>SSNR01000242.1:806892-827682 GCA_006937965.1 Callopanchax toddi | reverse complement strand
TTAGGTCAGACTCTGGTCCAGGTTAGGTCAGACCCTGGTCCAGGTTAGGTCAGACTCTGGTCCAGGTTAGGTCAGGCCCTGGTCCAGATTAGGTCAGACTCTGGTCTAGGTTAGGTCAGGCTCTGGTCCAGATTAGGTCAGACTCTGGTCCAGGTTAGGTCAGGTCCTGGTCCAGGTTAGGTCAGACTCTGGTCCAGGTTAGGTCAGGCTCTGGTCCAGGTTAGGTCAGGTCCTGGTCCAGGTTAGGTCAGGCTCTGGTCCAGGTTAGGTCAGGCTCTGGTCCAGGTCAGGTCCTGGTTCAGGTTTGGTCAGGTCCTGGTCCAGGTTAGGTCAGCTCTGGTCCAGGTTAGGTCAGGTCCTGGTCCAGGTTAGGTCAGACTCTGGTCCAGGTTAGGTCAGGTCCTGGTCCAGGTCAGGTCCTGGTCCAGGTTAGGTCAGGCTCTGGTCTAGGTTAGGTCAGGCTCTGGTCCAGATTAGGTCAGACTCTGGTCCAGGTTAGGTCAGACCCTGGTCCAGGTTAGTGCCCTGGTCCAGGTTAGGTCAGGTCCTGGTCCAGGTCAGGTCAGGTCCTGGTCCAGGTTAGGTCAGACCCTGGTCCAGGTTAGGTCAGACTCTGGTCCAGGTTAGGTCAGGTCCTGGTCCAGATTAGGTCAGACTCTGGTCCAGGTTAGGTCAGGTCCTGGTCCAGGTTAGGTCAGGCTCTCGTCCAGATGAGGTCAGACTCTGGTCCAGGTTAGGTCAGACCCTGGTCCAGGTTAGTCAGACTCTGGTCCAGGTTAGGTCAGGTCCTGGTCCAGGTTAGGTCAGGTCCTGGTCCAGGTTAGGTCAGGTCCTGGTCCAGGTTAGGTCCTGGTCCAGGTTAGGTCAGGTCCTGGTCCAGGTTAGGTCAGACTCTGGTCCAGGTTAGGTCAGACTCTGGTCCAGGTTAGGTCAGACCCTGGTCCAGGTTAGTTCAGACTCTGGTCCAGGTTAGGTCAGGTCCTGGTCCAGATTAGGTCAGACTCTGGTCCAGGTTAGGTCAGGTCCTGGTCCAGGTTAGGTCAGACTCTGGTCCAGGTTAGGTCAGGTTCTGGTCCAGGTTAGGCCTGGTCCAGGTCAGGTCCTGGTCCAGGTTAGGTCAGGTCCTGGTCCAGGTTAGGTCAGCTCTGGTCCAGGTTAGGTCAGACTCTGGTCCAGGTTAGGTCAGACTCTGGTCCAGGTTAGGTCAGGCTCTGGTCCAGGTCAGGTCCTGGTTCAGGTTTGGTCAGGTCCTGGTCCAGGTTAGGTCAGGCTCTGGTCCAGGTTAGGTCAGACCCTGGTCCAGGTTAGGTCAGACCCTGGTCCAGGTTAGGTCAGACTCTGGTCCAGGTTAGGTCAGACTCTGGTCCAGGTTAGGTCAGACTCTGGTCCAGGTTAGGTCAGGTTCTGGTCCAGGTTAGGTCAGGTCCTGGTCCAGGATAGGCCTGGTCCAGGTAAGGTCCTGGCCCAGGTTAGGTCAGGTCCTGGTCCAGGTTAGGCCTGGTCCAGGTTAGGTCAGGTCCTGGTCCAGGTTAGGTCAGGTCCTGGTCCAGATTAGGTCAGACTCTGGTCTAGGTTAGGTCAGGCTCTGGTCCAGGTTAGGTCAGACTCTGGTCCAGGTTAGGTCAGACTCTGGTCCAGGTTAGGTCAGACTCTGGTCCAGGTTAGGTCAGACCCTGGTCCAGGTTAGGTCAGGTCCAGGTTAGGTCAGGTCCAGGTTAGGTCAGGTCCTGGTCCAGATTAGGTCAGACTCTGGTCTAGGTTAGGTCAGGCTCTGGTCCAGGTCAGGTCCTGGTCCAGGTTAGGTCAGGTCCTGGTCCAGGTTAGGTCAGGTCCTGGTCCAGGTTAGGTCAGGTCCTGGTCCAGGTTAGGTCAGGTCCTGGTCCAGGTTAGGTCAGACTCTGGTCCAGGTTAGGTCAGACTCTGGTCCAGGTTAGGGTTAGGTAACTAACTAACCCTATAAAGCTGAACTCAGCTTTACAATCAATTCATTATTTATTATTACTGGTATTTTTTCCACATAGAGCCATGTTAGTTTGGAAACCTTGAATGAATGGAATCATCATTTAAAAACTATTCAAATGTACTTATGTTATCTTTGTCTGATTCTAAAATGTGTTTGCTGATCTGAAACATTTAAGTGTGGTGAGTCAGCAAAAACAGAAGAAATCTGTAAAGGGGCAAATACTTTTTCACAGGACTCTACAAGTTTCCTATTCAGACCAATTTCATCTGTGTTTGCATGGAAAAACCACAAAACTCCCAGGTGAGCCCAAACGTTGAGCTGCTGTGTGAAAAAATGATGCAGATTTTTTGATGAGTCATGATCTGGACTATGATTTCAGTTCAATCATGGAAAACTGTTGATGAGACACTTTAATGAATATGAACCATTATGATTACTACCCAAGACGCTCTATGCTGTCTATATTAGTTTTTTACTTTTGTTTACCCACTTTGAAAAGTGTTTCTTCTGCTTAAAAATTGCAGTTTTGATAAAAGGTTATGAATTTGTATCAGTGTTTATTTTAGCCTTTAAGACACCAGAATTTCCCCCAAACTTGATATTTTTGTCTGTCTGATGACATCATTTAAAAAAATCAGATGGATGTTACTCAGTACTCAAGTAGACTTTTTACCAGATACTTTTTTTACTCATACTCAAGTATTTTTTGGGATAGCAACTTTTTACTTTTACTTGAGTAAAAATATGTGAAGTAGTGCTACTCTTACTTAAGTACATTTTTGGGTACTCTACCCACCTCTGGTGTTACACAATCTGGACCTGAATCCTGGTTCTGGTTTAGTCTCTTCACCTGACCTCTAGAGAAGAGCAGGCAGGAGGGGAAGCTGTGGGTCAAGGGAGGGTGGGACGTCTGTTCAGGAGAGGAGAGGAGAGGAGAGGAGGACGCTGAACTGAACCTGTTAAAGATCAGTTCAGGTCATGGACTTAGTCCAGACTTCCATCTGTCAGAGATGTTCTTCATCCTGACCACGTCTCTGACATTGTTCTGCTGCAGCTTGAGCTCCAGTTTTTTTCCTGAATGACTCCTTGTTGTTTCATCAAACATTTAATCATTTCTTAGAGTGGAGGAACACATTTCATTGATATCTATAAACATACCTGAATAAATCAAATGAATAAAAAGGTCAACATTTCAGCAGCAGACATGAACAGACAGTTTAGAATTCATTATCAGTCTGAGGGCTCCTCCTCTGGTGGCTTCATGTTACAGGTTTTCAGTCTCTGAGGGGTTTCTGTTCAGATGTTCTGATGTTTGTGTCACTGTGTCTCTCTGGTACAGAAACACACAGCTACTGCTGTCTGTTGTACATGTACTGGGAGAGAATGATGCCAGACCATACCATATGTGTAGGTGTAGGGGTGTGTATATAGTATGATATTATGAAATATATTTTTGGCAGGACAGAAGTTGTTTATAAAGAAAAAAATATTCAAAGTTTTTATTGAAGCTTAAACATTTGATTTTAAAATGTACTTTAATTAATGCACTAACACAGCCAACATGATGTCCAGACGGGGAGGAAATATTTACTCATATGGACTTAAGATACCCAGAATGACTCCTGAGGATAAGAGGGGGGTCCTGCGGGGCTTGTGAACCCAGTCCTCCGGTCTGGGTTCCAGACCGGGTCCTGACGCGGAGCGGGATGGGTGGTTGTCTCCTGACGCTGCCCTGACGCAGCTCCGGAGCGACGCTCGCTCCTCCGCCTGCCTGCATCCAGCGACGGTCCAGCGTGTGAAGCGAACGACTCAGAACCGACAAGGGACGGTGTCACCGGGTGGCTGGGAGTCACCCCCTGGTCACCCAAGAGGAGCGGCAGAAAGACGAGGCAGGACGGCGTGAAATAGCGACACGGAGGGAACGCTTAGCATTAGCTAGCTAGCTAGCTAGCTTCCAGGTTTTAACCGCAAATCACGAAATGTCGCCTCACATCCGTTGTGGACAGCAGCCGGTGGGTTTTTACTGAACACCTGGATTCGTTACGGGGGCCGCTCTGCGTCCACATACTGCCTAAATGCGCAGAAATGCGCCTAATGGAAGGCTAACGAGCTAACAGCAGCTAGCAGGCTACCTCCGGGGTTATTGTCGCCTGCTGCCGCAGAGCACAGCCGCTATGCGGACTGAACATACAGCTTTCCTTTAAACAGCGTTTGAATCGTTAACATGGCGCCAGGACGGGATTTAACGGACAGCTAGACGCCGTCACGACTGGATGGAGTCGTTCCTGCAGATAGCTCCGCACTCTCTGGCCATAGTGCTGGCCAGGCTCGGAACCGGGGAGGCGGCGGGGACGGCCGTGGTGTCGGAGAGCGATGAGCTGCCCAGACACCACACTGGATACGAGATCTTTGCTGATTTTAAAGCAGAAAACTCTCAACAGCAGGTCTGGAACCCGAGGATTACCGAAGCGGTGTCTGAGATCTTCTTCCTAGGATGGATAGATGAGCATGTACTGCTGATCCAGGGAAAGGAGGACCACCTGGAGGTCCTGAGGGAGGGATGGATGCGGAGGTCCCTCAACCCACCCCGGGGCTTCACCATCAAGTACCTGGGTAAGACCCAAACCTCAGTCCTTATGGTGTCTCTTACCTGGGTAAGACCCCAAACCTCAGTCATTATAATGTCTCTTACCTGGGTAAGACCCCAAACCTCAGTCTTTATAATGTCTCTTACCTGGGTAAGACCCCAAACCTCAGTCTTTATAATGTCTCTTACCTGGGTAAGACCCAAACCTCAGTCCGTATAATGTCTCTTACCTGGGTAAGACCCCAAACCTCAGTCCTTTATAATGTCTCTTACCTGGATAAGACCTCAAACCTCAGTCCTTTATAATGTCTCTTACCTGGGTAAGACCCCAAACCTCAGTCCTTTATAATGTCTCTTACCTGGGTAAGACCCTAAACCTCAGTCCTTATGGTGTCTCTTACCTGGGTAAGACACCAAACCTCAGTCCTTATGGTGTCTCATACTTGGGTCAGACCCCAAACCTCAGTCTTTATAATGTCTCTTACCTGGATAAGACCCCAAACCTCAGTCTTTATAATGTCTCTTACCTGGGTAAGACCTCAAACCTCAGTCTTTATAATGTCTCTTACCTGGGTAAGACCTCAAACCTCAGTCTTTATAATGTCTCTTACCTGGATAAGACCCCAAACCTCAGTCTTTATAATGTTTCTTACCTGGGTAAGACCTCAAACCTCAGTCTTTATAATGTCTCTTACCTGGATAAGACCCCAAACCTCAGTCTTTATAATGTCTCTTACCTGGATAAGACCCCAAACCTCAGTCTTTATAATGTCTCTTACCTGGGTAAGACCCCAAACCTCAGTCTTTATAATGTCTCTTACCTGGGTAAGACCCCAAACCTCAGTCTTTATTATGTCTCTTACCTGGGTAAGACCCCAAACCTCAGTCTTCATAATGTCTCTTACCTGGATAAGACCCCAAACCTCAGTCTTTATAATGTCTCTTACCTGGATAAGACCCCAAACCTCAGTCTTTATTATGTCTCTTACCTGGGTAAGACTCCAACCCTCAGTCTTTATAATGTCTCTTACCTGGGTAAGACCCTAAACCTCAGTCTTTATAATGTCTCTTACCTGGGTAAGACCCCAAACCTCAGTCTTTATTATGTCTCTTACCTGGGTAAGACCCCAAACCTCAGTCTTCATAATGTCTCTTATGCTGGGCTTACACCTAACGATTTTCACGGTCGCAGACTAAAGACTGCCAGTCTTTAGGAATCGTACCGGAGTCTCTGCGCGCTCCCGTCGTCGCGGTCGTTAGATGTAAGGGGATAATCTGCAGTCGGCGACCCGATTTATGCCAGTCTTTCTTCAGTCTTTCATATCCAACCTGCTAGATATTTTTTGTAGTCGGAGCGTAGTCGGAGTGACGTACAACAAGCAAAAACCAATAGGATTCGTTCTCACTGCAGAACCAGGAAGCCCTGTCAGTCATAACCCAACAAAACAAGACCTTGCTGTCCCGTTTATGCAGCCAAGATCGAGCCCATATTCTCTGACGCTTTCTCTTCTTTTTCTTTTCACTAGAAACGACTGCAGTGGCAAAAGCTAAAGTAGCTAAAAGCTGCTTCTCCTCCATTTTTAACTTCTGCAGAGTGTAATAACTTGGGAACTGGACTTAACTGTTATTATATCCATAACAGCAAATGAGGAGACCTAGCGTTCATCTTAGGAAACTTTATTGACAACACAAAACCCGGACATTCTCCGTCACAACAGGAAAAACTCAGATAATAAAATCACCACTAGATGGCGCTGTGTAAACACAAATAAAATAGAATTGCCCAGCAGAACAGTTATACTCTCTTTATATCAACATAATATAGTATCACTATATCACACGGAGCATGATGGGAGGAATTTTGCGGGAATGAAATCCTGACATAATCTAGTTGCAGTCTTGTAATTAGTGTTCCTACAAGATTCAGTCTTTATAAAATCTTTAGTCTGAGACTAGTCGACTGTTAACCCGAGTCTTTAGATGTGAGCTGATAATCTTTTAGAGTCTTTTCAAAATCTTGTCAAAGTCTTTAGGTGTGAGCCCAGCATTACCTGGATAAGACCCCAAACCTCAGTCTTTATGGTGTCTCTTACCTGGGTAAGACCCCAACCCTCAGTCCTTATGGTGTCTCTTACTTGGGTAAGACCACCAACTCTTGGTCATTATTTATGAAGCAGTTTAAAATAACATGGAAATTAAATGCTTAATAAAATACAATTAAAAGAAATAGGCTAAACATGCACAATAAATTCAATAGAAGGCAATAAAATCAAATTAAATTTACGCCTTATAGTGGGTCAAAAGTAGGGCTGAACGATTTTGGAAAATCTAATTTTTTTTTTTCTTCAATATTGCAATTGCAATTTAATTTGCGATTATATTCTCAAGGGGCTTTTCTCGTGTTTTTAAACTAATGCAAGCAACAATAACAACAACAGTCAATGATCAGATGTATTGAACATAAATATTCTTATAGGCTAGACTTATGTTAAGATAAAGGGAAATGAAGCATGACTGAATACGTTTATTTATCAACTTAAATCACAGTTGTAAACTTACTAAAACCTTCGACTTGTAGTCTTGTAAACATGAACAGTAAAAGTTTATCAAACTTCTGCTAAACACACTAAAGTGCAGATTACATCAATAATGAAACAAAGTGAGGCTTTACCACTTCAACATTTCTATCTTCTCCTGTTCATTGAAACCTGATCTGTAACAAGTGGACTACACTTTTAAAACACTGTCTGAACTTGAGTGGCCGAAAAATAAATAAATGAAAATAAAATATACATATTTTAAATATATAAAGCTTCCTGGTATCCAGTCATTAACATAGCTCACACTAAAGCGCAAGAAAATTAAGAACAAATATGTCCTTGTCCTGGACAATTTCTCTCTTTTTTGGGGGGTCAATCAAAGTCCCAATTTTTCACACGTGTATGTTCTTGTAAAGAAGGAAGTAAACTTTTTCAACACTTTAATATACCTACTCTGTAATAGCAGCACACAACAAACTAAACTGCAAAACAAGCATGGCATTGTCAGCCAGAAATATGTTTCAGTATAGTGACTCAGATTTTTTGCTAGGAAAACTAGCATGTCAACTTTTGCTGTTTTAAAGAAGAGCGAGTGCAAGTCACTATGTTCCTTCAGCACTAAAAAGACGCTCTGAGGGAGCACTTGTGGCAGGGATGCAGAGGTACTTGCGGGCCATATTGCACAGTCATGGAAAGTTGATCTTGTGCACTTTCCACCAGTCCAATGGGTCATCCTCTCCATCAATGGCAGGAGTCATGAGGTAGCTATTTAACTCGGCCTCAACGACGTCTTCAAGTTGCAGGGGAGAAGCAGGAGAGGCCACGGTGGTCTTGAAGAAGCTGCCTAGAGATTTCTTCACCTTTTTGTCAGCAGGCGGTGCACTTTCAGGCCTGGGAGTGGTTTCAGTGCAAGACCTCTTCTCCTACCAGATTAAAAAAGGCAATTAGTAATGAAGTCAGATTATACAACAATGTGTGTTTGTGATATCATAGATGCATAATTATTACTGACCTGGTTATGTGCACGCCTTGCCGATTCCAGCATTTCAGTCTTGAGTCGGGTCCTGATGGTAGGAATGTTGTCTGCAGTGATATACTGGGTCCAGGAAGGATGCAACATCCAAAAGCTCCTGGGTGCTAGGATCATTGTACTTGTCAATGAGGTATGCCAGGACCTTTGTTTTGATTGACCTGGTCAAGTCAGTGTCCTCTTGATCTTCAGCCAGGACCAATGTGGCCAGAAGGTGAAGAACTGGTTTGAGGTAGGAGATGTTTACATACTTCTCTCCAGAAAGAGCATTAATAAAGTCCTGTAGAGGGTGCAGTGCTTTGTGGACGGACTCCAACACCTCAATATCCTGCCAGGTTGAGATGAGGAAGCGTGCATATCGGTCACCTGACAATACCTGAGAAATGGCTTTGAGCTGCTCTAGCACCCTGGCAATCATCTTTTCCTTAGACCCCCATCTTGTTGGGCATTCAGTGATGAGGCTGTGCTCAGGAAGTTCAAGCTCCCTCTGTGCTTCAGTCATTGCTGCCTTCTTCTTCCAACTGTGAGAGAAGCTTCCCACCACCCTTTTGCACTGCCCTACAGCTCTTGACACTCTGTCATCTTTCAGTGCATGTCCTGTAACACAAAATAATACAAAAACAATGACATTTCTCATTGTTTTTTAATTTCTCAAATGTATTTAATAGGGCTGAAACGATTCTTCGAGTACCTCGAATAATTCGAGTACAAAAAAGCCTCGAGGCAAATTCTCTGCCTCGAGGCTTCGTTTAATTCATATTTAATTAATTCATGGGTTTGCAATCGCCCGCGGTCATGTTTCACCCGGACCGAAATAAGTGGCGCACATACACACTGCAATGAATGCACACGCGAGTAGCGAATGTAACTTAAATTTATCTTAAGCCATGGTGGACAACTAGACCGTACTATTACTACTAGTACTAGACCGGTACAGACTGAAAGATGTCGGTAGGTACCGGTAGCGACAAAACACGATGCCGACTTTGGTACTGAGATGCTTCATTTATCCGCCTGCGCAGCTACACGGGTGGAGACACAGATGAGACGGAGGAGCAGAGAGCCCCTCCCCTCCCTCTCAAAACACCGTAGCGAGTTGCGGGTTAAAAATTCCGAAAAACTCTAAAGTTTCGCCGCATTTTGGAAAGGTAAACAGGAACAGAGCAAAATGAAACATATGCTATGAGATTTGTGCCGCAAAAAACAGGCATTCCAGCAATTAGTCGAAGCCACGCATTGCGTATGGAATTAACTTGGTGCTGCAGCCATGATATCTATGGCTGCAGCTCTTTCACTTCAGTCCGACTGAAAAAAAGGTGTGTGAGGGGAAGACAGTGACATAACAGAAAGTTCCGAGGTAAGCAATAAATACCAGTAATAATAGTAAATGCACTTATATGCCACAAAACCATGGTTTATATCTATTTTTTATTTAAAAAATGTTTAATACTGTTATTTTCTCTCAGATTTATACATTGTACATGTAATTTATACATACATACATATATATTTATATGTATGTATATTCATGTATATTTATATATACATACATGTAATTTATTAGAGTACTCGATTAATCGAAAAAAGATTCGATAGAGTACTCGATTACAAAAATATTCGATAGCTGCAGCCCTAGTATTTAATTCAAACACTGCAACTGAGAAACTTATTTTTAATCTCTTTAAATATAAAATATACTGAGAATTATCATTGAAACTATCACTATAAATCTGATTTTAACCAAAACCTCAAAATTAATTTAACAGAAACTGTGACTCAACAAGATAAAAGTATACAAAGTTCCCTTCAAAATAATTATTTATATATTTGAAAATTAAAAACTATGGGACAGGAAGTAATCAACTTTGAATAACACACACATCCTCACTCTTTTACTCATTCTCTTTCACATGCACACACATGACGTCTCTTTCAGTTGTCACAATCACACATCCACATACAGGTCATAAATTATAACAATAATATTTATTTACATACTAATGGCAAGATGTAAACGATGCTCAAAACACTGGAGTCTTGTCCATTCATTTAGCTGTGCTGTCATCACCATGTTCGATGCGTTGTCCGTCGTTATGCAAACGAGGTTTTCTTCCTGTAGATCCCAGCTGGCAAGCCCCTCTCTCAGGCCGGCTGCAATGTTTGCCCCCGTGTGGTCGTCCGGAAGTCGGATGCTTGAAGGCAACATGCTCTGAGATTTAAGTTTTCATCGATGTAATGCACTGTTAGACTGGTATGGCTCCGCTGTGCGGCTTGACCACAGGTCAGTTGTTGTTGCAAAAAGCTCCACAGTTTTCAGTTCTGCTGCAACTTTCTGTCTGCATTTTTTATATAGTTCAGGTATGGCTACCTGGCTAAAATGTGTGCGAGATGGAATTCTGTACCGCTTATCCATTGTGCTTATCAAAGCTGCAAACCCAGGCTTGTTCACTATGTTAACAGGCATAAAATCCTTAGCTATGAACTCCGTTATAGCACGAGTTATTTCCGTGTGCCGCTTTGAATTATGTTCGTTAGGAGTGATGCTTTCAAACAGCTCGGTCAGTGATTCTTGTCGGCTGGAAGTTTGTTTATTGGAAGCTGAAGCACTGGTGGCATTTTAGCCATGCAAATCTGGTATCTGGTGGTGTGATGTTTTTTTAGGTGTTGATAAAGGTTCGTAGTGTTACCTCGTGATTAGGGATGTCCCGATCAGGGTTTTTGGCCCTCGAGTCTGAGTCATTAGATTTTGAAGATCTCCTGAGTCCCGATCCGATCTTTTTAATATGTTGTTGTGATCAACTTTATAAAGCCTCCAGACACAGACATACTCACACTTTCTGCTTCAAGCTGCTTCTGTGTTCTACTTTGTCGATGTTTAACTAATAAAAACAAACAAGCCACAAAATGATGTCATGCTGCAGACATAAATCCATCCATCTGTATATTCTATCATATCCATATATGTTTAAATACTTAAACATAATTCTCTGTGCACAAAATTAGTTTGTGGTTAAAGTAACTTTTTGAGGAAAATATTTTTTTCCTACAGCTGTTCAGGTGCAGAAAAAATGTCAACATTATTTTAACACTCTGGTGGATTTTTTGCCCAGAAAGAACAAACTTGTTTACTGACAATGACCTGATCATTTCTTAAAGTGCCTGTGACTCCATATTTAAATCACTTTATATTAAAGAGGTGTAATCTTTGATGCCTCTAGATCAGCGTTGCACCATTAGAACTCAAAATACGCTGTAATTATTTCCTAACGAGCAACTCAGAGATCAGAAGAAAGCGCCGCCTTCCGGTTCTGCTGGGTTTCTCCTTATTTGGCAGCCTGACACTTCTGCTGCAGTAGGGGGCAGTGTCGTTGCGTGAAAGAGAAACGAAACTGAAACTAAACACTACACGGTCTATGGGCAATGGCGGCGGCACTGCCTCGCTCCAGGTGTCGTGAACGTGCATGTGGGAGGAGAATTGACCATATAAGCAAGTCCGGATCACTATGACCTCATAGCGGGCTGGAGTGAAAAAAACTGTTTGAAACCTGGGTCTGAAATCTGGAAGAGCTTCTCACTGGCTGGACTAGGAGACAGATGGACGCCGTTTGTTGCTCTTTCTGGCAGGTTTAAGGTGAGAACTCAACGTTGCAACATGATAAATAAGTCAGAAAACATGGAAACCAATGTCATGGGCACTTTAAGTCATCAGCTTCTCCTTCACTCCTCCTGTTTTATCCTCTGACTGCAGCAGCTCTGAACAACTTCTTCATTAGACTATTTGGAGAAATCCGTCACTGTTGTGCGCATTTTGGAGCGATATTTAATCAGGAAGCTCCTCCTCAGAAAGCTCTTTTTAAAAATCTTAACATCACTCAATTTATTTCCCGACGGAGGGCGGGTGTGGTGCTGCGCACGGAGCAGAATCTCCTCCTGAGGCAGGAGGGAGACACGGCGTAGGGGGAACAAGTTAGCGCGGATATGACTCGCTCCACACTGGCCTCGCCGCCTCCTCCAGACCGAGCACTCCCGTCGGTGCTTGCTTTCCGTTCAGGGGGAGGACGAGTCCTGGCGGCGGGTGTGGTGAGAGCGGCGAACCCGGTCGCTGCTCCATAAGCTCACGTGTCTCCCGGTCTCGGCCCCCTCCCTCCTCCTGGACCAGCGGAAACTGATTCAGACTCTGATTATGGTTAATATAAGTGCACAAATATAGACTATATATAAATCCCATGTGCTTTAGATTGTTTAACATATTTTTAAAAACCCAAACTTCCTTCTGAAGGCATAGCGGCTTTTATTTTGGCGGGGCAGTGCGCATGTAGAGGAAACCCGAGTCCAGATCGGGAGGTGACGTCCGATTCCGATCGAGTCCAAAATCACGTGATCGGGGCCGATTTCCAATTACGTGATCGGATCGGGACATCCCTACTCGTGTTGTAGCAACATTAGCAAGGCAGGCTTTGCACAATACCTGACGTTGTGCAGCATCTTCTTTTTTAAATCCAAAATAATCCCACACAACTGATGTACTATTCTTCTTTGGTACCACACTTTGTGCAGCGTTGGATTCTGTTGAGCCTTTTATAACCGGTTAAAGCTCAGCGCTTTACTTAACTCCCTGCAACACCTCCGTGTTTGGGTCTAACCGGTATAGATATATAATTGTAGATGCCTCATTAAGCGCTGGATCATTCTCGAGGGCGTAATGAGGCATCTATGTATACATATATCTATGCTCTTGTCTGCCGCTGACTGAGCAGCGGCACTTTTTGCAACTTCGTCAGCGATATTGACTGAAAAGTTCTACTAAAAGCAGCTAAAGACCATCGGATATGTCGCTAGATTTGTTGCTACGCGCTTTTTGTGGAAAAAAGTCTCTTAGGGGTCGTAAAAGTCGTTAGAAGCGGCGACAAAGTCGGTGAGTTGTCAACACTGCTTGTTTGACCTGCTCGCAAGTCAAATCGCAGCCTTTGCGATTAGAAAATCTCATTTTGTCATATCGCAATTTAATTGCATATGTTATTAATCGTTCAGCCTTAGTCAAAAGCCAGAGGAAAGAGATGGGTCTTTAACATTGAGTGTCAGACTCTACATGTCCAAAGTAGACCAGTTCAAACGGGACCTGCTTGGACTCAGGCAGACCAAACCGTTTCAGGTGATTCTCAGTCCCACTACTTGTTCAGAATTTTAAACTGCTTTGAATTTTTGACATTTTGATCTCAAACATGGTGTTTGTAGCTGATGGAGTGTTAACACATCACTAACTATTAAATATTAAAATTAAAATATTAAGATGGTTTCTATGATACAACCCAGCCATTTTTAAACATTTTCCATCCTTATCATGCCTCTTGCTTCTCCTTCTCCCTCCTTCCTCCTCTTCATTTAATCTATTAAATAGTTTCTGATTGCACCTTTTTTGGTAATCCTTATATATTCAGGTAAAGTCCCATTGAGATGAAGAATCTCTTTTTCAAGGGGAACCTGAAGGCAGTGTCTCGCTCGCTCCACACCTAAATTATTAGAAAAAGTTTAGTTCTAACATTTTTGAAAGATTTAAACAACCTTTTAATCAGCACTTTACACTAGTGTAGGTGTTCCTACAATACAAACTACAGACCTCTCCACTTCTTGGAAGTGGGAAAACTTGAAAAATTGACAAGTGATCAAATATCTTTATCCTCACTTTTATTTCAGGGCTGTACGTTAACTTTTTTAGCTCATAGCACCGGTGCTACAAAGGTTGCAGATTTTGTAGCACAGAACAAAAAGTTGTAGCACCAGCATAAAAATACAGCTAACAGCCAAAATGAGTACGTATCATTTTTAACACACTAACAAAGTGCTTATAGTGAAAACACAATAACAGGAAACATCTTCAAACATGTTTATGTCAGAGTAATTTAAAAAAGAACATTTATTCATTCAAATTAGTGTAGATTTGTTCAAAGTGCTGAGAAATGTGTGCAAATAGTGTTTACTGTAGTGTGTGTACTGTATGAGTTTTAGAAACAGCCATGTACAATATTATACAGTGGAGGAAATAATGATTTGACCCCTTGCTGATTGTGTAAGTTTGTCCAATGACAAAGAAATGAAAAGTCTCAGAACAGTATCATTTTAATGGTAGGTTTATTTTAACAGTGGCAGATAGCACATCAAAAGGAAAATCGAAAACATAACTTTAAATAAAAGATAGAAACTCATTTGAATTTCATTGAGTGAAATAAGTATTTGAACCCCTACCAACCATGAACAGTTCTGGCTCCCACAGAGTGGTTAGACACTTCTACTCAATTCAGTGATTGCCTATGACGGTCTGATGGCGTGCGCGCAAACCTGTCAGAATGACTGGCGCCCTTCAGATCTTTCCATCAGAATAAAAAAAAAAAAAAAGGTTAAATACCATAAAATTCCGGTTAACGCGACCCCTGATCCCCTGAACACGGTGTCGTAACAACCAAGAGCGATTCCCTTTGCTCTCCACAGTCACACGCAACTACATGTGTGTTTGCGCAACGAGCGCACCTTCCGAGAGGGTTTTCAGTGTCGCTGGAAACGTCACCCCTCTCAGATCCTGTCTGAAACCGCATCAGGTTAACATGCTGGTTTTCCTTGCGCGTAACAAGGACATGACAGAGCTATAAATCACCGTTATTTGTGTGTGAAAGTGAAATGATAGCGCCCCCCCGCGCCAGGTTAATCTTATTTTATATACTTGATTTTAACTAAACGGGCGCTTTTTTATTTTTATTTTATTTTAGTAATTTACAAAGAAATGTGCTAAATAAATAAAGTGCTGCAATAAAATTGCACACCGCAATATTGAGCCGCCCTGACTCACCGCAGGGGGAATTCCTCAACCGCGACAGCCCTAGTTCTGACTGTATGGAGGAGCCAGCTATGTTTCTGGAGAAGCTCCAGGAAGATGGAACCTCATCAGACCACCTTAAATCCTGACAGCTAGAATGCTAGGTCTGCCGGGCTGGAGCGTTGTGGTTTCTTCTCTTTGTTATATTTCATGTTCAAGCTCATTTCATGTGTTTCCATGGAAACAGTAGTATTTCCATGTGATCCCAAACGTTTGAGTGATCGTATAAACTGCCAACTTGAGCGGCAGCTGATATTACAGAGCAGTGGTTGCTGTTTGTGCTTTGTCTGATCAGCTGCTCCCAGCAGCTGTTGGTGGGTCTGTTCCTTTTCGTTCAGCTGGATGACGACCCAGCTAGAAGTAGCAATGAGTGGGAAAGAAGCAGTTTCCCTCATCAAAGGAGAAGCAGCAGAAAGAGGTGTAGCTTTAAACCTGTCGGTGTGATCCGAGTTCATGATGTCATCAATAGCTGACAACATTAAAACTGTGTAGAAAATTAAAGTACTAAACGTGTCCTGCTGATTAAAGCGACATTTGGGTCATTTTGAATCGGTGTTCTATCAGGTAAGGCTGGGCCCACCAGGGACAGATGTACTGCACTGTGTCACGCCCAAGCGACGTGTTTAAGTAGAAACCATTGTAGTCAATGAGAGCGATCCCGTGAAGAACGCCATGTGGAGTCCCAGAAGCACTGGTCTGCTCACAGTGCTAAAGATATGCAGCCATTTTGACAGAAGCAGGTCTGTGACCCTGAGGTGCGCATATGAGTATATCTCCCCCATTAATTTGTTTTAATATGATTCAAAACTTTATTGAAGCATCAGATTGACGTCTTGAGTTAAATGCAGTTTGTATTTATGAGGATTGAGCAGAAAAAAGTTGCTCAGTGTTTTAGAAAATAATGAGAGAGCAAAGTTTTTTGTCTTTTCTTTTTCATTCTGCTGATCCGAAAATTGATCTGATCCGTGACTCAAAACCGTGAACCGATCCGATCCGTGAGCTTTCTGATCCGTTGCACTCCTATTACCGTCCGTAATTGTATTTTGGATATCCAAACATAAATCTTTTTGGATATCTTCAAATACATTTTTGCTAGTAATAAATGATTTAACTAGTTCAAAAATAAATTGAGGATATCCTAAATGCAATTTTTACAAGTATAATGTATGTTCAAAAAAAAGAGAGAAAAAAAAAGAAAACAGACACACACAAATTGCACCGTGGGTTACTCATGGTGCAGAAGACTGTGTAGAACGGGGTTTTTTTTTTAACAACAACTCGGGAATCAATAAGGGAATTGTTAAGGAACTGGACTGATGAGAAGAATTGACAATGGCATTGATATTGATGAAAACCTATCAATTCCCACCGCTGTCTCCTTCACTCCCGTTTCATCCTTTATAACAACATGGTTTGTTCTTTGACATAAATCCGTTACAGCTCAGTCAAAATTCACCCTCTGTCGGCCGTTACTGAGCTGAAGTAAACAAACTTTGGTCGACCAGAGACATTACTGCAGAAAAGTGATATGCCCTCTGCTGTCCTGGTGGAGAATTGCTTCACAACACTGACGGAGAAGTATAAATACAAAAGCCTCTCTATCCGTACGTGTGCGTGTGAGCACAAGCGGAGACGTATAAGCTAGGCTTTAGAGGTGATGAATGTGTTGTTCTTTGTGGACATCCCTATAAAACACACACTGACACCTTTAGAGCAGCAGCACTGTCATTATGTCTTATATTTCTGTTAAATGAAAACGTGATCATTTTATTTCTGTACATGGAACATTTGAATCTCTGGTAACTTTAAGCAATAATAATAAATGTACTTCTTTTCCAGGGGATGTCTCTCCCATCAGCATGTCCCCCATCAGCCAATCGCAGTTTATCCCTCTGGGGGACGTTTTGCTATTGGCCATTTCTGCTATCAACTCCACCCATAAGCCTGTGACTCAGGAAGCCCTGATGGAACACCTGCGGACCTGCTTTCCAGGTAAAACCCAGTTTGTCGTTGTGATGGCTGAGCTGGTTCTGGGTTTTACACCGTCTGTCCACTGACTGACTGACAGAAGGCCTTCTGCTCCACCAGTCTGTGTACTTGGATCAAAAATGCATTTGTGTTCATTCAAACATTTACTCTGTAGTCTTTTTCCTATGGGGATTCTTTCGGTTGTTTTTGAGCTCAAAGTTTCTTCTAATGGTTATAGTTTAGGTTTGTTTCTACATTTAAATGAATGTAACAAACATTACCGTACAAATGTAGGCTAATTTAATATACGTGTACATGTTTTTTAAACACATCTCAGAAACGTTTTTAAAAACAATGAAATATATTATTGATGTGAAGCTGGTCCAGTTACTGGACCTGCTTGATGTTCTTCTGTGGTTTTTCCTTGCCTACAAACATCAGAAGCAGTGGAAATGACAAAAGAATAAAACCTTGAGGTAACAGGACCACTTTAAACAGGATAAGGTCACTAAGGACCTCAGTCCTTCTGCCACATATTTGTTATTCTCAGACAGAAGCAAAGTTGTTTTGAGGTGTCCCGTTTATTATCTGTGTGGTTGTTAGTGCCCTCTAGTGGACAACCTTTGTAAGACAACAGTAATATAAGCAACACAGGACTAACAAAACAAAACACCAATCTTAACCTTAATCCAGAACAGACGAGGACAATAAAAGAAGTCGTCATAATCATAATACTGATTAATGGGTAGCAGTAGGGCGCCTCCTGCTGGTCCAAAATGCTGTTGCACCTTTTTTAACGGGAACTCCAGTTCTGGCCTCGCCTCACTAACTCCCAGTTCAGTTCAACATGCATTTGAAACTTCTTTTATGTGTTTTTAAGTCTCTAAATGGTTTGGCTCCATGCTGTCTTTCTAACCTGCTAAAACCCTTCACTCAGATCAGCTGGTCAGATGCTGTTACAGGTCCTAAGGTGCTCTGTGACCTGTTTTGTGTGCCCCATTTTTATTTTTTATTCTTTGTTTTTACTTGTTGGTTTTGATGCTTTTATCTGACATGTGGTGTGTGTTTGGTTTTTATTGAACAGCACTTTGGTCACCATGATGTTTTTAAAGTGATAATATGCAGTTTTGCTTGTTTTGGGCTCCCTCTGGTGTCCATTTTAAATCACTGCATTAAGTAAAATAGCCCATAGTTCTTGCTTAGAAACACCTAAATCTACCTGTTGAAATGTCTCCTCAGCCTTCATAGCTTTCTACAGGAGCGGTTATTTACTCCTTCAAAGAAATCAGCTGCAGGGCTCCAGACGAACTTTTTGCACTGGTTGCATCGGTGCGCCTACATTTTTTTCTTAGGCGCACCAGCACAAAAGTTAAAGCCGCACTCTGGATTATTTCAGCAAGAGAGCAGTTTTTGAATCTTAACGTCCAAAGGCTCCTCCTCAAAACATCTCGACACGCGCGTCCGGTCGCGTGTGCGTGCGTGCACACGGCGCATATACTTCGGACATGAACTGTACCGCTCAATGTGTAGGGTTTAATCACTCACAGTTCACAATCTTATTCCAACAACACTACGAGGGTCTGAAGAGCCCTCTCTGTCCCTGCTGCTTCTGATATTAGCTCTGTTAGCAGAGAGCTGCTGCTGGACTCTGAAGCTGAACTTGACTCGGCCCTGGATGAACTTTCTGACCAAAATAAACGCGTAACCCTGTCAAGCCTTGCCATTCTGTGAGGTGAAAGGTTTAAAAATAAAAATAAATCCGTCTTTAGCTGGAGAATGGGTAGGTTTTTAGTAGAAATGAGCCGTGAGTCCTCAGTGAACGAGACGGTAAACAGAGAAACACACAGTGTCCTGTACGACAGCGCCCCCTACTGGTACAGGTTTGGTCGATGCGCGTGCATGTTGAGAGAATGCAGACATTTGAATTTCATTGGCTGAGAAATGTCGGCGGCAAGAAATAATGTAAAGGGGTCTCTAGGAGGAAGGAGGGTCTTCATCAGAATGACAGATGTTGTGGAACTCAACCATAGATCATAGTTTAGACCTGAAATATCATTTAGAACATTTAGAAAACTTTGATACAGAGAAAAATAATCCAGAGAGCCGCTTTAAGTGCACCCAATTTTGCAATTTTATAGGTTCACTTTAAAAAAAATCTCTGTCCATATAAATTAATATTAACTCCTTCATGACTAATTAAGCTAGTAAACATAAAGTTCTTTATTTGAAGCTGAATCGTACCAGGTGGTTAACCTACTGAAAAAGTAAAGAGCTTCAACCAGCTGAAACTGAAAGTTAAATATATTTTAGGATCAGTTCAAATGTTTAACTTCATGTTTCTCAGGAACGTCTCAACCTGAACATTTCATAGCTAAATGTCTGATGGACAATCCTCCATTATAGACCCCTGTCCCTCAGGTGGACTCCTGTAGTTTGGTCTCTAGATCTTTGGCCTTGGCTAGATGTTTAATATTGTAGGAAAAAAGTACAATGTACCAAGCTAATAAAATACCTGACCAATAAACATTTAGAAAATGTTTTAGAGTAAATAGTTGTAATTTAAAAGGAACTGAAGTCTTTAAGAACCTGATTTAGAACCAAAGAGAAGGAACTGAGTATTTCTGTAAACAGTGGAATATCATGGAAAGAATCAACAAGAATATTAAATATATTTTTTAAAGGTACTGGCCAGACCAAGCATCAAAATTGTATAAATAGTATGTAGCTACAGTTTACTATTTATATGAGCAATACCAGATATCAGTTTTTCATGTCGATCAGAAACTTTATCATAAATTAAATCAATTCAGCCTAAATTCCCGTGTCTCATCTTGAAGAACAGTTTTTCCGCATACGTCACTGATGACGCTCATCGAGGCACCGTCTCTGTAAACAACCAGACCTTCCTGTTGAAAACAATTGGATTAGCTAAGTTCTGTTCACCTTCGTGGTCAGAATGGTGTAGAAATGCCTTCTGCACGGCTGCACAAACAAATCGGAGAAATGGGCTTGTTCGAGATGAACTGCGCCTCGCCTGGAAAACAGACGAGAGCAGGCGGACGCAGCAGGGGGAGCGGCTAAAAGTCTGCTTTTAAGTCGGACAGATTTTCCTAAATGTAGCTCGTAGGTGATGATATGGCTGAAGATATCGCGTTAATGTCCGTAATTGCAGATGACTTTCCGTTTTTTCCAAAATCTTTATTTGAAGTTCAAAGTATTTCAAAACAAATTCAAGAGTGAACAAGTATCAACAACACTAAAGTAAACTAAATAATAGACATATATCCAGATAGATCAGATCAGTCAAAGAAAATAAACAAGATGATGCTCTGTACTAAATGATCTGATTATAAAAATCAGACAGTAGTTTTATTAGAACTTTATAGAAAATGGAAACAGTTCCTACTGAAAACTCTTTGAAACAAATCACATTTCTCATTGTGGCCTTTATAGTTGACATCATCAACGTGGCATGCATTTACAATATATATTTAAACAAATAACATTTCGCATTTTGCAACAGGATGTTTGGATCAAAACGTGAACCAATCAGATCTGAGATCAGGTGAGAGCCAGGCGTTTCCCGTCATGCTCTCGGTTTTGCAGCCGGTGGAGAGCAACTGCAGCGCCTTGCTCCAAAGTCTGCGTCCGCCTTGATCTCACGAGGTTATCGTTGCCCACGTAGGCATGACATCAGAGCAAGTCGGCGTCAAGTCGGACAGAAATCTAACCGGCATGCAATGGGCGCCGATCACCGGTGATCGAATCTGCGCAGAACTGGCTCATCTCGAACGCACCTCATATGTCAGAGTCCTGCACGAGTTTCCCCAAAAC
>SSNR01000242.1:771024-800479 GCA_006937965.1 Callopanchax toddi | reverse complement strand
TGTTATGGTCCGACTGCGACAGAAGTCCAAAAACAGAACACCACTCGAGTTCAGATTGGGCGGGCCGTTCCTCCCAATCACGCCCCTCCAGGTCACGCTGTCATTGCCCACGTGAGCATTGAAGTCCCCCAGCAGGACTATGGAGTCCCCTGTCGGAGCGCCATCCAGCACTCGTCCCAGAGACTCCAAAAAGGGTGGGTACTCTGAACTGCTATTTGGTGCATAAGCACAAACAACAGTCAGGACCCGTTCCCCAACCCAAAGGCGCAGGGAAGCTGCCCTTTCGTCCCCCGGAGAAAACCCCAACATACAGGCAGAGAGTCTTGGGGCTAACAGAAAGCCCACCCCAGCCCTCCGCCTCTCACCCGGAGCAACTCCAGCAAAGAAAAGTGTCCAACCCCTCTCCAGGACTTGGGTTCCAGAGCCAATGCTATGTGAGCCGCTTGTATCTGCGATCTCGTTCTTTCAGTCATTACCCAAAGCTCTTGACCAGGTGAGGATTGGGACGTAGACCGACCGGTAAATCGAGAGCCTTGCTTTCTGGCTCAGCTCCCTCTTCACCACAACAGACCGGTTCAGCGTCCGCATCACTGCAGACTTCCCCAATCCGCCTGTCGATCTCCTGCTCCCTCCTTCCCTCACTCACCTATAAATGGTATGATAATACACAAACTGTAAAAAGTACAGCGGTGCTGTAGAGGCACCCCCATGAAGCGAGGGAGCCAGGTCCCTGACCACCCTCCTCCTGGTCTAGTGTCTGCTCCACCCCTAGAGATCTGCTGGTAGATGGGAACAGGAACCACCCCAGGTAGTCCATGCAGGGGCAGGCACGGATCAGAGCCCTGGCCTTGAAGTTTTACTCCATGTTCTTTACCACTCTGCCATCCGGTTTGTTACAAACGCTCCTTTTAAAACTCACCACTGTTCTCTGTATTCTTCTCTTTACTGGCCATCATTGTTCACCCATCGCAAAATCCACTGGTTCATCCTGATTTTTGCCTGGTTAAATAAAGGTTTAGAGTGCACAGGCGACCAGCCTCAGGCTCAGTGCCAGACACCCCAGACCCACCCCATCCAAGTGCCAGCCAAAGCCAGCACAGGACCCAGACCCTAGTCAGGGCAGAGGGTCTACCTAGTTTCTCAGCCTATCAAGCATCTAGAACAGAATCTTAAAGGGCCACAGCAACATCCATGAAGCAGTCTGCTGTCCGGGGGGTGTGGTGTCCAGTGTGTGTTCAGTTGGGTGTGCTGCTAAACTCGCTGCAGTACAAGAGAGACCAAAGTGAAACTTCAGGACAGCAGTGGCTGCAGCTCCTCCTCATGCAGTGAGGAGCTGAGTGGGTGATACCGTGTCGACTCACGATGGCAATGTAGATTTAGTGAAAGAATTACAGATCAGGTGACACAGTATGTGGCTCGCGGGCCGTATCTAGGGTTGGGTACCGAAGTTCGGTCTGGGTATGGACCCGACCGTTACATCATCGGTACTAACCAGACCAAAATACAACATGAATTTCGGTGCACCATTTCGGTGCCCCAAAATATAGCCGCCTAATTACGCCCTCTGGTGTTTGCCGTTAATAAGCTGTAGTCTGTAGCACACAAACGTCACGTGACACGCACGCAGCAGGCTGCCGCAGGAAACACAACCCCGACACGCGCACTCGCCCATCTCCTCGTCCCTGCAGCAGTGATGTCAGCCGCGGCTCCTCACATCTTTTCGCCCCGCAGAGCACACTGGTCTGAAGGGTGCGGGCAGAGGTCCACTTCATGCCGGCCACCACTCACTCGCAGCGCGTCCCATGAGATTGTTGGGACGCGCAGCTGGTCCCCGCAGCTGGAGCTGCAGCAGACGCTCGACTCCTCGCCGCTCACCGGGACAGCCGATCTGCCTCCTCCTCACATCCTGCTGCTTCTCCTTTTTTCCTTCAGCACACCTTTCATTTCCTTCGTTGTCTGTCCTTCTCTTTTCTGTCCTGTTCACTCTCTCTGTCGCTCTGCCAACCTGAGTGGCACCTTAATAAGTTTCCTCCTGGACACGCCCACTTACAACAGGTGATAGTGATTATCATCATGTTAAAATCAGTCCACAGCGATCCAAAGAATTAAAAATAAACAACATTAAAACAGTATAAAACATGCAATAATAATGTATAAAAACAGGGGAAAAAACATGCAAATAAATAAAACTTAAAATCAAAACCAAATTTTCACTGTGTGACAACAAGAACACCACAGAGCACCGATCTGAGTGTCAGTTCAGTGTTTAGGATTGTATTTCCATTGTTAATCAGTAGATTGAGTTGATGTTCAGTTCAGTTAATAACTGTACAGTTAATGTTTTGTACATTTAATTAATGTACAGTATAATGTACATTTTTTCTTTCTTCATATTAGAAGAATTTTATGTTAAAATATTGTTGGTCAATTTGATTGGCTCGGCCTTTTGCCTTAAGAAATAAAAAGTCATGGGATCATTAAAAAAAAAAAATCTGTGTTTTTTTTGGTTTTAAAAGTACCGATTTAAATACTGTTTAGGAACCGGTACCGTTTTAAAAGTATCGAAATGGCACTGGTACCGAATGAAACCCTTTCAATACCCAACCCTAGCCGTATCTGGACTGCCTGTTGAGTAGTCCTGATCTAGAACACACCACCATGGTGATCAGTGGTGTCAAAGGCTGTCAGGTCCATCAGAACCACCTCCTGCATCACTTCTAGTCAGAGTGTCTCTGGAGACTCTGAGAAGATCTGTTCCATTAAATTGAGCTCTACAGAAACCTGACTGGACCATCAGAGATGTGGTGTTGGTCCAGAGCTGCTGGGAGCTGTTTAGCTACAACCTTTTCCAGGATCTTAGAAATAAACGGTCATTTAGAGAATCACCCTTTCAACTAAGATTCTATCCATAAACATTGTGATTAACCCTGTTTTTCTGTTACCAAAAATCCAAAGGTTTCTTCCAGTTTATAATTAATCACTGCCAGAACAAAATATATTGGTATAGTTATAAGTGGCTCTCCCTGTAATAAGTAAACTGTTCTTTTGTGAATGAAACTTGAAGAAGTTAACTTCATGCTGCTCTGGTGGAGAGTTTCTTCTCTAAATGGTTCTTCTCTCTCTTTTTGCTCAGGCGTTCCCATGCCAACAGAGGAGGCACTGCATGATACGCTGAGCATGCTGGTCCATGAGCGCAAGATCTACCCTACTTCCGATGAATATTTCATTGTTACCCCTCAATCTTATTTCATTACTCCAAGTCTTATCCGAACTAGCTCCAAGTGGTACCATTTAGATGAGCGATCAGGTGACCGACACCAGCATCAGAAACAGCAGCAGCATCAACAAACTCAGTGCACCTTCCCTGTCTCTGGCAACATAACGCTGTCCACCTCTGGAGGCGTGCGAGATCGAACACATCCGAAGTCCACCCAGAACCACTATGCAGTAGGTGAAGATTGCTTTTACAACAGCTGTTATCGTGCAGATGATCCACCTAGCCATCACACTACTCTGCAGCGTCGATCTCCTAAAGATCACAGAGAGGCGCAGTCATCACAACACTCCTCACAAACACCTGCCCAGCAATCAGGAGGCAACACTGAAAAGAACCGTAGCACTCTTGGATTCCCGTTTAAGGTGGACACACTCACCAAGCAACGAGGAGGAGTTGTTGGGGCAGGAGGAACTGGAGACCAGGAGAAACCAGCAATAGAAAGCGGTACGGGAGGGCGGAAGTTTGGTCTGAAGCTGTTTCGTCTCAGCTTTAAGAAAGATAAGGCAAAGCAGTTGGCTACCTTTTCTGCACAGTTCCCTCCTGAGGAGTGGCCACTCCATGACGAGGAAGAGCTTAGTCACCTGCCACGACATGTAGAGATGGAGATTATACGTAGAATTAACCCTGACCTTACCGTGGAAAACCTTGCGCGTCATACAGCAGTAATGAAACGCCTCGAAGAAGAGCGTGCTCAAAGGAGCAAAGCATCTTCAGGTAATCAGAGCTCCAGGAGTAGACGGAGTGGAGGTAAGCACAGAAGGCCATCTCAAGCTAAACCTAGCCGCTCACATAGCAAAACCAGAGCTTTCTGCTTCGAGCCTGGCGATGGGTCCCATAAGGAGCAAGGTGACCGAGACTACCGAGGTTACTCGTCTTCCTTGGCTCAGTCACCAAGAGAACAAGCCTTGGCCGTGGAGCGGCAACGGGCCTGGCTTCACCTCGCACACAGCATCCCCAACATTCTGGACTCCGCTCATCTGCCTGTTGCCCCAGAGTGGGACGTGTCAGGAGAGCTTACCAAGCGACGTATGGAAATGCCTTTCCCTGAACCAAGTCACGGCCCATCATCCCATCATTCTAAAGTTCACCGCTCACACTCCCACACCCAGGAGAGGAAGTCTAGGAGTGAACGCAGTAGCAAGGCCAAAGATCGTTCTAGATCTGTGGACAACTCTAAAGGACTAATCGATGCTGGACTGATTGGACCGCTCGACTATTATGATGACCATAGTCGCTACTACACTGATGATGGCACTTTGCGAGCCAAGCAGAGCTCCTCCCACTACACTCATGCTACCCCTCCTACATCTAAGAGTCCAGCAGATTCTCTCGGTTTGGATGCTGGCAGGAACTTTGAGAAAAGCAAGAGCAAGGACAAGGACAGCTTGCCAACATACTCACCCATCCCTAATGATAAATATTTCCAAAGTTCTACCAATTCTGAGGTTACTCTCACAAAAACAAACACACTGGGAACTCTTGGCAACGTCCACGAAGGATTGAAACCAAGCATAGCTGACCGACAAACAGACAGGCACATGTCCCATTCAGCAGAAACTAAGGAGGACCTGATAAAGGTGGGAGCCAAAGGTGGCAGCCTGCCTCTAATACCTCTCTCCATGCCTGACCCTTCCATTTCTAATGGACAGCTTACTCACAGTGCCTCCACCAGTCGGGAGAAACACAAGGAGATCTTTAATAAAGACACGTTCTTTAAACCTCCCCCTGGCCTCTCTTTGTCTGGCTGTAGCTCCTTGAGAAAACCTGCAGCTCTTGCCTCAGTTACTCTGTCATCATCCTGTGATGCTCTTGATTCCCACGAAGGCTTTGACACTTCCAAACCACTGGTGGTGACACCGTCTGCTCCCGCCCAGGGGACTGAGCCCACATCCGGGGCTGCAGTGGCCTCTTTTGACTACTACAATGTCTCAGATGATGAGGATGAACTTGAGGATGGGGTGGAGGAGAGTAGAGAAAAGGGTGAAAAACCTAAAAGAAGTTTTTCAGGTCTGGACAGGTGTGAAGCAGGGACCACACAGTGGCTGTTGGAGAGAGAAAATGCAAGGTACCTGCAGAGGAGGTTTGAAAGAACTCTTACTTTCTCTGGTGCTAAAGAAAACCACCCCGAGCCGCATCCCAACCAGCAGTCAGCCCACTCTGCTAGACTAGACAGTATGGACTCCAGCTCTGTCACGGTGGACAGTGGCTTCAACTCCCCACGGTGAGTGACTTCATCTATGATGCATCACCACTACACTGTCATGGAAGCAATGGTTCTTCTTTTTTAACCTTTATTTTACCAGGTAAATATTGGAGAACCATTTCTCAGTCCCTCCAGGAAGTTGTGATGGTTTTGGTCCTATAATGACTGATTTTGCTGCACATTTTTCAAAAATTTGCAGTCAAAGTTGTGAATTTTATTTTTCAAGCATTTTTTTGTTTTGTTTAATGTTTTATTTTGTTTATTCACACACAGTTAACCTCTTTACACACACACTAGATGCACTGTTTCATCATAACATGAAGGCTACAAGATGCCATAATCTCCATGACAACAGCGCTGACGTCCTGTCTCAGCGTCACTCAGACGTTACAGCGTGACTCGCTTTACTTCACCTCACTGGTTAAGAAGGAAGTTTAGAGAAGAGAAGAGGTTCCTCGTGTTCCACGTGGTTAAAAACAACGTTCAAAGGAGTTCACGTTAGTTAACACTGACGGTCCTAATTACTTCTAATGTTCTCACATGATCTCAAACCGCTGACTCAGCACACAGTCTAGGATACAGATCAGTTCTTCTCTCTGCCTTTTTAACATTGTCCAAATACAAACATCAAACTGACCTCGTCTCTTTCAGCACTGGTAACAGCCGTCGTCATGGTAACCTCAGGTCCTCACTTTCCAGCCAGTCTCCTCACTGGTTTTGTCGAGCAATGATTTTTGTCAATATTTCGCAACTTGTTTGGTGCAGAACAGCTTTCCATCACTTTGTAACGTGTGCATATTTCCATTGTATTTTCTGATGGAAACTGAGCGTTTAGCATCAGATGTTGCAGATTCGGCTCTAAGACCGGATGTAAACAAAGCTAGAGGCTACTGGCATTGGTCAAAACTTATCTGAGTTGCAGTGATTGGTCAGAGAAGAAGGCAAAAAACGGCAGTCGCTAAAGCCATGTTTCCAACAAATGTTTCCATGTTTCCAAAGCCATGTTTCCAACAAATCCAACTGCGGATTCACCACAGCTGAACCCTGTTCCGCGACCACGGAAGTGATAAAATGCCAGCAAGTTACACCAGGTTTGATCACTTTCAGAGCTCCAAACATTCAGCGATCAGCTGCGATCAGGAAGGTAAAAAAATGAAAGGGTTTATAAAGAAGTTTCACAAACCAAGCTGGAGAAATTAAAATCCCCATATAAGGACAGCGCTGGCATGACGTGATGATGCACATCTATGTTTAACCCCGCCTGCCAAGTGAGGGTCCGACAGCTCATGGAGACGCTCAACCGAAATAACAGATCCGTATCGGACTACGAGGGCCCTCCACCGAACTGTACCTCCCATGGAAACATGGCTTAAGGTGATTGGTCAGAATTGTGGAAAAGTTGGTAATTGGTGAAAATGGCACGTCAGCGCCAAATTAGTGTGAATTTGCATTGATAGTAGCGATCACAACTTCCTGGAGGGACATGGCCTGGCTGAGGGCCCTTGGAGAGTAGTGCACAAACATCTGAACATCTAAAAAACAAAATCATAACTGGATAAAAGGTAGGCATGAGAGGAATCGATCACCTAGCATTCTTCTAAAAGTTATTGGTATATTTGACATGTCCACACTGTTAATAACCAGAAGGGAAATGAAAGGTTTGATCAGTATTTAGTGTAACTACCTTAAACTGTTTTAGGACCAGCTGAAGTGAAAACTAGAATGTCCAGGTATGTGACAGTTTGTCATCGTGATCTGAGGTCAGTCAGGTCATATTTTGTCTTTGTCTTTGCAGAACCAGGGAGAGTTTAGCGTCAAACACCTCCTCAATTCTGGAACGGAACCGACGTCAGAACATAGCCCTGAGTCCGGGCCGCCTGGACATCACTGGAGGCAGTGGTCCTCCTTTCTCCTTCCACCCCGTCTCTGAACCTACCAGCAGCCAACCAGAGAAGATCCAGAAGCCCAACACCTGCCTTGCTTCCATTACAAGTGTCTAGTGTCGGTCAGAGGACTCTGTCTCCGTCTCATCTGTATGTAGAGCTGTAAAAAGGATGTGCTCCTTTACGGGTTTCTTCTCTTTTTGCTGATGTGTCACTCTTGACTGTTTCAGATCAAACAGAATCAGACGTGGATAACCTGAGTAAACATGAAGTGGAGTTTTTAAATGATGATTTCATTTATTAAAGGAAGAACAGTCTCCAAATCAACCTGGCCCACTGTGAAAACGTCCCTAAACATTACAACAGGTTAACACTCCTCGTGGAAACGGCTACTGTCCAGTATTTGTGATGACCAGTAATGAGTCTCTCTTGTCAATGTGAAGACATTAATCGTCCCCTTTAGTGACCCAATGATGAGTGAAGGGAAGTGATTTTTGGTCACGTTACCATGGTGTTCTCTAAATCTGACCCGACCCTGAGGAGCAGGAGCCCTGGAAGCAGCCCACATGGTTTGGTCCTGGTCCTGGTCCTGGGCCTTGACCCTGACCTGATCAGTGGTCCTCTGAGCCGTGGTTGGTTATTTGTGATTAACCCCAGAGTTCAGTTCCACCAGCCACACTCACACTGATTACTGCCAGACGATTAACAAAGCATTTCCAAAAGTGTCCCGTTCCTCCTGGAGTTTAACTATTTCATCCTACCAGTCAGACATGATGGTGGTAGTGTGGTGGTCTGGTCTTCAGGACCTGGACCACTGGCAGGAACTGATGGAACCATGAAATCTGCTGACTACCAGAAAATACCAGAGAACGTCTGACCTTTGACCTTAAACAGACGTTCATGATGAAAACCCTCTAATGTGTCTGAATAGGAACAAGAGTGGGACAGAGTGTCCTCCACAGAGACCTGAGACTCGTTACTAGTCGCCACTAACCAGGTTACCACCTGTTCTGGGTTTAGGGAGCAGAAACTTTTTATTTGTTCCTTTAATAAAATAAATCACCATCTGAAAACTGGACTTTCTGTTGACTCAGGTCAAAACAGAGTCAATCTGTACAGGAGCCAATCCTTTTACACAGCCCCCCCCCCCCCCCATAGACAGGCAGACACAAACACACCAGGCCTCTGGGCAGACTGACCGGTTCTCTACAGCCTGTAGTTTACACACTACTGCTCTGTGTTGTTGTTGTGATGATGTGTGTGTGTGTGTGTGTGTGTGTGTGTGTGAGAGGGAGAATTGTGTGCATATTTCCTGTAATCTCAGGTTGTGTTCTTTCCACTCCATACTAACGGCTCTACATCTAGTGGTGCTACGCTGAGGCGCTGTCGACTCGTTGATGGTGCACGTCCTGCTCACTAGTCGACTCGTTCACTTTGACCTGTGCCACCAGCAGACACCCTTTAAATCCATACTCAGTATCCAGGTAAACAAACGAGGTCTCCTAGCTAGTTTACAGAAACACGTCTCGGTGAACTCGCCCCTCCCGTCGGGTAAAATCCATACGCCAGCCTCCCGCCGACATAGGACCACGGTTTGTAAAGGTGACAAAGCAGAGTCTAACTCCAGCCGTAGAAACGTTCCCCCAGCTTTTCCTCTTTTCACCTCCAAACGTTTTTAGTTTCCTGCTAGCTGAAAAGGTGTTTTTTGGGGGACTCTGGTATTTTTATCTTAAAATGGAATCACCCGCCGGCTCTCTGTCCTACTTCTACTTTCACTTTCACTTCCGGGATGTTCTGCCCCAAAATGTGTCCGGGCGGATTAATGCCAATCCAAGCAGTGAGGAAATGCAGCAGACAGACAGCTGGATTGTCCAATCCTATCGTTCGGTCCGAACGATAGGACCTATACTATACTATATTATATTAGAACGTTGTTAAGAGGCTTTAAAAAAAACGTTAAAAGCTTCATTGTTTACCTGAATACTGAGTATGGCTTTAAGGCAAGGCAGGCCTTTTTGATTTACTGTTCATTTGAGTGTTTCAGACTGTTTTGTTTACATGATTTATTTCCAGCCAGTGGTAATCCACATCTGGGTGTTAATTCTACTGATCTAGATCTACTACCCCCACCAGGAGGAGGAGCAGGATCCAGTTAGTGAGGGCGGAGCAAGGACCGCCATCTGTCACAGACACGTGTGGCTCAGACATCTGCCTAACCTTCAGACGTCTACCTAATCCTCAGACATCTACCTAACCCTCAGACGTCTACCTAACCCTCAGACATCTACCTAACCCTCAGACATCTACCTAACCCTCAGACATCTACCTAACCCTCAGACATCTACCTAACCCTCAGACATCTACCTAACCCTCAGACATCTACCTAACCCTCAGACGTCTACCTAACCCTCAGACGTCTACCTAACCCTCAGACGTCTACCTAACCCTCAGACATCTACCTAACCCTCAGACATCTACCTAACCCTCAGACATCTACCTAACCCTCAGACATCTACCTAACCCTCAGACATCTACCTAACCCTCAGACATCTACCTAACCCTCAGACGTCTACCTAACCCTCAGACATCTACCTAACCTTCAGACATCTACCTAACCTTCAGACATCTACCTAACCTTCAGACATCTACCTAACCTTCAGACATCTACCTAACCTTCAGACATCTACCTAACCCTCAGACGTCTACCTAACCCTCAGACGTCTACCTAACCCTCAGACATCTACCTAACCCTCAGACATCTACCTAACCCTCAGACATCTACCTAACCCTCAGACGTCTACCTAACCCTCAGACATCTACCTAACCCTCAGACATCTACCTAACCCTCAGACATCTACCTAACCCTCAGACATCTACCTAACCCTCAGACATCTACCTAACCCTCAGACATCTACCTAACCTTCAGACATCAGTTTAGTTACTACCCATCTGGGTCACTAAGGACCAACATGTCCACTTCCTAAAACTGCTAGCAAACTGTCACAGATTCATACATTTCCAGATGTTTTATGTTGGTATTGGATATATCACTGTTAGTTTTTTGTGTAGCATCAGAGGTCTTTGCTTTTTGGGTTAAATCCTAGCCCTGATCAGAACCGTCACAGACCTGTTGATCAGGATTTTAACCCTTTAAATACCAGTTTGATTCCATGACCCTAATGTAGGACTAGGATGAAGCAACACTGGGGATTAGTCGGTCAAGTATTGGACACAATATAAGTTACTGGTTTTTGTGTAGCATCAGATTTTAAAAGCCAATTAAAATGAGTCATTTTTAAACATAAAACCGGCTGTTACAGGCTCATGCATAAAATGCATTTGGTGTTTCTGGTTGTTTTGTTGATCTTAGAAAGCTACAGCCACTAAACTAGTCACAGAGTTCAGTAAAGGCAGGATAAGTGGACAGTTCTGTCCTTAATGCAGGGTTCTCATGTGTCCTTGAATGTTAATGTGACATTTTCAAGGTTTTCAAAGTTGTTAAAGCTGTGCTCGGCACGTTGGTAAACAAGCTAGGTATCGCTAGCTATTTTACAGAACCACGTCTCAGAGCGCTCAGCCCTCCGTTGGGTAAAATCCGTACGACATCCTCCTCCGACACGCCACCGCTCACTGTCTCAGAAACGATACAGAGCAAAGCTTTAGCTGTAGAAACGTTCCCCCAGGTTTGTCCTCTCTTCACCTCCAAACGTTTTTAGTTTCCTGCTAGCTGAAAAGGTGTTTTTCTTTTAAGGACTCTGGTATTTTTTCCTAAAACTGAAGCGCTAACAGCTGTTTCTGTCCTCCTCTCACTTCCTGGATGTTCTGCTGTAAAATGTGCCCAGGCGGATTAATGGTGGATCCAAGCAGTGAGGCAGACAAACAGCCGGATTGTCCAATCCTATCGATCAGTCTGAACAATAGGATTGGACAAGGATTGGCTAAGGTTTTTAGAGAACTGCGGGACAACCACTTTATTAATTTCTTTCAGGTTTTTTAAAGTGATAATATGCAGTTATGCTTGTTTTGGGTGCCCTCTGGTGTCCGATTTAAATCGCTGCCATAGAAAAGTTAGCGCACAGTTTCTGCTCAGAAAGCCCTAAATCTACCTGTTGAAATGTCTCCTCAGCCTTCATAGCTTTCTACAGGAGCGGTTATTTACTCCTTCAAAGAAATCAGCTGTGTTCAAGCAGGGAGAGATGGGAAAAATCAGGAATCATGAGCTAAAAACACTCCAGAGCTAGCGTAACAGCTAGCCACTTTGGGTTAGCCTAACCCTCGTGAGACACGTGACTTCCTGGGTACCGTGACGGAGACAGAGATCTTGCAATCGTGGTATTCTGGATCTAACCACCAGATGGGGCTAAGTGACTTTTCATTAACTCTGTAAAGAGTCAGATTAGCACAGACTGGCTCAAGGAGAAGATTTAAAAATATGAAAAAGTTGCAAATGAAGCCTTTAAATCTTCACAGTATATTTATAGCTGTACTATGTTAGAACGTTGTTAAGAGGCATTAAAAACCACTAAAAACTGCATTGTTTACCAGCCTGCTGAGTGCAGCTTTAATAAAGTGATTGAATCTAGAGAAGTACCAAAAGGTCACTGGTGATGGGAATGGCCAGTGTGAGTGCTGTTCATGTGTAAATCATCACCAGTGGGAGGTGCTGGAAAGGCCCAGTGTTCTAGTGATCTGTTGAACAGCGTGATGTCAGAAGGGGAGGGAACACCCGCCTGATGACTGAGGGTTAAACGTGGTGGATTTTATAGGAGCGGTTGCTCTTTTCTTCAAGCCAGTGGACTCACCTGTGCGCACACATGTGCATGCACAAAAAACAAAAAGATAGTTTCCATATTAAAAATCTAGCAGCGATATATTCCAGGTGGAATTTGTTTCCACAAAGCTGACCTCCACCTTGATCCTGCAGACCTCTCTCTGCCCGGGGAGGAGACTTCAGGGTGTGTGTGTTCTGGTGACTCTGGTACAGACGGGAAAACTCTGTTCACTCAAAGTGTAACAACAAACCTAAACGTTCTGTTCTTCAGGAGATGGATCTGCTCCATGTTCACAATGCCTGAAGGGTTTCATGTCCTTGATGATAAAACGTGCAACAGTGGTGACTCCGCCCATACATCTGTGTAAATGTCATAAAGGGGAGGTTCCTCTCACATGTTGCAGAGTGGTGCATCAAGCTGTCACACCAAGCCACTGGACAGACGCGCCGTCTCCCCGTGTTTCTGATGCTTCATTCAGGACCATTCATTCTGCAGGGAATGCTGTTCTCGTCTACTGTTTGCACAAAGTTTGTGCACTTTGGAATTGTTTGGAGTTATTTTATTTCATAACTAAATCACTTGTAAAAGGCAGCTCTGTGTGTATTTGGTGCAAATAAATTTTCACCCAGACTTTTAATAGTTTGATGCATTCATTCAATTCAGTTTTTTCTGAAGCTCTACTGAGCAAAGCAACACGTCCGGGTCATTTCAGGTCAGCCTGATTCAGTTGTGATAAAATTAGAATCATTATAAAATGATCAGATCTTCTCGTCATGAAGGAACCAGCTGACTGGACTAGAGTCACTTCACAGGAGAGTCCGTGTACCATTGCTTCTTTCCACTTTCAGTAGAAAACCAATAATCAAAGAAGGAAAAACCTGATTGAATGTTTTTGAAACAAATAGAAAACAAAAAACGTCTTGTTTTTATGTTTTCAGTTCTAGTCTCGGATCAAAAAAACGAAGAGGAAAAACAGGCTGTAGGAACGAATTTGACTTTATTATTTCATACTTTAACAGGAGTTACATTGATATGAGTCCCCCGTCTACATGTGTTCCCACACCAGTTCCGCAGGGCGCGCTCGTTCCTCAGAACTGTATCAATCTGACAGCCATCAGTTCCCCCTGTAGAAAAGTAGAAAGTAAAAGAGAAAGGGATCAAAGCTCATTATAAATCAGGGCAGTAAAGTTTGAAAACAGCTAGCTAAAGAAGTGAGGTGTGTTCAGTACACAGCAGTGAACTCTTGTGACTTGGTTTCTGCTTCTCGTCCTCTTATGGCGGTTTCCTGACATTACAACATTAATTTACTGCAGGTCTGTTGGACAAATAACAGGAACAATCAAAGGATGTAATTAAATAAGATAAATAATAGACTTAAATGTTATTCCACCATAAAATCAATTTAATACACATTAAATCACTTAAAATTTGAAAAGATCTTTAAATAAAGTAGAACAGGTAGGTGAGTATTAATGACGGTACAAGGCAGCATTTACAATGCTTCTAGTTTACAAAAAGCTTGAAAAATAAACAGTTTCAATTTTCACTGTTTAACATATCCTAAGTAAAGTTTTAAAAGGGGGAATTGGTGTTTTTTAATTTACTGTTTACTTTTCAAGGTTTTTAACTAGATCTGTAAATGTTTGTTGTAATTACATCTTAATGCCACAAGAGGGCGACAGCTGCCTTGTACTGTCAGCGCTAAATTCACCTACCTCAGTTTGTTGTTCCAAATATCTATTACTTTATTTAAAATTAAAGATCTTTTCAAATTTGAAGTAATTTAGAATAGAATGACTTTATTGATCCCACAGTGGGGACATCCACTCATCACAGCAGCGTACACGAGAATAAAAATCCAGCCAATGACACTAACTTCACATGATGACACAGAGACAATATAAGAGGATGAGATCAAATACAGATGTGAATTTACAGGCTGTACAGAAATCAGCTGATATTAGAATATCAATATAAAAACAGAATGCTATAGTGAATTAACAACCTGTAGAGAAATGTAGCGATATGAACGTTGACCCTACTGAGTTAGATCAGAATGAACCTAACCAGCCTTACAGCTGTGGGGATAAAGGATCTATGGTAACGCTCTGTTTTACACTGAGGATGTTTCAATCTGCCACTGAAGGAGCTACTCAGAGCCTCACAGGCAGGTGGATGGAGGTCAGCTTCACCAACATCCTTCTCTCACCACCTCCTCCACAGAGTCCAGCAGACAGCCAAGAACTGAGCTGGCTCTCCTGACCAGCTGTTCAGGTTCCTCCGGTCCCGGTCGGAGCAGCTGCTCCCCAGCAGACCACAGCGTAGTGGACAGTAGAGACAACAACAGAGTGGTCAGAAGTCCTCAGCAGATGGTGCTCACTCCAAAGGACCACAGCCTCCTCAGGAGGTGGAGGCGGTGACAAGGGGTGGTGGTGGGGGGAGCAGAGGGAGAGGTGTTGGAGTCAAACCTGTTAAAGATCATGTTCATGTCACTGGCCCAGATCTGATCTCCATCAGGCCCCTTAGCTCCACCCTGTCCAGGTCCAGTGATGGTTTCCAGACCTCTCCACATCACGAGCGTTGTTCCCCTTTATCTTGTCCTCCGGCGTCCTCCTGTAGCTGTCCTTGGCCCGCCTGATTTAAAGCATATTAAATTGATTAACTGCCATTGACTATTGACTGCCATCTGATGATCTGGGATCAGCCAGAACCCTGAACCCTTCAGTCCACCTCCGTCTCCTGGGTGTCCCTCTCAGGACTCGTCCAACCAGACTGACCCAAGCCGTCTGAATCCACTCAGAAGTCACTGCCTGGTGCAGTAAAACCTAGATCTGGTGTCAGATTGTTTGTCATCAGTTATCAGGAATTACTAACGTCAACTCAGCAGGTTCATTTTATAATTACTCAACTTCACTTTCCTTTCAGAAACTAAACCAGACCCTTTTATAACATCTTTAATCATTTTGATCAATGTTTATTCATATTTTGTTTGTTTTATTTTGTAATTAAATTAGTAAAATATAGTAATAAATTCATTTTATATAAAACTATATTTTGTCTGTGTGTCAAATTACTAATAAGTTTGATTCACTGAAACCCAAAAGAACCTGTTTAGAGAGCCAGTCTGAGATTAATGATCAAACTATTTTGATGACTCATCATTTATGAGACATTATATTCTGTTTGATAAACTTAATATTTTATTGACCAATTTATAAAGTGTAGCATACTTCATAATACACCATTTTCAATTTACTTGTTTTAGAAACGGATACAAAACAACAACAAAGATCTTGTTTTTCGTGCTTTTAATTCGAGTCTCGGATAAAAAATACGAGGTGGAAAAAAGGGGCAGAAGGAAATTTAAGAACCAATTGGATTTTAATAGTTCATTGCTCAGGTTTAATCGCCTCGTAAACTAGACCTTCAGTTCAGCTCTGCTCTCTTTTTTATATATTCACATATATAGTCTGGTTTACCAGGCTACAGGTTTACTTTACCAGGTGTTACATTGACATGAGTCTACATGTGTTCCCCACCAGTTCAGCAGGGGGCGCTCATTGTTAAATCGTCCTCAGAGCTCTATCTGACACACAGGTGCCAGGATATGTTCTCCCTGTATAAAAGTTGAAAATAAAACGGAAAAGGACAAAAACTCATCATAAATCAAGGCAGTGATGTTTGAAAACATCTAGCTAAGATAAGGAAGTGAGGTGTATTTAGCAAGGATGGTAGAACAAAGCAGTGAACCATCTTGTGACTGTTTGGTCTTTGGCTTCTACTTCAGCTGACAAAAACGCCCTCTTGTGGCGGTTTCCTGACCTTACAACATTATTAATATACAGCACGTTCTGTTGGGAAAGTGACACACATGATCGAAGAGTGTAATTTAAAAATATGTGTAATAATTGAATCCAATGTTATTCCATGATATGATCAACTTAATACACATAAAATCCCCCCAAATTTGAAATGATCTTTAATTTTAAATAAAGTATTAGATATATAGGCACAATTATGATTTATTCAAACATTAAACACAAAAAATTAACATCTTTTTTTAAAGTTGGTTTTGGGCAAAGGTGAAGTTCACATTAAGTCAAATAATTGAATTATTCAGTAAATGACAGCTGACCTGTTCAAGTGAGGACAAACGCCAGAAGCAGTGAAAAATCTTGTGATTATATGAACTTTGGCTTCTGCTTTCGCTGAACAGCTGCTGCCCTCTTGTGGTGAAACAGTGACATTACAACAACCTTTGAAATAGGCTTTTCTTACAATCAGATGTTGCCCTCTTGTGGCGAAATAGTGACATTACAACAACCTTTGAAATAGGCTTTTCTTACAATCAGACGTTGCCCTCTTGTGGTGAAATAGTGACATTACAACAGCCTTTGAAATAGGCTTTTCTTACAATCAGATGTTGCCCTGTTGTGGTGAAATAGTGACATTACAACAAGCTTTGAAATAGGCTTTTTTACAATCAGATGTTGCCCTCTTGTGGCTAAATAGTGACATTATAATAGTCTTCTAAATGGGCTTTTCTTACAATCAGATGTTGCCCTCTTGTGGTGAAATAGTGACATTACAACAACCTTTGAAATAGGCTTTTTTACAATCAGATGTTGCCCTCTTGTGGCTAAATAGTGACATTATAATAGTCTTCTAAATGGGCTTTTCTTACAATCAGACGTTGCCCTCTTGTGGTGAAATAATGACATTAAAACAACCTTTGAAATAGGCTTTTCTTACAATCAGATGTTGCCCTGTTGTGGTGAAATAGTGACATTACAACAACCTTTGAAATAGGCTTTTTTACAATCAGATGTTGCCCTGTTGTGGTGAAATAGTGACATTACAACAAGCTTTGAAATAGGCTTTTCTTACAATCAGATGTTGCCCTCTTGTGGCTAAATAGTGACATTATAATAGTCTTCTAAATGGGCTTTTCTTACAATCAGACGTTGCCCTCTTGTGGTGAAATAGTGACATTACAACAACCATTGAAATAGGCTTTTCTTAAAATCAGATATTGCCCTCTTGTGGTGAAATAGTGACATTACAACAAGCTTTGAAATAGGCTTTTTTACAATCAGATGTTGCCCTCTTGTGGCAAAATAGTGACATTATAATAGTCTTCTAAATAGGCTTTTCTTAAAATCAGATGTTGCCCTCTTGTGGTGAAATAGTGACATTACAACAACATTTGAAATAGGCTTTTTTACAATCAGATGTTGCCCTCTTGTGGCAAAATAGTGACATTATAATAGTCTTCTAAATAGGCTTTTCTTACAATCAGATGTTGCCCTCTCGTGGTGAAATAGTGACATTACAACAACCATTGAAATAGGCTTTTCTTAAAATCAGATGTTGCCCTCTTGTGGTGAAATAGTGACATTACAACAACATTTGAAATAGGCTTTTCTTACAATCAGATGTTGCCCTCTTGTGGCGAAATAGTGACATTACAACAAGCTTTAAAATAGGCTTTTTTACAATCAGATGTTGCCCTCTTGTGGCAAAATAGTGACATTATAATAGTGTTCTAAATAGGCTTTTCTTAAAATCAGATGTTGCCCTCTTGTGGTGAAATAGTGACATTACAACAAGCTTTGAAATAGGCTTTTTTACAATCAGATGTTGCCCTCTTGTGGCAAAATAGTGACATTATAATAGTCTTCTAAATAGGCTTTTCTTACAATCAGATGTTGCCCTCTTGTGGTGAAATAGTGACATTACAACAACATTTGAAATAGGCTTTTCTTACAATCAGACGTTGCCCTCTTGTGGCAAAATAGTGACATTATAATAGTCTTCTAAATAGGCTTTTCTTACAATCAGATGTTGCCCTCTCGTGGTGAAATAGTGACATTACAACAACCTTTGAAATAGGCTTTTCTTACAATCAGATGTTGCCCTGTTGTGGTGAAATAGTGACATTACAACAACATTTGAAATAGGCTTTTTTACAATCAGATGTTGCCCTCTTGTGGCAAAATAGTGACATTATAATAGTCTTCTAAATAGGCTTTTCTTACAATCAGATGTTGCCCTCTTGTGGTGAAATAGTGACATTACAACAACATTTGAAATAGGCTTTTCTTACAATCAGACGTTGCCCTCTTGTGGTGAAACAGTGACATTACAACAACCTTTGAAATAGGCTTTTCTTACAATCAGATGTTGCCCTCTTGTGGTGAAATAGTGACATTACAACAACCTTTGAAATAGGCTTTTCTTACAATCAGATGTTGCCCTGTTGTGGTGAAATAGTGACATTACAACAACATTTGAAATAGGCTTTTTTACAATCAGATGTTGCCCTCTTGTGGCGAAATAGTGACATTACAACAGCCTTTGAAATAGGCTTTTTTACAATCAGATGTTGCCCTCTTGTGGCTAAATAGTGACATTATAATAGTGTTCTAAATGGGCTTTTCTTACAATCAGACGTTGCCCTCTCGTGGTGAAATAGTGACATTACAACAACCATTGAAATAGGCTTTTCTTAAAATCAGATGCTGCCCTCTTGTGGCGAAATAGTGACATTACAACAAGCTTTGAAATAGGCTTTTTTTACAATCAGATGTTGCCCTCTTGTGGCTAAATAGTGACATTATAAAAGTCTTCTAAATGGGCTTTTCTTACAATCAGACGTTGCCCTCTTGTGGTGAAATAGTGACATTACAACAACCATTGAAATAGGCTTTTCTTAAAATCAGATGTTGCCCTCTTGTGGCAAAATAGTGACATTACAACAGTCTTTGAAATAGGCTTTTCTTAAAATCAGATGTTGCCCTCTTGTGGCAAAATAGTGACATTACAATAGCCTTTGAAATAGGCTTTTCTTAAAATCAGATGTTGCCCTCTTGTGGCAAAATAGTGACATTACAACAGCCTTTGAAATAGGCTTTTCTTACAATCAGATGTTGTCCTGTTGTGGTGAAATAGTGACATTACAACAAGCTTTGAAATAGGCTTTTTTTACAATCAGATGTTGCCCTTTTGTGGTGAAACAGTGACATTATGATAGTCTTCTAAATTGGCTTTTCTTACAATCAGACGTTGCCCTCTTGTGGTGAAATAGTGACATTACAACAACCATTGAAATAGGCTTTTCTTAAAATCAGATGTTGCCCTGTTGTGGTGAAATAGTGACATTACAACAACCTTTGAAATAGGCTTTTCTTACAATCAGATGTTGCCCTGTTTTGGTGAAATAGTGACATTACAACAACCTTTGAAATAGGCTTTTTTACAATCAGATGTTGCCCTCTTGTGGCGAAATAGTGACATTATAATAGTCTTCTAAATGGGCTTTTCTTACAATCAGACGTTGCCCTCTTGTGGTGAAATAATGACATTGCAACAGCCTTTGAAATAGGCTTTTCTTACAATCAGATGTTGCCCTGTTGTGGTGAAATAGTGACATTACAACAACCATTGAAATAGGCTTTTCTTAAAATCAGATGTTGCCCTCTTGTGGTGAAATAGTGACATTACAACAAGCTTTGAAATGGGCTTTTTTACAATCAGATGTTGCCCTCTTGTGGCTAAATAGTGACATTATAATAGTCTTCTAAATAGGCTTTTCTTACAATCAGATGTTGCCCTCTTGTGGTGAAATAGTGACATTACAACAACATTTGAAATAGGCTTTTCTTACAATCAGACGTTGCCCTCTTGTGGTGAAACAGTGACATTACAACAACCTTTGAAATAGGCTTTTCTTACAATCAGATGTTGCCCTCTTGTGGTGAAATAGTGACATTACAACAACCTTTGAAATTGGCTTTTCTTACAATCAGATGTTGCCCTCTTGTGGTGAAACAGTGACATTACAACAACCTTTGAAATGGGCTTTTTTACAATCAGATGTTGCCCTCTTGTGGCGAAATAGTGACATTACAACAACCTTTGAAATAGGCTATTTTACAATCAGATGTTGCCCTCTTGTGGCTAAATAGTGACATTATAATAGTCTTCTACATGGGCTTTTCTTACAATCAGACGTTGCCCTCTTGTGGTGAAATAGTGACATTACAACAACCTTTGAAATAGGCTTTTCTTACAATCAGATGTTGCCCTGTTGTGGTGAAATAGTGACATTACAACAAGCTTTGAAATAGGCTTTTTTACAATCAGATGTTGCCCTCTTGTGGCAAAATAGTGACATTATAATAGTCTTCTAAATGGGCTTTTCTTACAATCAGATGTTGCCCTCTTGTGGCTAAATAGTGACATTATAATAGTGTTCTAAATGGGCTTTTCTTACAATCAGACGTTGCCCTCTTGTGGTGAAATAGTGACATTACAACAACCATTGAAATAGGCTTTTCTTAAAATCAAATGCTGCCCTCTTGTGGCGAAATAGTGACATTACAACAAGCTTTGAAATAGGCTGTTTTACGATCAGATGTTGCCCTCTTGTGGCTAAATAGTGACATTATAATAGTCTTCTAAATGGGCTTTTCTTACAAAGGCTAAAGGCTAAAGCCTTCATCACAAATTGATATATCATTCTGTATGCTAGAGGTCACGTGTTGAATCCTTTGACCCTTTATATTTATTTATTTTTCACCCTGGGTACGAGCCCTGGGTTGCCCTGGTCCTGCATGATTCTGGGTCCAGAATCCTCCTCCCTGGGTCAAACAGCTTTAGATTAGATCAGTAAGAGGAACGACAAGTTAATAAAACAGTATCTTTAATTTGATCTTTTGTCATTTTAAAATCTAAATGACTGAAGCATAAAAACGAGGCACAGTATAAGTAAAACGGAGGAGAAAAACTAAAAATACAGTTGTGGACTAAATAAAACTAGTGCTTTTGTAGGTGGTGTATGTCTAATCAAATTTGCTATTATCCATTTAGATTAATTCCATTTTCTTGTCCCATAATAACTGGTAAAGTTGTTTAAACCTAAAACTTAAGTATTTTTGTTAAACTGACAGGAGCAGGTTTATGTGTTTTCTGTTGTTGAGGGAAAAGTCAGAGATTTTCTGCTTGTGTCTGCCTTTACAGGGCACTGATTGTATAAAATGTGTTTCAAAGTAGTGGCTGAGAGTGAGAAACAGCCTCCCGATGATAAAATATGCAATAAACGCCACCACACGTTGTTTACGTCACTGAGCATTGTTTACAATGTGTTTAGATGTAAAAAACCCGGCAGATCCCGTTTGTACCGGTTATTTTACGGCTGTATTTTGGTCCCTGCTACTGGAGGAAGAAGCGTGACCGGCTATGATATTCAGTGAAATCCCTGGCATCTCCTGGTCATATGGCTGATCACGTACAACGGACATTTATAGTGAAAATAAACACCTACCGTAGCGTTGTCTCCTTCATTCTCCTTGCTGCTCCATCAGAAGTCATGTTCAAAGAAAATAAACTCCCGAATTCTCCTGGAGGAAGCCACAAGATGCCATAATGAAGCTCTTTAGCTCAAAGAAGGAGCTACTACCAGACCGGAGAATAACTTCCGGTTCTAAAGACAGACAGCTCCGTTGTCCAATCAGTGATGTTCCCTGTTGCTGACTGGTACCTACCCTTTCCGGTTTGCTTAATGTAATTTTGTTTCTCTATTTGTTTTTGTGCTTCCTCTTTTGTTTTTGTGTTTTTCAATTTGTTAATTTGTTTCTCTATTTGTTTTTGTGTTTTTCAATTTGTTAATTTTGTTTCTCTATTTGTTTTTGTGTTTTTCAATTTGTTAATTTTGTTTCTCTATTTGTTTTTGTGTTTTTCAATTTGTTAATTTTGTTTCTCTATTTGTTTTTGTGTTTTTCAATTTGTTAATTTTGTTTCTCTATTTGTTTTNGGGCACTCGAAGGGGTTACTGAACGAGCGCTTCCTCAGCATGGCCTTGACCAGGATCTGAAACAAACAGGATGTACACAAAGTGTCATGTTTGGGTCTGCAAGGCTCGTACCCAGGGTTAAATAGAAATAAATATAAAGGGTCAAAGGTTTCAACACGTGACCTCTAGCATACAGAATGATATATCAATTTGTGATGAAGGCTTTAGATTAGATCAGTAAGAGGAACGACAAGTTAATAAAACAGTATCTTTAATTTGATCTTTTGTCATTTTAAAATCTAAATGACTGAAACATAAAAACGAGGCACAGTATAAGTAAAACGGAGGAGAAAAACTAAAAATACAGTTGTGGACTAAATAAAACTAGTGTTTTTGTAGGTGGTGTATGTCTAATCAAATTTGCTATTATCCATTTAGATTAATCCCATTTTCTTGTCCCATAATAACTGGTAAAGTTGTTTAAACCTAAAACTTAAGTATTTTTGTTAAACTGACAGGAGCAGGTTTATGTGTTTTCTGTTGTTGAGGGAAAAGTCAGAGATTTTCTGCTTGTGTCTGCCTTTACAGGGCACTGATTGTATAAAATGTGTTTCAAAGTAGTGGCTGAGAGTGAGAAACAGCCTCCCGATGATAAAATATGCAATAAACGCCACCACACGTTGTTTACGTCACTGAGCATTGTTTACAATGTGTTTAGATGTAAAAAACCCGGCAGATCCCGTTTGTACCGGTTATTTTACGGCTGTATTTTGGTCCCTGCTACTGGAGGAAGAAGCGTGACCGGCTATGATATTCAGTGAAATCCCTGGCATCTCCTGGTCATATGGCTGTACAACGGACATTTATAGTGAAAATAAACACCTACCGTAGCGTTGTCTCCTTCATTCTCGTTGCTGCTCCATCAGAAGTCATGTTCAAAGAAAATAAACTCCCGAATTCTCCTGGAGGAAGCCACAAGATGCCATAATGAAGCTCTTTAGCTCAAAGAAGGAGCTACTACCAGACCGGAGAATACCTTCCGGTTCTAAAGACAGACAGCTCCGTTGTCCAATCAGTGATGTTCCCATTTGCTGACTGGTACCTACCCTTTCCGGTTTGCTTAATGTAATTTTGGTTCTCTATTTGTTTTTGTGTTTTCAATTTGTTAATTTGTTTCTCTATTTGTTTTTGTGTTTTCAATTTGTTAATTTTGTTTCTCTATTTGTTTTTGTGTTTTTTAAATTGTTAATTTTGTTTCTCTATTTGTTTTTGTGTTTTTCAATTTGTTAATTTTGTTTCTCTATTTGTTTTTGTGTTTTCAATTTGTTAATTTGTTTCTCTATTTGTTTTTGTGTTTTCAATTTGTTAATTTTGTTTCTCTATTTGTTTTTGTGCTTCCTCTTTTGTTTTTGTGTTTTTCAATTTGTTAATTTTTTTCTCTATTTGTTTTTGTGCTTCCTCTTTTGTTTTTGTGTTTTTCAATTTGTTAATTTGTTTCTATATTTGTTTTTGTGTTTTTCAATTTGTTATTTTGTTTTTGAATTTGTTTTAGTGATTCCTCTTTTGTTTTGTGTTTTTGAATTTGTTTTAGTGTTTTTAAATTTGTTTTTGTGATTCTTTATTTGTTGTTGTGTTTAGTGGTTTGTTGTGGTGGTTTGCACTTCAGGGCCACCGTAGATGTTGCCCTCTTGTGGTAAAATAGTGACATTATAATAGTCTTCTAAATGGGCTTTTCTTACAATCAGACGTTGCCCTCTTGTGGTGAAATAGTGACATTACAACAACCATTGAAATAGGCTTTTCTTAAAATCAGATGTTGCCCTCTGGTGGCGAAATAGTGACATTACAACAGCCTTTGAAATAGGCTTTTCTTACAATCAGATGTTGCCCTCTTGTGGTGAAACAGTGACATTACAACAACCTTTGAAATAGGCTTTTCTTACAATCAGATGTTGCCCTCTTGTGGCGAAATAGTGACATTACAACAACCATTGAAATAGGCTTTTCTTATAATCAGATGTTGCCCTCTTGTGGCGAAATAGTGACATTACAACAGTCTTCAAAAAAGGCTTTTCTTACAATCAGATGTTGCCCACTTCTGGCGAAATAGTGACATTACAACAACCTTCAAAATAGGCTTTTTTACAATCAGATTTTTCCCTCTTGTGGTGAAATAGTGACATTACAACAACCTTTGAAATGAGTTTTTCTTACAATCAGATGTTACCCTCTTGTGGCGAAATAGTGACATTACAACAGCCTTTGAAATAGGCTTTTCTTACAATCAGATGTTGCCCTCTTGTGGCGAAATAGTGACATTACAACAGCCTTTGAAATAGGCTTTTCTTACAACCACAGAGAAGTTTTTCAATATTTTTGCACTGACGACAGTATAAGGAAGTTTGTCGTCCTTTTGTGGCAATAAGGTGAAATAATATTTCTCTCAGTTTTAACTATTTACCAACCATACTTAGGAATGTTAAAATACTGCAGTTGTTAAAGAAACATTGAAAAGTCAAACATCGTGTTTATGTTTCAAATTTTTTTTAACTAGAAGTTCTGTAAATAACGTTTGTTGTACTTTCACTTTATGGCCACAAAAGGGTGAGAGCTGTCTTGTTCTGTCGTCAGTGCTAAATTCACGTACCTCAAGATCTTCTCAAATTTAAACTAATTTAGTGTGTATTAAATTGAATATGAGGTGGAATAACATTGAAGTGAATTATAACATATATATATATATATATATATATATATAATTATTATTAGCAATTATTATTGTTAATAAATTATTTGATCATTCATGTTATTTGTCCAACAGAACGTGCAGTAAATTAATTATGTTGTAATGTCAGTAAACCGCCACAAGAGGGCGAGTGTTCGTCAGCTGAAGCAGAAATCAAAGACTAAAAAGTCACAAGATGGTTCACTGCTTTGTTCTACCATCCTTGCTAAATACACCTCACTTCCTTATCTTAGCTAGTTGTTTTCAGACATTGCTGCATTGATTTATCCTCCTGAGACCCTGCATCCTCATATGAGGACATTACACTTTTGCCTTTCTGCACCATGATAATTTATTTGTTACAACTTTGACCCATTGGCCTCATTCTGGGACACTGGCAGCACCTCCTCGAGGTCACAGAACAACATTGCACCCTTTTAACTGAAAATAAAATGGAGAGACCGCCAGCCAAAAGCTTCAATGGCCACTCCAGACAAGAAAATGGGCCAAGCAAGTAATAAATATAAATTTCATAAATGAATCTAGTGTATTTATGCAAAATTAGATCTGTAGCTTCATATGGCTTACTATTTTTTTCATATTTTGATCATTTTATCAAACTAAAACCTACCTAAAGATGAAGTACTCGTTTGAGGACATTGGGACTATGTTAGGTTCTTGATGGTGACAGGTGGTCAGATAAACTTGCAAACTTTTGCAGAACTTACAAGTGTAAATAAACATTGTTATTTTGAAATTTTTCCAACCATGTGTTTAGATAAGCTTGAAAATATTTTGAGCTTACAAGAGTAATTATTTCTTGCAAGTTATACTTTTGTTCAGCTTTAGAAATAATTAGCTAGCTAGCAAGAAAACATTTACATCTAGTCATTTAGCAGATGATTTTATCCAAAAGAATTTACAAATGAGGAACATAACGAGCATAAAGGGGTGCTAAAACATTGAGTTCATAGATTCAGGACTCAGACGGACTGGGTTTAGGCACACTGGTGATTAGACATCTGAGTGAAACACACATGATTGTACAAAAGTGTACTGTGATCGATTCGTCACCACCAAACCCGTTGTGGATCTCATGCTGAAGAAGCAGGTGTACCTTACTGGTACAGTGATGAAAAACCTGGTCTCCAAAGCAATGGAGAAGCTACCAAGTGACAAAACCCCGAAACTGCAAGGTAGTGGGGCCTCAGCAACAGTCATTTGGGCAGATGGCAGATGGGCAGTCCATAAAAGGTGTCCACTTGTGAGGACATTTTCCTGAACTACCCTTTATTGACAGTGAAATATTTTCGAACTTCAGGAATGTCCTGACAGCATTAAGCCATACTGGTATAGAAGGTGGGGTGGGAGACTTCCAAAGAAATAAAATACAACGTCGTGCAAGAAGGGAACAGAAAGATGCTGGGGAGATAAATTAAGAGGTGCTAATGGAACTCTGAAAATTGCAATGGGCTTTATGCACAGAGTACTTAGTAGAACTTCCGGTTTAAAATTAACTCACGGGACCATTTCCGGTTCCGTTTGAAACGTGAAGATTTCCAGAGTCAGAGTGCATTTCCAGCTAAAGATATTGTTTATAATCAAAACGAGTAATAGTATAGTATAGTACAGTATGATATATATATTATAGCACTAAGAAATGAAGCCATCATATAAGTATCAGCGGACGGGAAGCCTCGACAGCTGAACACTGCTGTGTTTCGTTGTGTACCGCATCAGCTGAATAGAATTCATCAGTCCGTTTCCACACATTTCCACTGAATAAATAACTACAAAAAGGAAGGATTGTTTAGTTACTAACGTTGTTTATATTTTAGTAAATGGAGGCAGAACACACTAAGACACACGAGGCCAACTTAGCTCCACAGGTCCGGTCTTTATTTTCTCCCCCTGTCCACAATACAACAACATAAAGGTTCCTACCCTTATTATTTGCCTGATACTACATCCCCCCTACTGAATAGGATAAACTGTGGGAATGCAACAAAATTAAACAGATTACAGTATCTCTTAATCATTACACAACTAACCCTAACCCTAACAGCAAAACATTTTTTTTCCTTACTTTATTGAACTCTCAACATTGTTTCTATGAGGGATGGGGTAGACTACCCAAACCTCTGCCTGAGTGTGGGGGTTATTCTGCCCCATTACTCACTCAGCTCCTATCCTTATGAGCAATCATAGTCTTTCAGATATGCTGGGGGCCTTTTAACTCTGGATGGGAAAGGACTCCTAGACTCTGGAGTCTGTCGACTGGCCCCCTGCTGGACAGTGTCTGTAACAGGTACATGCTGCACATCTGGAGCAGGATTCTCAGGTAGAACCTCAGGTGGATTGGTAGAGGTCTCTGGTGCCCCAGGAGTCAGTGAAAGATGGTAACTGTTTCTTCTCATTGTACCCTTGGATGTTTCAACAATGTAGGATCTCGGTGAATCCGTCCTGGACACAACTGTCCCTCTAGTGTCCATGTCGGTAACCCACACCTTGTCCCCAGGATTCAGGAGTGGCATGTCATGTGCTCTGTGTCTGCGGTTGTAGTTCTGTCTTTGTTTATGTCTGTACTGGTGTTCAATGTTTCTGAGCTTCTCCATGTCTGCATTTCTTGGATGTAGCCATGATGGAATGACAGGAACAGTTGTTCTTATCCTCCTGCTCATGAGAAGCTCCGTCGGGCTGTATCCATTTGCCAATGGAGTGGCACGGTAGGCCATAAGGGCGAGATAAGGATCACCAGACTTTTTCAGAAGACTCTTGATGGTCCTGACTGCCCTCTCAGCCTCCCCATTGCTCTGTGGAAAGTGGGGACTGCATGTCTCGTGACTGAAACCCCACTGCTGTGCAAACCTTCTGAAGGAATTGGATGAGAACTGAGGCCCATTATCAGAGCGAACCCGCTCAGGTATGCCGTGACGGGCAAAGATGGACTTACAATGTTCAATAATGGCCTCTGATGTTGTAGATGTCAGTTTAGCCACTTCAAAAAATCTGGAAAAATAATCCACGATTATCAAGTACTGTTTCCCCTCTATCTGGAACAGATCAGCACCCACCATGGCCCATGGTCTTTGTGGGAACTCAGTAGGTAGCATTGTTTCTTTGTGTCTAGTCTTTTCACGACAGCAAGTGTCACAGTTCTCTATCATTTTAACCAACTCGCTGCTCAGGCCTGGCCACCACACAGATTGTTTAGCCCTCTCCCTGCATTTAGTTATTCCCAGGTGTCCCTCGTGCAGTTTAGACAGAATGTCTGCTCTGAGCGATTTGGGAATCACTATTCTGCTCCCATGAAGAAGCAGACCATTTTGAACTGTGAGGTCACCTGAAAATGGCAGATAGGGCTGAAAAACTCTTTCAATGGAATACTTGTCTGGCCATCCGTCTCCACAGAACTTCTTAAGCTGGTTGAGAATGTCATCACTGTCCTGATGTGTCTGGATTTCCCTGAGCCTTGTTTCTGTGGCTGGCATACTAGCCATAATGGACTCCACATACAAGTTAATATCTTCCTCAGGTAAACTCACAGTTGTATCACAGACGGGAGCTCTGGACAGTACATCTGCTGTTGCGATGTCTTTGCCTGCAACATGTGATATGGTATAGGAGAACCTCATCAACCGCATACGCAGACGCTGTATGCGAGGTGGGAGCTCATCAAGGCTCTTGGAGCCAAGCAGGGAAACTAGAGGCTTGTGATCTGTTTCAATGTGGAATGTTTTCCCAATAAGAAACTCAGAAAACCTCTCACAGGCCCACGTTGAGGCAAGAGCCTCTTTTTTGATCTGTGCATACCGCTGCTCTGTGGTGCTGAGAGCTCTTGAAGCGTATGCAACCGGTTTCCACTCAGAGTCCCCCTGTCTCTGGAGAAGTACAGCTCCTATGCCATATGAGGATGAGTCTGCTGATACACATGTTTCTGCATTTGGATCATACAGAGCAAGGCCTGGGGGTGTGGTCAGTTCATTTTTGATACAATCAAAAGCCTGCTGCTGTGGTGGCCCCCAGGACCACAGGTTGGACTTCCTCAGCAGATCTCTTAAGGGGCGTGTCTTGTCTGCCAGGTGCGGGAGAAACTTTCCAAGATGATTTACCATGCCCAGGAAACGTCTCACCTCACTTATATTGCTGGGCTCCTCCATGGATCTCACAGCACGCACCTTGTCAGGGTCTGCGCTGACCCCTGATGCCTCGATGACCTGCCCCAGGAACTTTATTTGGCTCTTTGAGAACTCACACTTGTCATTTAGTGTTATTCCAGACGCCTGCAGTCGAGACAGTGCTTTTCTCAGTCTCTCATCATGCTCCTCTTGTGATGTCCCCCAGATGAGGACATCATCCATTTGGCAAAGAACTCCTTCTAAGCCCTCTAGAATACGTGCCATACGCTTCTGGAAATGTTCTGGAGCTGATGAGATTCCAAAGCACAGACGGTTATAACAATATCGACCGAAGGGCGTAATAAAGGTGGTGAGCAGAGAAGAGTCCTTGGACAGAGGTATCTGCCAAAATCCAGCATTAGCATCCAACTTGGAGAACACTTTTGCTCCGGCAAGCTGTCCTAAAGTGTGTTCTACTGATGGAAGTGGATGTTTCTCTCTCATCACATATTTATTCAGCTCCGTGAGGTCTGTGCATATTCTCACCTTCCCTGTGCGCTTAGGAACCACCACCATAGGCGCGCACCAATCTGTCGGCTGCTCCACCTTGGAGATGACTCCCTGCTGCTCCATACGATTCAGTTCCTCTTTAACCTTTGGCAGGAGTGGAAGGGAGATTCGCCT
>SSNR01000242.1:704612-735283 GCA_006937965.1 Callopanchax toddi | reverse complement strand
TTGTTGATTTCCAAAGCCTCTCAGCTTTACGGCATGTCCTTCTGAGATTATAAATATGTTCGTTCATCAGGGACTGTTCCTTCTATGAGATACCGCTGTTTGTTTAACTGGAGCTACTTTATCTAAGATAGTAGAACACTGCTGATTAAATGACTGGATGAAGGAGTTTGCATCTTCACCATGAACTAAGTTTCTATCAAACATTACAGAAAAACCATCAGCTGCTGACTGATTAATGATGAACTCAGTTTGTGAGGGACAGGATCAACGTTAGACTGAATCTTAAAGAAAACACAGCTGTGGTCACTCACATGAACCTCCTCAACATGTAGCTGATTGATGTTTAGACCCAGAGAGAAGACTAGATCCAAAGTGTGACCCATATTATGGGTTGGTCCTGATACATGCTGTACAAAGTTAAAAGAATCAGTGATGGATCAGAAATCAGCTGCTGTGTTACACTCAGGGTTATCAATGTGGAAGTTAAAGTCACCCAGAATTAAAACCTTTTCCAGCTTAATCATGGATGATAAGAAATCTGAACATTCAGAGAGAAAAGGGCCAGCTGGTCCAGGAGGTCGGTAAATTAAAACACAGTAAAATACTTCTTGTAACCCTACTTTGATGATCTGACATTCAAAAGTAGTGAAACAGCCACTGTTGATCAGACTACAGGCGTGTTTGTCCTTAAAGACCACAGCAGACCTCCACCACGGCGTGAGGGGCGTGGTGTGGTAAACACAGAGCAACCTGGAGGACAGATTTCATTAGAATGGACAAAGTTACCATCTTGTTCCCATGTTTCAACTAGAAAAAAGAAGTCTAGGCCCTGCTGGGTGAACAGGTCATTTAAGATAAAGGATTTGTTAGAAATGGATCTGGCATTCAACAGGGCACACTGAACTGAAGGATGCAGGTCATTTTTCTTCTTTGTTACTTGGAGATGGACGGGTCGTAAGCACCTGTTGAGTTTCCGGGCTCTCTGATCAGAGCGATTAGGGCAGCGGGTTGATAAATGGACTGGAATAGGAAAATGTTCTGGTTTGAGAGCCGAGGAGGAAACTGTGGGGACAGAGACTCTGGGAAGGGACATAGATGATGGTTGAATATGTGGTGGACTGTAGGGGGCGACGGCGTTTGGAGTGGTGGTGAGACCGAAGGCTGCAGAAGGTGTAGATGACTCGGATGTAAACAGTCATGTCTGTGTAGAGGAGTCTATCCACCATAGATATACATCTATAGGACTGCACAGCGTACCTGATGTTAGCGCTCAGCATGCTGGGTGAACACCATCTCGCCTAAAAAAGGAAAAACGCTTCCAAAACAGATTAAAGTTGTGGATAGAGCCAATATTGAGGGGCCTGCAGGCAGACTGAAGCCAGGTGTGGAGAGAGAGGAGACGGCTGAAACTTTCATCTCCACCAGAAACTGTAGGAATCGGGCCGGAGATGAAGACAGACATTCCACTGCTCTTCTGGATCTCCAGCAGCTGGTAGAAATGCTGTCATGTGACAACAGACTGCCGACGGGAGACATCGTTGGATCTAACATGAATGATCACTCTTCTGACTGAAGTCGGGACGGAGCACAGCAGACTCGGAAGTTTCTCCAGAATATCTTGAACGGTGGCCGATGGAAAACACTTTGTGATGACGTTGAAGAAGCGGACGTTCCTGATGATTGAGTCACCGACCAGCAGAGTGGTTGGGGAGAACAGTGGACGAGGCGAAGAGGGTTCTGGGTTTGATCTTTCTGGGTTTGTGATCCTGTGGGGCCGAGGAACTGGAGGGCTGGAGCTGGAGGGGCCCTGCTCCTGAGCCAGGGCCGGAGGTCCAGCGGAGTGTCAACGCACAGCTTCCTTCAGTGTTTTGCTTCGGGCAGTAGAAGTTGAGGTCCGGGGGGGAGCGATGGTGGAGGCTGCTTCTTACGAACTACAGGCTCCAGACACACGGCTGCTGCTCCTCTGTCCTCCTCACCTCCCTCCACAGGCTGTGGTGATTGAATGGGAGGAAGGGGCTCAGAGATTGCAGCTGATTCTTCCTCTGCCAGTGCAGAGAAGCGGTTAGACAGGTTGAAGTCAGGTGGGGTGCTGGAAACAACAGGAGGGGACCTCTTTCGGCCACGTACCACAACCTCTGACCAAGATGAAGTCGGGTCTGGAGTGGGGCTGGATGTTGGCCGTGATAAGGGGTCCCAGGCAATAGTGTCCTGGAGCAGAGTGTCTCTGGATGTCTGTTCATGTTGATTAATAATCACTTTGGACAGTTTAGGGAAACGACTGGTAAGATCTGACAGCAGAAATTCTCTCCTTTCTAATTCATTTGACAGACGTCGAACATCTTCCTTAAGGTCAGCGATCTTTCTATGTGCTTTAAGGAGCATAGATTCATCATTGTGAGGAAGAAGAAGTGGTAGCAGCGACATGCAGATACCTTCAAGGCTACAGCTGCAGCGAAGCGTTCTCTGCCGGATCGGAGTTTAGTCTGTTAAAAGTCCTTTAGTGTCATATCCTGAGCCCCAGCGGGCACACCTCCTCCTCCCTAGCAGCAGGATCTCCTCCCTCATCACCCTCAGCTCCACTAATCACCTCCAGCTGCAGCCACTCAAGCAATCAACTCCTCAGGATAAAACCACCAGCCGGCCAGAAGATGAACGCCAGTTCATTGTGTCCACTACCCCTGTGGTAACTATGGCCTTTTAAACTTAATTCTCCCCAGTGTCAGTAGCTTAACCTCGTTGTTCCTCCCTCCAGCGCTTCGTCCTGGTTCCCGTCCTCCTGCTCCTGTCCGGTCTGCTGCCATTCCATCTGGATCTCCAGCCGGTCACTCCCCCCTCGTCTCTGCTCCTCCTGGTCTACCTGGCTGCCCCCTCATCATCATCCTCTGATCCACCTGCCTGCCTGTCTGTCACCCTGCCGGTCGCTGGCTCCGACACCCCTCTTCACTCAACCCGCATGAGGTGGCGTACGGCTCCGTCCGGGACGCTAGGGCCTCCCAAGGTCCACACCTCCAGCACCAGCATTACTAAATAAATATCTGTTTTCACTTACCTCCAGTTCCTCTGTTGTCTGTGTGCGCTCCAGGGTCCATCCGTAAATGAACTCTTAACATTTAGAGATCCAAAAAGTCCCAAAAAATAATATAATCCAGTGTAATCCAACATCAGTGACAAAGGGGTGAGTTTTCCCCAAGAAATTAAGCCACAAAATTAGACCACAATAGAGAGCTGGGAAGGACACGTCTGCTCTCACTCTTATCTTATCTGGTGGAGGACAGAGACACCTGGTGGTGGACAGAGACACCTGGTGGTGGACAGAGGGACCTGGTGGAGGACAGAGAGACCTGGTGGAGGTCAGAGAGACCTGGTGGTGGACAGAGCGACCTGGTGGAGGTCAGAGAGACCTGGTGGTGGACAGAGCGACCTGGTGGAGGTCAGAGAGACCTGGTGGAGGTCAGAGGGACCTGGTGGTGGTCAGAGGGACCTCGTGGTGGTCAGAGGGACCTGGTGGAGGTCAGAGGGACCTGGTGGTGGTCAGAGGGACCTCGTGGTGGTCAGAGGGACCTCGTGGTGGTCAGAGGGACCTGGTGGAGGTTAGAGAGACCTGGTGGTGGTCAGAGGGACCTGGTGGTGGTCAGAGGGACCTGGTGGAGGTCAGAAGGACCTGGTGGTGGTCAGAAGGACCTGGTGGTGGTCAGAAGGACCTGGTGGTGTCGGTGCATGTTATCTCCACCTCTGTCTGTGTGCCCCAGGGCAGCTGAGGCTACAGTGTAGCTGATCACCACTAGTGTGTGAATGGCTGATGATGGTTGTACAGCTCTTTGGGGAGTGTAAACCACTCTACAAAGCTCTACAGAACTACAGGACATTACCATTTACATTAACTTAGGCTGTGGTTGGCACTGAATACACCTTGAAATAATTGTTGTATAATTGTTGTATATACATATGCGGTTTGTCGCTGTGGTCTTGGATCCCCCCCCCCTCTTTCTGCAGGTTTAGAAACACAAAAGAAATCACAGGTTGTCAAAAGGCTATTGGAGGACAACCAGAAACACTGTAGAGCTTTTGGACAAATGTTCATTAATGGTTGTATAACAGCAAATGTGAAATCTGCGGATCCATCCCTCCTGAAAAGCACAGTCAGCTCAGCTTTAGAGAAAGGGCTCTGACAGCTGGGAGCGACTCGGAGTAGAAACACTGCTCGTCAAAATCCAGAGGAGCCATTTGAGGTGGTTCGGGCCAGTGGCGGCCCGTCCATAGGGGGCGCTCGGGCGCCGCCCCACCAGTCCCAAGAGGAAGAAGAAGAGAAATAGGGATCACAAAATATAAAAAACTAACATAAAAATAAAACTAAACGAGCCATCCATTATATATACAATAAGTGCTGTGTATAATCTGCATTTAGGTGTAGTTTAGAAAGGTTTTCTTACTATGTTTTTACTGGACCGATAGGTCGTGTTTCTCTGGGTTCTACTGCTCATGTCTGGACGGGACGCCGTCCCAACATAGCGCATTGTTTTTTGCCCCTGACGCATGCGCACTGAGTGCAAAAAATAGGAGATCACTCGGGATTCAGGTCTTCAGCGTCCCTGTGTGACATGCGCACAACGGCAGGAGTCTGGAGTGTTGCTCAGACCGGAACCGGAAGTTCTTGCTCTCTTTTTAATGGAGGGTAGAAAATGGATATTTATTCAAAGAATCCTTTCCTGCTTGTGAAAACAAGCTGAATGATTCCATTTGTCCTGATTTCATCAACTCAATGGTGAGTGACTTCGTTCGTTTGTTTCTTTTTCTTAAAGTGCCTGTGACTCCATATGTAAATCACTTTATATTAAACAGGTGTAATCTTTGATGCCTCTAGATCAGCGTTGCACCATTAGAACTCAAAATACGCTGTAATTATTTCCTAACGAGCAACTCAGAGATCAGAAGAAAGCGCCGCCTTCCGGTTCTGCTGGGTTTCTCCTTATTTGGCAGCCTGACACTTTTGCTGCAGTAGGGGGCAGTGTCCAGTAGGGGGCAGTGTCCAGTAGGGGGCAGTGCCCAGTAGGGGGCAGTGACCAGTAGGGGGCAGTGTCCAGTAGGGGGCAGTGTCCAGTAGGGGGCAGTGCCCAGTAGGGGGCAGTGCCCAGTAGGGGGCAGTGTTGTCACGTGAAAGAGAAACGAAACTGAAACTAAACACTACACGGTCTATGGGCAATGGCGGCGGCACTGCCTCGCTCCAGTTGTCGTGAACGTGCATGTGGGAGGAGAATTTACCATATAAGGAAGTCCGGATCACTATGACCTCATAGCGGGCTGGAGTGAAAAAAACTGTTTGAAACCTGGGTCTGAAATCTGGAAGAGCTTCTCACTGGCTGGACTAGGAGACAGATGGATGCCATTTTTTGCTCTTTCTGGCAGGTTGAAGGTGAGAACTCAACGTTGCAACATGATAGAGAAGTCAGAAAACATGGAAACCGATGTCATGGGCACTTTAATGACTATGTGTCTGTCACAGATTTTCCCATTCAAAAACCCCATAGGCGGAGCTAGCCGCGGCTAGCAGTGCTAAGTCCTGATGAGTGAATTTATACCTTAAATAGCGACATGTGTTTGTTGAGGTGTCTGCCGAATGTTAGAGAAATACAGGTACTGCTGATTGAATACGTTGGTTTATGTAGTTTAGCCGGTTTTTCATGCGTTTTCTCTACTTTTCATTAAATTAATATGGCGTTTTAAGGAAGTTTGGTCTGACTGGGTTTGATGGGACTTATCAGTGGATTTGACTTTATTTTGTTGTTAATTCACTTCATTAGTTGAGCTGATTGTCATGACTTGCTTGGTTAGTGGTTGTTGTCTGAATTGTAACATTAATTATCTGACTGTATTAGTTAGAGGTGGATTTATTTGTTTGTGGTGTCAGTAGAAAGATAATTCTGAATATTAAGAAATGTTTTTGACTTTGCCAGGTTGTTTTTTCCTTGAAACTTTTACAACTTCTGTTGTGACCACATTTTGGTTGTTTTTTATTTGTATCTGATTATATTGATATTATTCTAAGGTCTCCTCATGAAGACTTTATGATTTCTTGACTGTTTGATGTGTAGAATTAGACCTAACAGCTCCACATTTCTAGAGAACTGGTGGTACTAGGGATTTTTACCAGCAAAATATTCAGTCAGATGAAAATATTATCATTCCCTGCCCTAGTGGTGATATGTGATTTTTTTTGCGCATCTGAAAACTGACTAGCAAAAATGCGCCCCACCCAAAAAAGATTTCACCAGCCGCCACTGGTTCGGGCAACTCGTCAGGATGCTTCCTGGACGCCTCCTTGGAGATGGTGTTTTGGGCACTTCCTGCCAGCAGAACCATGAATCAACCCAGAACACGCTGTAGAAAGGATGTGCAAACTCCATGCAGAAATTCCACAGCCGGGATTTAAACCTGCAAACTTCTTGCCGCGGAACAACAGCGCTACCAACTGCATCACCATGCTGCCAGGAGGTGGGAGTTGAAGACCACTGTGACCAGGGTTACCATCCCATACAGACAAGTTAGACTGGCTTATACTGTACATTAAAATGGTCATTTATTTGGTTCACAGAAAGCAAAAATTGGGGTACCACTCAGTGGTATAGGCACTGGGTTAAACAGGCAACGCAATAGTTTCACTTAAAATTAAATTACAAGAATAAACCAAGGACTATGCTGGCCCTGGGACCTATTTAGACCACCTTAAAAAAATAAAAGTTTAATAAAAGGTTAAATACCTAAGTGCTGCCCAGTGAACACACAAGTTAAATCAAACAAATCCCTTTAGGCTGGTCGTTTGAAACATTAAAACATTTACTGTAAACATTTGCTGTAATTTGTTACTAATCAATTTCCCTCAAAATAAAAGACACCCCATCTACTTATCCATCCATCTCCTCTGGTGTTTTGATCTTTATAATGTTATTATAGCCTAACTGGTGACTTATTTAGGTCAGGTTATTGATACTCCAACCTACATTTACTGACATACATTCACATGATCAATCCTCAATGAAGAGACATCACAGCAGGCTGATCGTAGCTGATATTTAGTTTAATCACATGATATGTGACTGATCAGCAAATACAGACACAATGAACAATACCATTCAGACCCCGTGTCCTGTTGCATACTTTATCACTGATCAGTCCTAAAAACAGGAACAGGTTTCTGATGTCTCTGCTGCCTGGGTCCAGTCACCGGACCACACTGACGTCCAGGATGCAGAACTTGGCCCTACAGGTAGGACAGGGGACTCTGCTGGACAACCATGTCTCTGGTCTTTGCTGGTCCTGGCGGCTGGCGAACCATCGACCCAGACACATCAGACACCACATGGGTCTGCAGAAACACTGCTGGCACTCGGAATCATGATCCACTCCTGTGAGGTGCACGCACACGCACACGCGCGCACACACACACACACACACACACACACACACACACACACACACACACACACACACACACACACACGTGAAGTATGCTGGTGTCATGACTTTCCAGGCCTTTTTACGCCTTCCTTTCTTCACACGTTCAGTACTTTTTATTACACGTATCTTAATGCAGACACGGATGGTTTGATTTTGTTACATGTGTGGAGGACGGGTTGGAATCAACATCTGGAGAGAATTTCATGTCAACAGAACCTTTGGAGATAGATTTCCTGAGAAAACTGGTGATGTTTGGAACTTATTTTACCTGCTATAATCTCAAACACACCAGCACCTCTGCTACCTTCATTTACAGGGTCTACGCAGGAATCTTGAAGTTAAATTCAAAACCTTTTCAAGACTTTTTCAAGACCGTCTCAATATTTTTTAATACCTCACCGCCATTCTGGTTATGCGGCAGCGTTCACCGAGATTCTCTTCCATCTTAACATTTCGGTGCGTTCGTAATACTCACCAGGAACACCAGAGCGTACTTTGTGCTTTTGAACTTCTGCACCGCCCGCCCTGGTGCTCTGAGAGAAGGATTACTAACGCACCCTTTGTTTCCCGCTCTTTTTAAAAATAAAAATGACTAAATTCACACGTTTACGATGTTTTTGGGACTCAAACTGTTGGACATCAAATTCAGATTTTTTTTTTTCCAAAATGTAAGACTTTATAAAGCCGTGATGAGACTTTAATACTTTATAAGGGTCGTGAATTTCCCAAAATTGATTTATCACCTTTTAATACTTTTCAAGACTCCGCGGATACCCTGATTTATTTCTGTTCTCACACACTACAATTTAACAAAGCTATAAAGTTACTCCTCCTGTAACGACACTAACCTGTGTATAAAAGTGTTTGGTGTCTATTATCTCTTTCCAGGTGGAATAACACCTGGACCACACGTTCTTACCTGCAGCCTGACAAAGCCTGACGAGCTTGGTGCCTGCAGGAACCTGCATACAGCCGATGCAGAGCTCCACTTCCTGTGGAAACAAGTCACACACACTTCAGACGGCCTCGCTCTGCAGGGATGAATATATGTTACATCGCTCTGTAGGCTGCTGTTTACCTGCTCACTGGGGAGTGTGTATGGCTGATTCAGCTCCACCTGAGCGCTGAAGGTTTCCAGGAAGAGCTCACTGATTGTTTGGTGGATCACAACGTTGGGAGAAGTTCTGATGGGAGCTCGGAGCTTCACTCTGAAGTCTGCGTAATCTCTAGAATTCAAGCTAAGAACAAAACAACAGATGCCTTCATTTGTCTGGATGAGTTATTGTGGTTGTTTACGCGTCCTGCCTCTCCAGACATACCAGATGTAGAAGCTGGTTGTCTACCTGTACCAGGGCATGTTCTGCTCTACAAAGAGGAGACCTGACAGTATCCTGATTGTGTGACTAAGTTTATTAAATCTGGCATCAAGGTAGGCAGGTTACAAAACCAAAGACGAACCCGTATTAGTACTCCGTCTGCCTTCTGAATTATGTATACGTGAAGTGAAGGTGTCATGTCATCTGGAAGTGACTGGAAGTTCTAACGTTGAGAAGAGCACCCAGCACAAAGTGCACAGAGCTCCTAGGATCGACAGGGCACTCAACCTCCTCCACCATGATAAGGTGACGGTTCAAGGAGGAGCACCTGGGACCTCATTTAGAAAACTGGCTCATGCAAAAAGCAGGTCTGAATGTTCCGTAAGTCACTTTCTCTGCAAACTTTGGGATTTATAAAAGAAAACATGACAGAAAAATGTGGTAACTTTATGCAAACTTTGAACCTTGCACATTTAGGAGATGGTCAGACTAAACAAAAGCACATTCAGTCAGTGTTATCAAGTGTTTTTAATGAGGCAGGGCGGGTTATGCAGTGATGCGGGGTGGTTTGGTGCGGGTCAGAAGTTTTCAAATGTGCAGGACTTTAAAAAAACCCTAAGCCACGCATCACTAATGCAAACCAATCTGATCCCAATTTTAAACAAATCTCAATTGAGCATTAAGACCTACAGTTTGAAAGTAGATTATTTAGGTGATAACAGTGTAGAAATAAGATCATTTTCTCTACATCCATGAGACTACAGCACTGTCTGTGGATAAAAGCAAACACACACCTGATACTGAAGGGTCTGACTGCAGGGTTGATGCTCTCCACTCTCGCGTTTAGAATCTCTATAGGGGAGGCGGACTCTGGACTCAGCTGGTGCTGTCTGGACTGAGTCACGGTCACATGACAGTCAGTCTGTAAGGCCACATGGACGTGATAGGTGGACACCTGGAGGTCACAAGGGTCAGACAGTTCAGGATTCACCAGTGACCAGTTTAATAGTCCTCAAAAAGAATGTTGGAGGACTCCAAATGCATCTCAGCGCTCTTTAATTTCATCATGTTTTCACGTCATACTGAGAAAACACGACGAATGCCAACCAGACCAACACTGCTAGTTGATGCAAAACAACACTTCTTGTATTCAATTTAAACATTAGGGTTAGGGCGTCCTTCCTGACACCTTACCAAAATATAAAATGATGGGCTTGTTTCAGAAAGTCCCTACAGTTTGATTAGAAAACTTTGAACACAGAAATAAATCAGGTAGAATTCTAGCCAACCAGCTGAAAAGAAAGAAAGAAAAAACAACTGCGTATATATGTGGTTAAAGACCTGACCGGGAAATACACTTTATGATGCTGAAGGTAAACAACACTTTCAAAGATTTTTTACAAAAAACCACAGATAAAGAAATTAATCAGTTTCCTAAACTGTCAGATGATCCAGTGATGGTCCTGGACTCACCACTAACACCAGCTGACCTCCAGGAGGTCCTTAAAACCTCCAGGAGGCCCAAAAAACATCCAGGAGGCCTTTAAAACCTCCAGGAGGCCCTTAAAACCTCCAGGAGGCCTTAAAATCTCCAGAAGGTCCTTAAAAACTTCCAGGAGGTCCTTAAAAACCTCCAGGAGGTCCTTAAAACCTCCAGGAGGTCCTTAAAACCTCCAGGAGGCCCTTAAAACCTCCAGGAGCCCTTAAAACCTCCAGGAGCCCTTAAAACCTCCAGGAGGCCCTTAAAACCTCCAGGAGACCCTTAAAACCTCCAGGAGGCCCTTAAAACCTCCAGGAGACCCTTAAAACCTCCAGGAGACCCTTAAAACCTCCAGGAGGCCCTTAAAACCTCCAGGAGGCCCTTAAAACCTCCAGGAGGCCCTTAAAACCTCCAGGAGGCCCTTAAAACCTCCAGGAGGCCCAATCAGAAGGCTCCAGGTCCAGATGGATTTCCAGCTGAATTCTATAAAGAATTCTGGGATACTCTAGCTCCAATCTTCTTCAGAATGATGCAGGAAATAGAAGGAAATGGCAGACTACCACCAAATATGAACTCTGCCAACATCAGTCTCCTGTTAAAACCAGGTAAAGACCCTGTACTTCCTACCAGTTATCGTCCCATATCACTTATTAATGCTGATCTCAAATCATCTGTAAAGCCCTCGCTAGAAGATTAGAGAAGGTGACTCCCCTCATTATACATCCTGATCAGACGGGCTTCATTAAAGGAAGACACTCGTCCACAAACTCACGTAGATTACTTAGTTTAATAGATTACTCTAACAGTAAAAACATTGAAACTAATATTTTATCTCTAGATGCAGAAAAAGCTTTTGACAGAGTAAACTGGAAATTTTTATTTGCAACCCTACATAAATTTGGTTTTGGGAATTCTTTTATAAACTGGTTAAAAATCTTATCCAGTTCTCCAACAGCTCGTGTCAGGACAAACGACCGGACATCAGCCAGCTTCTGTCTTCAGAGGGACACCAGGCAGGGACGTCCACTCTCCCCCTCACTGTTTGCTGTTTTTATTGAACCGCTAGCAGCAGCAATCAGGCAAAGTAAAGATATTAATGGAATAAAATGTAAAGACATAGAACATAAAATCAGTCTTTATGCAGATGATGTATTACTGTTTCTCCAGCATTCACAGTCCTCCCTCTCTCAGGTCATTGAATTGATCAACTCTTTTTCAAAAGTTTCAGATTATTCAATAAACTGGTTAAAATCTACAGTTCTTCCAATTAATTGCTCCTTTACCAACTGTCCTAATACACAGTTACAGTCAGGGAATATTACGTACTTAGGTGTTAATATCTCTCCTAGACTAGCAGATTTAACTAAACTAAACCACATCCCACTCTTAAAGAAAGTGGAAGATGATCTGGTCATCACCTGCAGTGGCGGGCCGTCAGGGTCTTCTCTGCTGGCCTAAACTTACTCAGAAAAGTACATGTATTTTTCTTTGCTTCACAACACTGTTGTGAAGCAATTCTTTGCCAGAACAGCAGAGGGCGTATAACTTTTCTGAAGTAACGTCTCTGGTCGACCAAAGTTTGTTTACTTCTGCTAGTAATGGCTGACAGAGCGAATTTTGATTGAGCTGTAACGGATTTATGTCAAAGAACAAACAATGTTGTTAAAATAATGAAACGGGAGTGAAGGAGACCACGGGGTCTGATGGATGTCCGTCCACTGAACAGGACAAGGCAGAGAACGAGCAAATATGAAGCTCTTGTTCAACCTTTGAGGGACACTGATGGATTATATAAATGTTCGTACTTCTTCCTCGAGCTGATCCAGATCTGCTTCAGTGAGATTATACAACTATTCTGTTGATATGAGAAGGGTATGGCTGCAGGCCCGGAGCCTGCAGTGTTACGCCAAACTTGAGCCGCCAACCCCGTCAGACAGAATCGTCTGTTTATCGTTTCAGTGAAGTGGAAGTTTGGCCAAAAAACTGAGAGGTATAAGTGGAAGGAAGGGGTTACAGTGTAACAGCTGCTGCTCAGGTCAATATCACACTGAACATTACAGTTCAGACTGTGATAGGACACATGTTCAAGAAAAGTCTTGATTTTAGCTTTGTGATCTATATCTTTATTTGCTTTGCAGACCGCCACCCCTACACACACGTACACACACACACACACACACACACACACACACACACACACACACACACAATGACTTCAATAAAACATTTATAACCGTTTCAGAGTCTCCTGGTCTTTGTTTCAAATTCCCACAACAAACATCAGGACTGAACACAGGTGAGATGTTTCAAATGAAATGTTTTAGCAGGTTTGATCTGTATGGTGAAAGTTTTTCAGATGCCTGAGTTTCAAAAGTTTTAAGGAGAAAAACAAGTGTAATAGAAGTATCCAAACAACCAATAAACAACAATAATAATTAGTTTGGTTTTAAACAAAGCTTTCCTTTAAGCAAGTGTATCCATCATTTCAGAGGTCCACAGCACTCTTTGTTCATTGACATTCTGTTCTTAAAGAGCATATTTTAAGTTCTTTTTTTTTATTATTCTGATAAAACTCTGTCCAAAAATACTATTTGAAATGTTTATTGAGGGTATTTTGTTTTACAATACATTTTTTAAACCATTTTTCTAGTCCAAAGTGCCCCTTTTTGCAAAGCTTCTAAAAACGCTTTTTTTCCTTCTTCATCTTTGGACCTGTGACGTCAGCTAAGGGAGCTCCTAGCTAGGTGGCGCTGCTTACAGTGTTGTCAGATGTAGATAAATAAAGTATTTGTAGGATAATTTAACACTCTGTACGATCAATAACCCCATAAATATGATCATTTGAGCCCTTTGTTGTGTGGAGTTTGTGTAACAGATGCTTGTTTTAATCATTGTGTAGATTTTTTAAAGCTAAACTACTTTAACATCTCAGACTGGCACCGCTCTAGTCTGCCAGCTGCCTGCTCGCTGTCGGCCATGAGTTGTTAGTTTTAGGTTAGAGCGCTCTTTAATCCAGTCGGTGTGAATTCATTTTAATAAAAAATGATAAATTATTATGTTTATGAATGCCAATCGCCAGTCTGTCAGGACACTGAGTCAACAACGGGACGGCTTCCTTACCGGTACGGTGACTTCTGTTTGGAGACGAAAAACCCCGGTGGTCCTGGTCTAGTCCAGGACTGGATGTGATGGAGTCCCACATACCGACGAAAAACATTCAGTGTGACTCTAAACAGGCGCCGTTACTTCGATCCATTCACCGGAACCGCTGTTAGCACGCAGCAGCTAACAAGAGCTAACGGGGAGACTTGAGTCTCGTTTCCATGCCAGGTTTGGTACGGTTCGTGGTGGGTCGTAGTTCGGTACCGATCAGCGATTTCATGAGAGCATTTCCTTCAGGTGTCTGACCCTCACCTGGCTGGCGGGGTACAGTAAATCCATGCCGCGATGCTCTCCAGAGGGGCTTCCCGTTCCCAGCGGCTCCCAAGAGGGGCTTCACGGCGGGGTTTCCAGCCTGACCCGACACTGTTTCGGTCAGCCTCGAACCGTTTAGCTGCATCCTGTGAAACTTTTTATAAACTCTTTCATTTCTTAACAATCCACCTGAACGCAGCTCAATGTTTGGAGCTCTGATGATCAAACCTGGTGCTAAACGCTGGTATTTTATCCAGACCCAAGTGAGGAGGTGGGTCACGGTCTACAGCTGGACCGACAGGGTACAGCCTTACAGGACTGATTGTTTTTATCTTTTTTTTTTTTTATCTTAATAAAATAACTTCTCACTATAGTAATAAAGTAATAAAATAACGGCACTCTGGGGGTTTGTTTTGCTCGTCACAAGTAGTGAATAGTGGATCAGTTTTCTATATAGAGAACGAACGGTCTCCCTGAACTGTCGTCACTTCCTGTTTGGTGAAAAAATTGACAATTCTCACAAAAACGAATCCAAGAGCCTAAATAAGCTGAATTTGTGTAAATTTTTATTCAGAAAAAGTTTCTATTATATTTCTCTAAACATTTGTTTAAGGGAGTGTCTAACTTAAAATATGCTCTTTAAAGATAAATGAAGATTCACTTTATTGATCCCAATGTAAAATGATTGTCAGCTCCTCCAGCAGAAGACCTGATGGCTGCAGACATGAAGGATTTGCTGATCTCATCAAACCATCGTCAGTGTTCATGTCTCCACCACATCTGCCGGTGACAGCTCTAATAAAATTGTATTGGACTAAAATTTTTTTTTTACATATCTAAATTTTGAAGAAACTGGTTGGGTTTACAGTTGCAGTTAACAATTTATCACCTAAGCCTCAACATGTCCGCCTGGCATTTTAAAAAAAACTCTTTTAACTATAAAATTGTCAAAAAATGTCCTGTAAGCAAAAGCTTTCGCTCTTTTTTCCATAACACTTGGAACTTTAAATATCTGACATTATTTTACTATATAATGCTCAATAAACCAGTGTAGGAACTGTTTGAAATGAAGTATAACCAAAAAGCAAAATGAGATTTTAGAGTTTTAGTGAAAATAAAATAGGGTATATAGACAGAAATAACAGAGTTTGCATCATAATTTAACAATTTTAACAGTTTAGAACATTTTCACCAATTTTTGTTTCCTTTGTCTCTTACCAATACAAAAATACAAGCCAATACTTCAAAATATATTCAGGCTTTTTTTTTCCCAGCCTGCATTTCTCCTCATATGTCAGAGTCCTGATGGTTTATTGAGAGGGGTCTGGACACCAGGGCTTCTTTTTAGGATGAACCTTGGTGGTTCAGGGACTAAAGGATGATCAGACTCTGCCTCAGTCTTCCACCTGGAACGATGAGGTGAAGGGTTTTGGTCCCTGGCAGCATCACCAGAACCCCCAGCATCCCCACAGCCTCTTCCAGTCTGTATCCTCCTCTAGTTCTCCCTCAGGAGACCAGCTGCTCCTCAGGAGACTCTAAAAGTAGAGGATAAATCTTCAGCAGGTCTCAAACCCACAGTATTTAGTACAGAACAGACATGGTGAACTATGCAGGCAGTTTGTAGTCAGAATGTGGTTTACTGCACTAAAAAGTGACATCAGTGCACAAAACAGGACATTTAGACAAAAAAGTACAAATGTATGTACTTTGTACTAATTTACTTACTTGGTGCAGTTTTAAAAATGTAAAAACATAATGAAAGTATCAAAACGTTCAATTCAAAACATTATTCAATCGGTCAAACCTTACCTTTTTCACTGGAAATCGCTGCTTCAGCTTCTGTTTTGAGCTCAGAACAATCCAGGAAACTCTATGGTGGATTTATAGCCTGGAAAGGTCTTTTTGACAGAATTTGCTCTGTTTTTCTCAGTTTCTGTCGCTGATTTCCTCCTCCTCAGCTGCAGCGTTCGTGTGTGTGTGAGACGGGGACAAAGGGGCTGATTCGCGGGCCTACCAACAGCGCGGAAGTGAAATTACCGTAATAACACTAATTTGACCTGAAAGCACAACTTCTCTTCTTTCTAAAACCGTTTACATTTTTTGGATAGCGCAAACGTTCACAGAGTTACGGTAATGGAAAGAAGGCGTGTCAGAAACGTGTCAGCGGCGACACACGCGGTTTTAAAGGGTATGTTCATCCATTAGAGGGCGCAGTCTTAAAAAACAGTAGATGTCTGACAAGGTTGGTGGCTCATGGTTGGCATAAAACTGCGGCCTTCGGGTCTGCAGCCGTATACTATCGGTCGATACTGACACCAAGCCAGAAATGATCTTGGGTTGTTGGGCCGACCAATCAGAGACGTGCGCTCTCCGTCTAGTTAGACAGATAGTTAGATAAGTGAGCTCGACTCTGTCCGTCCTTGCAGGCCTGTTGGAGAGCCCTTGCGACAACGCATAATGCGTTGCGTGTCTCCGTACTGACGCAGATGGAGAAGTATAAACTAGGCTTTAGCCAACAGGCTACGATACATCTCAAGACGGATTTCTGAAACCTGCAAAACCTGCACAGACAACACACCTGACACCTACATCCATCATCTCTGTAGTCTTCTGTAGTCCTTCGGCCCAATTTAAGCACTCCCACTTAGGACATTCACACAGTGCACATCTGGGTCTTTGGGGGAGAACACTCAATGGCACCTGGAGAGGGGGTTCTTGCCAACCAGCCTCATCCATGGTGCCGGACGGTGCCCATTTCCAAGTTGCATGAAGACATTGAGGGTCTAAGGTGGGAATAGGGCTGGACAATAATTCAATAACAATATACACTCACTGGTCACTTTATTGGGCACACCTGTCCAACTGCTCGTTAACACAGAGAATGATTTAAACACAGAGAACGGTCCGAAAAAGGGAAAACATCCAGTGAGCGGCAATTCTGTGGGCCAAAATGCCTTGTTGATGCCAGAGGTCAGAGGAGAATGGTCAGACTGGTTCCAGCTGATAGAAAGGCAACAATAACTCAGATAACCACTGGTTACAACCAAGGTCTGCAGAAGAACATCTCTGAACACAACACCTGGAACCTTGAGTCAGATGGGCTACAGCAGCAGCAGACCACACCGGGTGTCCCTCTGAGGCTACAAGTCACACAGGACCACCACAACAGGACAACAGAAGACTGGAAACATGTTTCCTGGTCTGATGAGTCTGGATTTCTGCTGCCACATTCAGATGGTAGGGTCCGGATTTGGTGTCAACAACATGAAAGCATGGATCCATCCTGCCTTGGATCAACAGTTCAGGTGGTGGTGGTGGTGGTGTAACTGCGTGATGCTATCATGTCAATATGGACCAAAATCTCTGACGAATGTTTCCAGCGTCTTTTTGAATCTATGCCACGAAGGATTAAGGCAGTTCTGAAGGCAAAAGGGGGTCCAATCCGATTCTAGCCAGCTGTGCAAGGACCTGCGTCACATTACAGTTACACGTTACAGTTAGTACTACAGTTTGGCCTTGTTTATATGGTGACATTATGTTTAATGATTCGACCCCAATCAAATCGTTCCTGTAACAGTAAAAGGCTGTAATAAACCAAGAAAGTGCGTCATACAAATAGAACTGGATCCATCCTCTGCCTCTACAGTGACTGTGGAAGCAGCTACAAGGTGAGACCTTTACCAGGGCGGGTATCCAAGATGAGATCAGTCAATCCAGTGAGCCGATCTCCGCTCCAGAGGCCCTCGTCAGCATCCAGGAGATCAAACTCCCTCTGAGGGTCCGAATCTCACTGGGGTCTGTAACTGATTTAGTATTCACCTGTGATAAAAACTCTGGGGCTAGATTAATTAATTAATTATTATAAATATATTAAGCCTGATTTATTTACCCAAACCTAAACATCTGGTTCTAAAGAAAAAATCCTCAACCATCACCTTAGTTCTGAATAATGTCTTTGTGTTAGTCCATAATTAGTGTAATATTTAGAAAAGGAATACTGTACACTGATTTGTATGAAGTACCGTAGATCGTCTGTGTTATTGTATGTGATCAGTTTGGAAGAGCTCAAAAGAAACTCCATATCCTTTCAAACCAATCACATATAAGGTCCATAAACCAGATAACATTTGTATATTGTATGAATATTAACATTTCTGTGTCCAAACTAGCCTTCCTGTTGGAGTCATATGGTCAGAGGGATTGACCATTACAGTTGTTCAACAAGTTCTGAAGATCTTTGACCTCACCTTTAACACCCAGCTGTCTGTAACGATCACTCTGGCTCCAGGAACCCCCACTGCAAACTTGTCTATTTGTCTGAATTCTGTGTTGATGTTGGCTGCCACAGACCCCCAGCTGGAATAAGGGGGCCTCACATGAGCCTGCAAGGTCCTGCTGATGGGATGACTGCGCCAGTGACAGCGGGACCAGTAGAATACCAGGACTCCGCTGGCCAAATGGAGGCAGAGAGAGAGAAGAAAGAAAGCTCTCCAGCCGTCACTCACCTGGTGAAACACAGAACAACAAGGCTGAGGTGTTTCTGAAGCACATACCAGCAAGTAGAGTATCAGTTGTTTAAGCCCTGTGTGATGAGCTTCTAGCTTTAGTTCAGACTGAAATGTGATCAAACCAACAAAATGATACAAATCAAAAAACACACACTTTGATTTTTAACCAGAGTTCATCCGTATGTAACTGGAATCATTATTAACCCTCAGGCATCACTAGGGACGTTTTTGTCCATTTGAGCACATTTTTCCTCTTCATCTGGCTGACATTTGGATGTGTTAAAGCTGATATGTGCAGCATTTCAACAAGAGAGCATGTTTTTAAACCAACGTACAACGGCCCCTCCCAAAACATTCATTCTGTCCCCCTCCTGCTTTCTATAGCCCCACCAAGACACTCTGGTCTCTAACTCAGGCAGAAATTGAGCAGCTTTTGCTCAAACTACGATTACATTGCAGGGTTCAATCATTCATAGCTCAAAAATCATGTTCTCACACTGTACGAGGCTCTGATGAGCCCTGTCTGTCACTGTGCTGATGATGCATCGCTCTCGAAGTGCGAGCTGCAGAACCCGGAAATGAACTGCATTTGGTACAAAAGGGAATTCTTCACCAAAATGAACGCGTATCCTTGGCAAGCCTTGCCATTCTGTGAGGAGGTTTGTTCCAGAGTGTTCAGAGCATTGGGTTATATTTTCTAATTGTTCCCTACTCTTCATCTCCTATCCTCATTTTTCCTTTTCTTCTCCTGTACACACGTGGGTGGAGATATAAGCTGCCATTTGACTAATCGTAAGAAAAACGATGTCTTGGTCAAATAGTGATACATGCTCTGCAAGACAGCAGCTTAAAGCTGGTTTACTGGAACCTTAAAGGTCTCAGACATGTAATCTCACCTCGCCTTCTTCCGCTTATCCGGGTCGCGGGGGCAGCATCCCAAGTCGGGCAGCCCAGGCCATCCTCTCCCCAGCCAAGTCCACCAGCTCCTCAGCTGGGACGCCCAGGCGTTCCCAGGCCAAACTGAAGATGTATTTCCTCCAGCTTGTCCTGGGTCGACCTGGGGGCCTCCTGCCGGCAGGACATGCCCAGGACACCTCCCGAGGGAGGCGTCCAGGAGGCATCCTTACCAGATGCTCGAACCACCTCAACTGGCTCCTTTCGATATGGAGGAGCAGCGACTCTACTCCGAGTCCCTCCCGGATGTCTAAGCTTCTTACCCTATCCCTAAGGCTGAGCCCGGCCACCCTGCGGAGGAAACTCATTTTGGCCCCTTGTATCCGCGATCTCGTTCTTTCGGTCATTACCCAAAGCTCATGACCAGGTGAGGATTGGGACGTAGACCGACCGGTAAATCGAGAGCCTTGCTTTCCGGCTCAGCTCCCTCTTCACCACAACCAATCAGTTCAGCTTCCTCATCACTGCAGACGCTGCCCCAATCCGCCTGTCGATCTCCCTCCTTCCCTCACTCGTGAACAAGACCCCGAGATACTTGAATTCCTCCACTTGAGGCAGGACCTCTCTCCCAACCTGGAGTTGGCAATCCACCTTTTTCCGGTCAAGAACCATGGCCTCAGATTTGGAGGTGCTGATCCTCATCCCCGCCGCTTCACACTCGGCTGTGAACCTCCCCAGTAAGAGCTGAAGGTCAGAGCCTGATGAAGCTAGGAGGACCACATCATCCGCAAAAAGCAGAGACGAGATTCTTCTGTCACCAAACTCAACACCCTCCACACCACGGCTGCTCCTAGAAATCCTGTCCATAAAGGTTCTGAACAGGACCGGTGACAAAGGGCAGCCCTGGCGGAGTCCAACCCTCACTGGGAACAGGTCCGACTTACTGCCGGCTATGAGGACCAGACTCACACTCCTCTGGTACAGGGACTGAATGGCCCTTAACAAAAGACCATCCACCCCGTACTCCTGGAGCGCCCCCCACAGGGTGTCCCTGGGGACACGGTCATAAGCCTTCTCCAAATCCACAAAACACATGTGGATTGGTTGGGCAAACTCCCATGACCCCTCCATCACCCTAGCGAGGGTAAAGAGCTGGTCCACAGTTCCACGACCAGGACGAAAACCACATTGCTCCTCTTCAATCCGAGATTCAACCATCGACCGGACCCTCCTCTCCAGTACCCTGGAGTAGACCTTTCCAGGGAGGCTGAGGAGTGTGATCCCCCTATAGTTGGAACACACCCTCTGGTCCCCCTTCTTAAAAATGGGAACCACCACCCCGGTCTGCCACTCCACAGGAACTGCCCCCGATGACCACGCAATGTTGCAGAGACGTGTCAACCACGACAGTCCTACAACATCCATCGCCTTGAGATACCCAGGTCGGATCTCATCCACCCCCGGGGCTCCGCCGCTGCGTAGTTGTTTGACTAGCTCAGCGACTTCTGCCCCAGAGATTGGACAGTCCGTCCCCAGGTCTCCCAGCTCTGGTTCCTCATAGGAATGCGTGTCGGTGGGATTGAGGAGCTCCTCAAAGTATTCCTTCCACCGTCCGACTATAGCCCTGGTTGACGTCAGATGCTCCCCATCCCCACTGTAAACAGTGTGAGCGAGTTGCTGCCTTCCTCCCCTGAGACGCCGAATGGTTTGTCAGAACCTTTTTGGAGCCGACCGATAGTCTTTTTCCATGGCCTCGCCGAACTCCTCCCACGCCTGAGATTTTGCCTCGGAAACTGCCACCGCTGCACTCTGCTTGGCCCTCTGATACCTGTCTGCTGCCTCTGGAGACCCACAGACCAGCCACGCCCTATAGGCCTCCTTCTTCAACCTACATGTACTGACATGTAGTCAAAAGAGGTAACGTTTTTTTACATCTTAAATCAGTCAAACCTGATATAACATTCCTTCAGGAAACCCACATCAATATTAATAATCAACAAAGATTAAGAGCTAATTGGATATCTCAGGTTTAGCAAATCAACTAGAGGTGAACAAGCAAAGCGAGCTATTCATACGGGAAAATTTAAATCTGGCAAAATAAGTACTAATCCAAGGGAGATTAATGCTGGTTTCACTGAATTCTACAAAAATCTGTTTTTTAGCTAAATTAAACCCTCGCAAAGTGACTTTTGTAGTTTCTTCGATCAATCACCAATCCCCCAACTGTAGATAAAGCCCTGAGAGAGGAAACTGACTCTCCTGTCTCAAAAGGGCTGTTCAGGCTTTGCCTTCTGGGAAGTTGATGGTTTTGGCAATGAATTTTATAAAGTTTTTCAGAATTAAATAATTTCTATAATGTTTAAGATGGTAAAAAATAAAAAGTTTCCAACTTCTCTTTATGAAGCCTATATTTGCTTGGTTCACAAGGCGTGAAAGGAAGAAAGTGACCCAGCAAACTCTAGATAGACCTATAGCTCTTCTAAATTGTGACCATAAGATGGTGACCAAAGTTCTAGCCACAAGGTTAAACAAAAACATCTCAACAATTACACATCCCAACCAATCAGGACTTATTCCTGATAGACTAGCCTCTAATAATGTTCGTTTGTTATTAAATACACTTCATTCAACTCATGAAAAAGATGCAAAAACAACGGTGCTGTCACTTGACACCCAAAAAGTGTTTGATCAAATTGAATGGCCTTTTATATTTGAAGCTCTTAAACAATTCAGTTTGAGAAACACTTTAAAGAATGGATTAAAATAATATATTCAAGCCCCGTGTCCTGCATTCTCACTAATGCAGATAAATCTCCTCCCTTCCAGCTGCAACGCGGGGTCAGACAGGGTGACCCCCCCGTCACCTCTCCTGTTTGGCCTAGCTCTGGAGCCTCTTGCTATTAGCATAAAGAATCACCCAGATTTACAGGGAGTCAAATTTGGTAATGTTGAGAAGTATGTATGTATGCAGATGATGTACTGATCTGACTTTCAGAGCTGGGGGTCTCAGTTCCTAACCTTTAATGCTGTATCAGATGGTTTGGGGGTTTGTCAGGCTACACAGTTATCTGGGACAAATCTGTATCCATGTCAATAACAAATCATTTACACCCTAGATTTCTGCATACTTTATTTATCTTGGTCCTAAAGGTCCCATATTCTGCAAAATTCCCTTTCTAAAGACCTTCTAACAGTCAGATCAGTCCCAAAGACCCAAAAGTGTTCAAATATTTTCACCGTTTTCACTTCCTGATTCTCATTTTAGGGAAATGTGTTCTGAGCTGATGCTAAAACGGGTGGTTTCTAAGTCTTTCCCCTGAAAAGACCACTCCTCTCTAGAGGGCAGAGCCAATCAGAGCACCTTTGCCTACCTGAGCCCCCCACCTTAAAAACCACGGGAGCGCTCATCCTCACAAACGCTAGCTAACAGTCATGGTGAAGCTACGAGCAAAGCACGGCAGCTGCTTCATAGATGGTTGATCAACGAGTTACTCCCTTCATCTGAGACCTGAAGACCCACCATCTCATGAACGGAGAGTAGAAGAGAGATGGGCGGGGCTTAGAGAAGCTCTGCTCCGCCCATTAGAAAGTAAAGTTTATCTTCAGGAGGTTGGATGAGGGGTGGAAGAACAACAGCTGACCTTAAAGTCAGGCTCAGTTTGACCAATCAGAGCTTTGACCTGTTATTGAGATGTAACAGGATGACTCAGAGAGGAGAGGAAGGGATGAATGTGGAACATTTAAGATTCCTAAAAACCCAAAACTTCTTTACAACTCAAATTTCTCAGAAATGCTAGACAGACTCAAAGCAGACATTAGCAAATGGAGACCGATTCCTTTGTCCCTGATTGGTCAAATAAATGCAATTACAATGGTGTCACTGCTCTGATTCCTATACCTTTTTCAAATCCTTCCTATCCACCTGTCCCTTAAATTCTTTAAGCAGCTTGATTCAGTGATCCTCTCGTTTATCTGGACAGGAAACCTAGGATGTCCAAAGATCATCATCCCCAAAAACACACTTCCAGTGCTGGCCTGGGTCTCCCCCAGTGTTTAGACATTAGTAATGGGCAGCAAACTGTAGGGTCTTAGGCAGAGGGGTTCTCCATTCTGATGACCTGCTGCTCTGGTTACAGGTAGAATCAACAACCGTATCTGAAACCTCACTTCCTGCCTTATTATTTTCCACCTCCAGTTCTTTTAATAAACTAACAGGCTGCAACTTCATTATTAAAGATTCCTTAAAGATAAGTGGTCAAATCAGGAAATGACTTAAATGACCTGACCTGTCACTGAGAACCCCAATAACCAGGAATAATGGACAGGGTGTTTCTGGACTGGAGAGAAAACGGGTTGAATTGAAGATTTATACATAGATGGTTCTTTCATCTCCAACAAAAGGATAACTTACCTTACTCACACTCCTATCGCTATCTTCAAATAAGACATTTTGTTCAGAGGAACTTCTCAGATTTTCCTTTGAAACCACCGAGCCACACTTATCTTGACACTCCTGAAGACAAACTCTAAACATCGGATTTCTCAGTTTAAGAGCTTTACAATCTCAGCAGACTCTGGTCGAATCAGGAACTCATGGGCTGAAGATCTGGGTGTTCCTTTATCTGAGGACCAACGCTGCCTGTCCAGCATTCAGAAATGTTCAATAAATGCCAGACACAGCTATTGAATATATGACTCTGTATCTCCATCATGTGATAGATGAGGTGCTGATGAAGAATCCCTCGCACATTTATTTTGGCATTGTCCAGTCTTAAAGGCTTTTTGGTGCCAGATACTCACCTGGTTTTCAAATCAATTTAGAAATAAGTGCTTGTTGGTACACTGGCAATACTTGGATCATCTGCCTCATTTGAAACTCTCTCCTCTTCACATAAAAACAACTAATCACGATGGACCCTGCTACTTTTACAGAGGCAGTCTCCTCCTGCCCTGTGTTTTAAGAGGTGGCTGAGTGAAATGGTGTCTGTGGCCAAGGTGGAACAAATAAGATTTACCAGGAACGGGGATCCAAAGCGAGATTTGGCAGCCATTTCTCAGGTTCTTAAAATAAGAATGACATCTGAAATTCCAGAATTTCCCCCCACGTGTGTAATCTTTGTCTTCCCTTCGTTCTCCCCTTCTATCTACATTTTGGTTTAATACTTGTTTATCCACTCTTATCAGTTCACATAAGCTGATTGTAATGTTAGTGGAATTTATATTTGAACTGTACAAGCATTTTGTGTAACATTTAAATAAAATATTTTTAAAAATAAATAAAATAAATAAATAAAACCGGCATTTGATTCTGATTTAACTATGAGTACTCTTTTTTAACTACACCAGACTACAGTGGCTTTTACTTTTTATTTTAACAGTTTTAATACTTTGATACATACAGCCTGTATGTGAACAAAGTATTTTTTAAATTAATTGCAGATTAAGAATGAATTTCAAATCAAAACCTTTCTCCAGCTGAAGACATGGTGCAGGCTTTCAGGAGGCTGTATCCATGGAAGAGCTCAAGTTACATTTTTCATATTTAAACCTTGTCCTTGATCCAGTCTGAGCTAATCTGACCCTTTACAGGTTCATGAAAAGTCACTCAGCCCATCTGCTGCTTGGATCCAGAATACCACGTTTGTAACTTCTGAGGCCCGGTCCCAATACTCGCACTTCCACCCTCACGCCGCTCAGTTGCGCGTTCTCGCTGAGGTGCTTAGGGTGTCCCGATTCTCCTGGGTGGAGACTCCGGACCCTATCCCCGCCCCCTTTTCCACCCTCGTTACGCACTTCGCCAAAGTACGCATTGGAGCGAACTTCAGGCAAGGGTATTACCTACAATTCATTGCTGCATTAGAATCTCGTGAGAAGGTAGCAGTTCCTCCACTTTATTTAGCTCTAAATGATTACTTGTTGCCGTTTCAAAATGATTTTGAGCAGCAAAACAGCAGAAACAGCGACTTGCTGCTCCATTTTGAACAGTAACATAAAAATAAATGGTTTAACAGGATAACAAATAACAAATACATACAAAGCTTTTAAAGTGGCCTATCCCCCCCAAAGCTAAAGAAATGACATTTAAAACCATTAAAGGAGACTACCCAGCAGCAGCAATGCTTAGAAAGTAGTGCTGTCAAATTTAACACGTTACTTGTGATGATTAATTTGGAAGACATAACGCATTTATAAAAATTAATGAAATTAACGCAACTTGTGTTTGAAGCCAGGCGGAGCGCTTGTCAGCATCAGATTTCCTGCAGCTCCCTAACGCAACCCGGGTCCTCCCTCCCGCCCGCTCCTCGGATCTCATCAGGTTACTCTCTTCACCGGTCTCCCCGGTAGACGAACTCAACTCTCCGCTCCTTCCACCGTGAAAACCGAAAGTAATCGGCGGTGAAACTGGACGGTCTCTAGCCTTTAAGGTTTATTCCTGCTCCTTTCTCGCCGTACGGTCCGGTTCGGTTCGGTTCAGCAGGGAGCGGGTGTTACGGCTCCAGTCCCGGTCTGACACCGAGGTCCGAGCGGACGGAGGTGTCAGTTCGGCTCGGTACGAGAAACCCAGAACCTACCTCTATCTGAAAAGTAAAACCAGTACTGGACCGAGGCGATCCCATTCCCACACTAGTCTTTAAACAACAGAGACCTGAGTGACTCGGACCCCTCATTGAAAACGAGGCAGACCGTGGGTCAGTTTGAACACTGCAGAAAATGATTCTCTCATAGTGTTTCCACATGTTGGAAATCTTTTATTATTTTAAAACAACACCCTTCTGAAACTGTACATAAAATAAACAAATAGATTCATAAAGTACTGTCTGTAGGGTCTGTCCAGTTTTAGTCAGGGATATTTTGTTTTTCAACTGTTTTGAACTGAAATGCAATTTAAATGCATTTTTTCATCAATGATAAAAGCTTTAAAATGATTTTAAAAACATTTTGCCATATGTCTTGGATGAACATTGTAAACAGCATGTAATTTCTTTTTCCGAAAAGAAGCGATTAATTGCGATTAATTTTGTCCAGATTTGCGATTAATGAGTTAATTTATTTTAATCGACTGACAGCACTATTAGAAAGACATTCAGGTTTGAGGTGGAGCCTGTGGATACTGCTGTAAAGACGATGAAAGAACTGATCATCTTTTCTTTTTCTCCTCAAACTCTGGCTAAACTCTGTCAGAACTTGGTGGATTGGATGAGAATAAAAACAGAAGAAATGACACTGATGACAGCAGTACAAGGTTTTAGACATCAGTTTGTCAAAGATCTTTTTATGTTATGTAATATTGTAATATGGGTAAATATCATATTCACAAATGTAAATGAAAAACCAGAAACCCTCCATAAATGATTTAAACATTGAATTACAGTCATTCATCACATCTCTGGTGTTGATGAGAAATCCCTGTAAGGGTAAAGTCTAAAGAAATATTTGTCTTTTTGAGTAATGCGTGTTAATTTGATTTGTAAAGCCTTCTATATTCACATGTTGATGCTGGATCTATTTATACCAACTCACAGACCTTGTAATGTTTGTTTTATGTTCTATTTTGTTGTATTGAACAGTTGTTGCCTCTCATTGAGAGTTTGGACTTTTTTGGTGTAAATAAAGGTTTGGAAAAAACCTCATTCGAAGCCGTGGAGACACGTGACCTGATCACTGTCCCAATGCTGCAGTTAAGTGCGCACTTGTTCACTACGCACTCGAAGCCTTATGTGCACTTCTACCAAGTGCACTTCACTGAAGACCGTAGGGTGGAAGTGTGAGTACTGGGACCGGGCATGAGTCTCTGGTCCGGTGTCCTGAAGTCTCACAAAGTCACGTATCTCAGAGGGTTAGGCTAACCCAAAGTGGCTAGCTGTTATGCTAGCTCCGGAGTGTTTTTAGTAGGGCTGCACGATTATGACCAAAATAATAATCACGATTATTTTGATCAATATTGTAATCACGATTATTAATCACGATCATTCATCCTGTCTGGTAAAATCTGTTTTATTGCACCAGTTATAAACAATGTTGCAACATTTTTCTGTGAAAAATAAAACTTTAGAATAGATTATAAATAATGCAAAAAAACCAACAACTAAAAACTCAAATACTTTTATATTTATAAATAATACAACCCCCCCCCCCCAATACTCAAATTTCTGAAGCCTTCATTGCTCACTGTATTGATAGGACACATATCTTTGGCCAAATAAAAAGATATTGTGTCTGTTATTTCTGCGTGTCTTTGTGAGGAAAATGGATCCTAGCCTAGTATACTAGACCGTCAGCACATATATAGTCTGGTTTACCAGCTGCCTCGTCTCCAGATGCTGCAGCATTTTACATTCCAGACATGACGCTCTCATCAGTCCAACTTGCTGCCGCCGTAATGTGTGACTGGCTGCTACAGTGCTGAGTGGCTTGTGCACGGTTTTTATTTTGGCAGCTTAAGGAAGCTTTAGCCATGCGTTCGCCCCCTGGTGGTTGGCAGACTGTTGGTTGAGGCGGTGTGTGATGAAGAGGCAAGTAGAAGAGCTCGCAATTTGACTGGAAATATCGTTGACGATCAGGTTCATTTAATTGTGGCCACCAAAATCTTGATCACGATTAAAATTCGATTAATTGTGCAGCCCTAGTTTTTAGCTCATGATTCCTGATTTTTCCCATCTCTCCCTGCTTGAACACAGCTGATTTCTTTGACTGAGTGATGAACCGCTCCAGTAGAAAGCAGTGAAGGCTGAGGAGACATTTAACAGGTAGATTTAGAGGAGCGGGGACACAGACAGGTTCTGGTTCAAACTCAGCGAGAGGAGGAAAACAGAAGGAAAGGTGAGGAAATGAGTGATAGCAGGAAGCAGCTCCCTCAAAGCTGACACTGTTGCTTTTCTCAAAGCTAATCTTCAGTAAAGACTAGTAGCTACTGTTTGTTACCTGGATGGTTTTTCTTTTTCACACAGTTTCATCTGAATGTCACTGGGTGATGATCTTAACTTTTCTAAGTTGTTTATCTAGTTCAAAGTGTATAAATATTTTACTTACAGACTTTATTTTTTATAATTTAAAATGTGTTTTTTGACCTTTGTTTCATGTTGGATAGTTAGAAGATATTTAAATGATTAACATTTGATATAATGTCTGTTTGTAGACTGGTCAATAATTTTATGTTAAATGTCCTGTATTTATAGAGTGCTTTCTAGAGTGTTGTAAAGCGCTGTACAACACAACAGTCATTCACCCACTGAATTTTACACACATTTTGATTTTACATAATTTCTGGTGATAAATTCATTTAAAAACACCATAAAATGTTAGGAGTCGTTTGAAAGCCAAAAGAGCCGGTTCTTTTTCGAGATCCTAAACGTAAGAACCAGTTCTCTTAAAGTCACATTGTGGATTATTTCATCAAGAGAGCAGTGTTTGAATCTAACATCCAACGGCTCCTCCTCAAAACACCTCGACGCGCGCATCCGGCCACGTGCACACGGTGCATTACGTTGCGGGCATAAACTGTACAGCTCAATGTGTAGGGTTTAATCACTCACAGTTCACAACTCTTATTCCAACAACACTACGAGGGTCTGATGAGCCCTCTCTGTCCCTGCTGCTTCTGATATTAGCTCTGTTAGCAGAGAGCTGCTGCTGGACTCTGAAGCTGAACTTGACTCGGCCCTGGATGAACTTTCTGACCAAAATAAACGCGTAACCCTGTCAAGCCTTGTCATTCTGTGAGGTGAAAGGTTTAAAAATAAAAACAAATCCATCTTTAGCTGGAGAATGGGTAGGTTTTTAGTAGAAATGAGCCGTGAGGCTGATATGCAAACAGAGAAACACACGGAGCGTCCTGTACGACAGCGCCCCCTACTGGTACAGGTTTGGTCGATGCGCGTGCATGTTGAGAGAATGCAGACATTTGAATTTCATTGGCTGAAAAATGTCGGCGGCAAGAAATAATGGAAAGGGGTCTCTAGGAGGAAGGAGGGTCTTCATCAGAATGACACATGTTGTGGAACTCAACCCATAGATCAGAGTTTAGACCTGAAATATCATTTAGAACATTTAGAAAACTTTGATACAGAGAAAAATAATCCTCCTAGCTGCTTTAAAAGAGCCGGAGATCCCATCACTACCAACCATCCTTCTAAACATTAGGAATGGGAATGATCTGCGCAAACTGCTGAAGTTTGCCGACGATACAACCCTCATCGGACTCATATCCACAGGGGATGAGTCAGCCTACAGATGTGAGATCGACAGCCTGGTGCAGACTGAACAACCTGGAGTTAAACACGGTCAAAACAGTGGAGATAATCACGGACTTCAGGAAGAACTCGGGCCCTCCTACCCCCATCTTCATCAATGACAATCTGGTAGACATTTTACCGCTTCCTGGGTACCATCATCTCCCTAAACCTCAAATGGGAGACCAACATAATCTCCCTCATGAAAAAAGCACAACAGAGGATGTTCTTCTTGCGGCAGCTGAAAAACTAAACCTGTACACTTCTACACAGCTACCATCGAGTCCATCCTCTCCTCATCCGTCTCCGTCTGGTACCCTGCTGCCCCTGTCAGGGACAGAACGAGGCTCCAACGCATCATCCGATCTGCAGAGAAGGTGATCGGCTGCAAACTACCCTCCCTAAAGGACCTGCACACCTCAAGAACCACAAAGAGGACAAGAAAGACTGTGGCTGACCCTTCCCACCCTGGACACACTCTGTTTGAACCTCTTCCTTCTGGGAGGAGGCTGAGATCCATCAAAACCAAAACCACACGACACAGGAACAGTTTCTTCCCAGCTGCAGTCGGGCTGCTCACTGCAGCTGTGTGATCCCTCCTCACGTCAAAGATATAAACACTGAGTGCCAACTGTCCCCTTTAACTAGTTTTCTTAATCAACCTCTTCTTCCGGCTTCTGTTGAGAGCGGTCTCTGTTCCTTCTCTCCCTTGTGTGTTACTCCTGCAGCTGTTTTGTCTTCTGAGCATTTTCCTCATTCCTTCTGGTTAAATATTTTTATTTTTCTTGATATGGCTTTGGTTTGAAGGCTTCCCAACAAAATGGATACCATTTTTTACACTCTCAAAACGGAGGAGGGGACTCCGCGGCTGACTGAGACAAGAGCTGTGGGGTTCGTAATGGATCAGATTGCGGGTCCTGCAAGTCTGTCTCTGGAGGTCTACAACTTTGGATTAATGATGATCAGGTGCATGCTCATTGGAATCTGCATGGACCTGGTTTATCAAAAAACAACGGAGCTAACAGGTGCAATTGACAGGATTCCTGTGCTTCAAAGGGGGCTGATGCGTGCTTTGAACACTGCAACACTCGCAAGGACCGAGTTGTCTCGTAGGACTGACTGCGAACGAACTCTGGCGCGGAGTGAATTACGATCGATGTGTCGAACTACACGGATCAGATGGGACTGGCCAGGATGTGGAATTTGGACGGGATGAAGCCAGTGAGACAGACATTTAAGGCGGCTGTAACAAACAGGACTGCCTGCTCCAAACACATTCTGTTATCTTATCTGGTGACCCTGAAAACATTCTCCTACTCAACAGAGTGAATGAAGCGACTGCTCAGCCCCCCCCTTCTCTACGCTCTCTCACCTAACT
>SSNR01000242.1:685276-696669 GCA_006937965.1 Callopanchax toddi | reverse complement strand
CCCCCCCCCCCCCCCCCCCCCACCTGCCCCAAGCCAGTTGTGTCCCCCCCACCTCTGGGATCAAAATTCCGTCCCTGCCCTCATCCATGCCTCAAAGACATGGCTGAGACAGATACAGAAAACCCCTGTGTACAGGACAAACACTGACATTCAACCATTAAAACAACACATGAGGGTAGGTGGGCGGGGCCAGGAACTCTGCCATCATGGTGCAGGCTTCAGTGCTGACGCAGCTGCACGTCTGCACCATCCAGCAGGGGTGAAGGAGAAGACAGGAGGAGAGCGTAGAAGGAGGGAGGGTCAGAGCAGCCGCTCCAGATGAGGAAGAGTTGACCTCAGCTCTTCATGAACTTCACAGATTTCTTCATCTGAGCTGCTCCAACAGGAAGTCACCAGGAAACATCAGCCATTCTTGTCTCCTTTCTCTCCTGCAGCCTGAAAATATAAACCACAGCATCCCGTTTGAATTCTGAAGAACAAAAACAGCACAAGTCACTTCTGAAGGACTGGAGTCAGAAGCATCACTTCACACCTGATGAAACGTGCTATGCTTACCAGACCAGGGTTATCTTTGGTAGGCTGTCTTGACAGTAAGGATAAATTGGGGGCTTGTCCGGGATTAAACCTAGAATAAATAATCAATACTGGATGTGTTTTTCAGGCAAATATTTATAATGTTTATGGAATTTTAAAGGAGTGGTTTACTCAAAAACTTTTTTTCAGGTTTTCATGGATTATAATAGGTCTCCCTGAGCCTGTCATGTAGGCCGAAAATGAAAACTCTCTGTTCCCTGGTTATTTCAATAAACCTGATTTTCTCAAAGAACTTCCTTTCAAGCTCTGTTTATGCAAATCCACGTTGTGACATCACAAGGCAAATTTGCATACTGCATGAAGCCCATGTTGGCTAGGCCCGCCCCACAGACAGGCCTGGCAGGCTAGGCTTGATAGCATTGAAAGCTAATGCGTGGGTTTTGCTCTGCAGACTTTCCACATTTGTAGTCTGGCTTGCCGGCTAGAGCCTTGGTGCCTTAACTGGGAGCTCTAATTTTCGCGCATGCACCTCTCTCATTCATGCACATTTGCTCGTGTGCCAATGAGAAATGTCAAAGTAGTCCTGCAGACTTTGTTGCCTCCGATCAATTAGTAGGTTCTGGGTGTTTTATTTCCTCAGGAGCTTCTAGGTGGACGTAAGTGTTCAGATTCAGAATCAGACGTGAGATCTGCGTCGGCCTCTGTCTTCTCTAATATTAGCTTCCAAAACAAACGGTAACCACCAGGGTTTAGTTATTCAGTCTGTTCTTCCATGTCCATCATTATTTATTGATCAAACACAGCTCCGTCGGACAATATTAAAATACGTCAGTACTGTCCAACGTGTTTACTTCCTGATGAGACACAGAACAGCTGATCTGAAAGTTTATTGTTTATTTTGTTTATTGTTTATTTATTAGGATCCCCATTAGTTTCCACCGTAGTGGTTACTAATCTTCCTGGGGTCCGATTCACAAAATATACAACATCACCATAAACAATTGCTACAATAAAATAAAATCACACATTTCAATTTCATAAGAACAGTGCACATGAATAAAAACATTCAACATTTGGTTGAAACCAGTGCTATAGTAAACATTTTAATGCTTTTTTAAACCTTCAATAGAAACATAAAATATAAAACATTTAGATAAAACCAGTGCTATAATAACATTTTAATGCCTTTAAAACCTTGTCTTTTTGAGTAATGCATGTTTTTGATTAACCTTTGTTTTGTTTTTAGCTGCTGGGAGCTGTCTGCTAGCCTCTTTGCTTTGTGGAGACTGATCTTCAGTGGAGTGGCTTTACTTCTCTCCTGCTCAGGTCTCTCCACACACAGGCCTGTGATGTAACTGCTGTCTTCTCTGTTTTCCCATCCTAACACAGAGCTCAGGGCCACAGACAACATCATTGTATGCATCTAGCGATTTGTAAGCACGTAGCTTCTCTCGGGTACTTACTGGGCTCTCCACTAAATACGCATATATCGGGCCACTGGTTATCTGGCCACGCAGCTTCATCCTCCACCCACTCCGTAATGCTTACGGGGATCTGGGAGTCTGTTGTCGTTCGTTAAAGTGAGTTTTCTTTTCAAGATTTGTCAGCAACAGTCCCACAGCGTAGCTTGTCAAAGCCTGACAGGACGCCATGTTTCGTTGCCAGGGTGCGTGTGCATTCTCGTGTACGTCATACTGTTTACAAACAGTAAATGGGTCTATAGAATAAAGAAACGTCAAAATAGACTTTGTGACCATTGTCATCAACTGGAGACAGTCATGTTCTAATGTCGTGCGACAGACAGGTACTCTGGCGTTAGATTGAGGCTGATACAAGAACTGGAAAAGGAGGGATTGGATATGGCTTTGGGTGGTTTACTGAGAGGAGATTTGCTTGATATACGTGGAGCACTCTTTAAAGTGAGAATATGCAGTTTTGTTTGTTTTGGGTGCCCTCTGGTGTCCGTTTTAAATCACTGCATTACACAAGTTAGCATATTGTTTCAGCTTCTAAACGCCTAAATCTACCTGTTGAAATGTCTCCTCAGCCTTCATAGCTTTCTACAGGAGCGGTTATTTACTCCTTCAAAGAAATCAGCTGTGTTCAAGCAGGGAGAGATGGGAAAAAATCAGGAATCATGAGCTAAAAACACTCCAGCGCTAGCATAACAGCTAGCCACTTTGGGTTAGCCTAACCCTCGTGAGACACGTGACTTCCTGGGTACCGTGACGGAGACGGAGATCTTGCAATCGTGGTATTCTGGATCTAACCACCAGATGGGGCTAAGTGACTTTTCATTAACTCTGTAAAGAGTCAGATTAGCACAGACTGGCTCAAGGAGAAGATTTAAAATATGAAAAAGTTGCATATTATCACTTTAAATATCTGGGAGATTCAGGCCTGATGAGCAGGATTTACATGGTGAATCTGGTCATCTGCTATCCCACACTCCAGTTCAGTAGGTGGCGGTAATGCTCCTGTAAGATGGTCGACAACCGCCATTAAAGAACAATAGAAGAAGAAGGAGGATAAGCAGTACTACAGGCCTATAGCTTTAACGTCTCAGTTGGGCAAACTTATGGAGAAAGTGGTGACGAGCAGACTTAACCATTATCTAGAAAGGGGGAACTTGATAACCAGATATCAGAGCGGTTTTCGTAGGGGCAGGAGCACGATGGGTTCTATTATCTGCTTGGAATCTGAAATACGGAAGGCTCAGACAAGTAGAGAATTTGTACTTGCTATATTTTTCGATGTGGAAAAAGCGTATGACATGTTGTGGAAGGAAGGACTCCTCCTTAAGTTGGACAGTATGGGAGTGGATGGAAAGCTGTATAATTGGGTGTTGAGTTTTATTTATGATAGAACAGTGCAAGTACGAGTGGGTAGTGTTTTGACTGCAAAGTATCAAGTGGACAATGGAACCCCACAGGGGAGTGTGTGTAGTCCTGTCCTGTTTAATGTTATGATTAATGACATCGTTGATGACCGTGTTGGTAAATCAATGGAGGACTGGACGTATAAGTGGGGGTTTAAACTTTCAGTGGAAAAGACTAAATTTATCTGCTTTGGAAGACGTCATAAGCAATTGTCATTAAAATTATACGATCAGGACCTGGAGCAGGTTAAAGACGTGAAGTTCCTGGGTATGTGTTTTGATGAGAAGCTCACGTGGAATAAGCATGTTCTACATGTGCAGGATAAATGTAAGAAGGTGTCAAACGTCATGAGGTGCTTGGCGGGCCAGGATTGGGGTGCGCATAGGCGTTCGCTGTTACACATCTATGTTACCATGATGAGTCAACGTTTGATTACGGTTCCATTGCGTATGTGTCGGCAGCAGATTCGCATCTCAGGAAGCTGGATGTTGAACAAGCTAAGGCCCTTAGGATTGTGAGTGGTGCTTTTAAAACCTCACCGGTTTCTGCATTACAAGTAGAACTGGGGGAAATGCCTCTCCGGATTCGTCATCTCCAACTTCTTATGAATTATTGGGTGTACTTGCGGGGCAGTGATGATGCTCATCCGACTAAGTCGGTTTTATTGGATTACTGGGAACATAATAACTCTGATTATTACAGTATTGGGTGGACGGGTAATGCTAAGGCACGACTTATGGGTATAATGGATGTGGACGTGGCAGCTACGGCTCTGCTGTCGGTGATGCCGCCGTGGAAGTACATCAAACCTATGGTAGATCTAAGTCTTTGGGAAAAACTTAAGAATAAACCTGCGTCAACGCCGGAATGGTATGTTGTTCAGGAACATGTTAATAGATGTTATATGGAGGATGTTCTTATCTTCACGGATGGCTCTAAGGATCCGGAGACTGGACGCACTGGGGTTGCTTTCTTGGTCCCCCAATGTGCGGTAACAGTAAAACAGCGGACTGTGAACCACCTGGCTGTGTTCACTACAGAACTGCTAGCAATACTGCAGGCTCTGACGTGGGTTTCCAGTAGTGCATGTGACTCTGTAGTGGTAGCTTCTGACAGTGTGTCTGTTCTAAAGAGCTTGGAGTCGGGACGTTCCACTAATAGACAGGATCTCCTCTGGCAGGTCTATCATTCTGTGCTTGTGTGCCATACTGCAGGTGTGTCTGTTTCATTTTTATGAGTACCTGCCCACGTAGGAGTGGAGGGGAACGAGGATGCTGATATATTGGCCAAACAGTCCATTAGACAACAAATAATAGAGTGTGAGGTCCCGCTGAGCAGGAATGAAATCAGGGCCCTCATTAAGGTGCATGTTAATGCTGAGTGGCAACCAGGCATGGACTGGCCATCTGGCATACCGGGCAATGCCCGGTGGGCTGGCGCACCTGTTTGGGCCGGTCCCGACTGATGTTGTTTGGAACCGACCGGCCCACCCGGTCAGCTGTTTGTTGAGTTGCGATTTAAAGCGTGAAGAGGCCCAACGCCTGCTCTCTCCGGACTGCATCAAGGGGCTGCAGGCTGCGCCGTCGCTCCGCCCGCGCGCATCACGCACTGTGCCTAGTGCACCATGCGTCCATGGGGAACACATTAAAAAATCGGGCTATTATAATGTTCATACAAACGTAATATTTAAAATAAAAACGTGTAAAGCATGTTAATAAGCAATGACAAAACTAAAATATTTGCTGGAAAAAGATGAACCTCTGTCCAGTCTCCCCAACACCTCCCACCCAGCATGAGGGGGCTGGAGGTGGAAGAGACAGCGGGGTGATGACCGCGCGTCACTTGTCGGTAAGACTGTTAAATACAGGTGATGTTTTAACAAAGTGATGAGTTGATGAATGGAAAACGGATCGGTGACGTGAACTTTGACAAAACCTGCAGCTGGGCTGTCACATTAACACGTTATTTGCGCGTTTAGGCAGAAACTTTTGAACAATTTTCATGTGAGTAACGAACGTGCCTCTGTTGGACCTCGCTGCGCTGCAGTTTGAACTTTATCTCCTGTTTCTGCTGCTTCTCCTGTTTATTTATTACAAAAGTCGATACAGCTCCACTATGTCCCCAACTCTCCTCCTCCGCCATACGCTCCTCCTGTCCCCCGCTCCCCTGTCCTGTCCTCCTCCTGTCCCCCGCTCCCCTGTCCTGTCCTCCTCCTCTCCTCCTCCTCTACACTTGGTCTCAGCTGTGAGCTCTGCTCAGAGCAGCTGAGTATGGAAAGCTAAATTGTTCACAATGCATGCACTATAGCTTAGAAGGAGAGGAAGAATAACAATTTGCATAAATATTTTTCTGTTTTAGACCCAAAACATTATTAATCATCATTTTACCTGCAGGTATCCACTACTGAAGCAACACTAAACGTCATTAAACAAATACAAACATGAAAAATGACCAATAAAAACAACAAAGACCAAAATGATCCAGGTTCAGCCTGTTGCTTCTGTCCTGCTTCAGAAATGATTCACTTTGAACAGCAGCAATACAATCTGTTTCTCTAGAACAGCATAGAACTTAATGTGAAGAAGTTAATAGTTTTCCTCCTAATGAAGCGACCTCAGGAAAACAGAACCAGTCCTGATTCTACGTATGGGTCAGTTCACTCTGACCTGTCTTGTTTTAGAGGTTTGCATCAAACAAGTCAAACCAACACCAACATAAGTCTAACAGCTCTTTATATGACGAGTCCTAGTTCTTTCTCACATTCATTCATAGAACTTTTTCATTTTATTCCCACTTAAAATCTGTTGTCTTTGTTAATGAGTTACTGACGTTTTTCAGTAGAAGAGTTTTGTTAACATTTGTCATGTTTGGTATTGTTGTGATTAAAATAAACATTCATTTCATTAAAGAAGTAAGACATGCACTGACAAAAACTGTTTAATGGCTCATTCGGGCAGAGATGGAGGTGCATGTCCAGGGGGAGGGGGCGTGGTCAGGATGATCTGGTGGGCTGCTGAGATTCAATATGCCAGGGCCGCTTTTTGGTCCCAGTCCAGCCCTGGTGGCAACATTCTTGGGACATCGCTGATACGGGTAGACACCTCTATAATATTAAACAGGACGTTAGGAAACCTCGTAGGCCTACGTGGGCTAGAACTAGGAAGGAGGAGGTTGTCCTTACTAGATTGAGGATAGGACACACGGGCTGAATGGCTCACTGTACAGGATAGGAAAGCATCAAACAGGATTGTGCACACACTGCATGTGTTTGGGAACTGTAGAACGTGTGCTGCTGTTGTGCAGCACATTTGTTATTGAGAGGAAGGCGTTACTAGAGCAAATGGCCAGGGAATTACTTCCTCTAACTGTTGGTGCTCTATTAGAGGGGACGTCCATCAGATAATAGATACCTGCTGGAAACAGGCTGATTGAACAGGATTTATTTAAGTGGATTTCTCTCGCTCATTTACTGACCCACACTCCAGTCTGGTAGGTGGCGGTAATGCTCCTTGAGTTGGTTGCCAACCGCCATTAAAAACCACCCGAAGAAGAAGAAGAAGAAGAAGAAGAAGAAGAAGAAGAAGGAGGATAAGCAGCAGCAGCAGCAGAAGAAGAGCCTTTAACACAACAAGATGGCGGAGCCTGTTGCTCAGTTAGACTCGGATGTTTTGAAGCTGTCGGACCTGCTGGAGCGCGGCTGGAAGACGTTTGAGGAGGCGGACCGAACCAGCGAGCCTCTCGGCTCCAGCAGCGTCCAGGCCAGCGTTAAAGGCGGGATTCGGATGCTGGAGGAGGCGTCCAGAATGGTGGCTCAGCTCGACCTGTTCAGCCGGAACGAGGAGCTGGAGGAGGTCGCTACGGCGGACCTGAAGTACCTGCTGCTGCCCGCCCTGCTGGGAGCCCTCCACATGAAGCAGACCAGTCGGGAGAAGCGTCTGGAGGCGGTCCAGGCGGCCCGGGTTTACTTCATGGACTTCCTCCAGAGGAGCCGGGATTACGGCGTCTCTCGGTTTGAGATGCCCAAGAAGTCATCCGCTGAAAACGGCTCAGATCCAGGAGAAGGACCCGGACCTGGACCTTCTACCGCCGCGGTGAGTTTACCCGGGTTCGAACCGTCAGATTGACAAGCTAAGAACAGGATTCTGAAAAGGGTAAAGACGTTTAGCTACTGCGCAGCAAGTGATGGTCAGGACAGGTATAATCAAACATGCAGAGATGGCAAAAATACTGTCATAATGTGGGTTTGCAAGGATAGAAGTCCTGTCAGAATCTCTCAATAATTCACCACAAGTCACCAGTTCAAACCAGTAAAAATCTTTATTAAATGTTTGACTCAGGGAGGAAACCACTAGCCTGGTGAACCACCAGACTATATGGATATATAAACGGTAATACATCCTCTCTCTGCAGAGCTAGTTCACTAGCTAGCAGTCCACACAGCTACTGAAACAACCAGGGTGCTCATTTATAAAACTTTGCGTAGAATCCTTACTAAAACTTGCTTAAGCTCAGCCAAACAATTTCAGGTACGCAAATTCCATTTCCGATTTATAAAACCCTGCGGACGCACAGATCCACGCAATTCTGCTTTATAAATCGATGTCAGACCTAGAACTGCGCTCAGCTGTTTCTGGGTCAGAACCCTCCTCCTACACACCCACATTCTGACATATACGGTCAATGCAAAGTACCTCATGAATAATTGCATATGCATAAGCCGGTGGGTTTCTGGCTTTTAACAGTAAATCGTGACAACGGAGAGGTTTAGGAAGCGTGATTTTAGAGAGGCTGAAACTCCAGGTGCTTGTGGTGAAGTGGATGGATGGAAAAATGTTTTATTAGGTGGTGAAATGTGACGAATTACGAACACGGAAGTGCTCCGAGAGACGTCTCGCTGCAGCGCTGCTGTCAGCCTGACAGACAGAGAGATCGATCAGGATCCAAGATCTCAGAGAAACGTTTAATGACAACATTTAATGGAATCCAAAGGAGAAGACACGTCATGCTGTTCATCCTATTAAACAGTCAACCTGTTGGATAAAATAATCGCTGGTTGAAACCCGAGAACGGCCGGTGACACCGGGTTTTACTGGTTCCGATGGTTCTGTTGATCTAATACTGGACCCAGTTGATCCATAGGATGCTCTAATGAATCTATCAGCTGATCGATGGTCCAGTCATTGTCTAGAAATCTCTAAAAACTCTCTCCCATTCATCCGGAGTCTGCCTGCTGGCTGAGCTGCGCAGCGCATCCAGCGCATTACGCACAAGTGTCACTGCAGGATTCCTGAGTCTCAGAAATCATAATTAATGCTCCAATAAGTGCAGTTTATTATATAATCTGAAGACAACTGGATGAACATAATGAGATATTTTTCGAAAATGCGACATATTTTCATTCAGATTTTAATTTTTATTCTTTTTAGAGACGGATTGTTGGTTCTGTGTGCGCGCGGGTCTACAAGTCTTTAATTGTGTCATAAATTCAACATTTTTCATCTCACCAGCTGCTCTGACTGGTTTCACGTCTCCAACATGTGCTTACGCAAGGTCTAAAGTTTGCTTAGAGTTGCGCACATTTTTCCGTTACGTTTTCTTTTATAAATCCCAAATTTTGCGTAAAAAGTGACCTACGCTACTTTTTGGCCCATTTTGTGCGTAAGCAAGTTTTATAAATGAGCACCCTGCACACTAACCTCTGCTGTTTTGCTTGTTTTGGCGCCTCCTAGTGTCCGTTTTAAGTCAGTGTAGTAAAAACGTTAGCATTGTTTCTGCTCAGAACGCCCTAAATCTACCTGTTAAATGTCTCCTCAGCCTTCACTGCTTTCTACTAGAGCGGTTCATCACTCAGTCAAAGAAATCAGCTGTTCAAGCAGGGAGAGATGGGAAAAATCAGGAATCATGAGCTAAAAACACTCCGGAGCTAGCATAACAGCTAGCCACATTGGTTAGAATAGAATAGAATAGATTGACTTTATTGATCCCACAGCGGGGAAAGTCACCCATCACAGCAGCATACACACAAGAAGTAAATGACACACACTAATCTCACATGATGACACAGAGACAAGATAAGAGATAAAATACAGATGTGAATTTACAGGCTGTACAGAAATCAACTGATATTAGAATATCAATATAAAAACAGAATGCTATAGTAGGGTTGGGCGATGTGTAACTGTTTTCCAATCGTCCATTGTCAGTCCAAAAATCAACGATGGGCGATTTATTGGCGCAGGTGACATGTCGACATATTTGTGGGCGGAGCAATGTAAACAGACACTAATGGATTTACCACATTAGAACTCAGAAGTCCCAAAATTAAGGAAATAGTTGTAAAAAACACAGCGTCGCCTGTTTGGGGTTACTTTAGCTTAAACAGACGTCTAGTGGCAGCAAAGAGCTCCAACATCGAGTGTTTACCTTCTGCTGTGTGCTAACTAAGCTAACACAGAGCTAGCAGCTAGCTGCTGCTGCTCCGTCACCAAAATCGCTCAAAAAGACTTCAAACTGCAGCGGAGATTTATTTGATGGAAGCGACGTTCAGTGAAGGGGTTTTTATTGGTATTTCAGTTTTAGTTTCATGTTGTTTTTGTCGTTTTTCAGACTTAGCTGAAGACAGTTGAACACCAGATCGGTGTTATGACTCGCTAAATATTCCTAGCACCGGTAGCCGACACGCAAACACGGTTTAACTGGAACAAAGCCAGTCTGTGATGGTTTCCTCCCCACCACACCATAGATATTATTTAGATACATTTATTTTCTGAACACAAGCTGCTGCCGTTCTCTGTCTGTCTGCTACGGACTGAAGAAACACCGCTGCTCCGCCAGCTCTCGGGGGAGGAGGAGGGAAAAGGGAGCTGCTGCTTGCAGCTGGGAGGAGTTTGCGTGTAACGTTTAAAAAGAGCATTATTTATTATTTTTACGTGGGCTGCGTCCTTTGACTTCAACCAAACGTTGTTAATAATTAAGAAATTAATTTATAGTGGGACGAATAAATCGTTCTTGAAAAACGGGAGGCGATTGGCTGAGCCCATCGCCGATGGTCGATACATTTGTCTGATCGCCCAACCCTATGTAATAGTGAATTAACAAACTGTATAGAAATATAGCAATATGACCGTTGCACAGACCCTACTGAGTTAGATCAGAATGAAACCAAACAGTGGAGTTGTCCAGCCTTACAGCCGTGGGGATAAATGATCTACGGTAACGCTCTGTTTTACATTGTGGATGTTTCAATCTGCCACTTGTAGTGTGTATAAAAGCTAATGTTTTATTTCTCACCTTCCGCTTTATTCATTACAGTTACCGAGGGTTTAGACGAGAGTCTGTGTGCTCTGGAGACCTGGGTTTGAACAACTGTTTGTGATAAAAGCAGGATTATCTAGATTCTTTTAGTCGCAGGGAGTCATTTATGTACCTGTTATTTGACGAATGGAAGCTGAGTCAGGAATAAATATATTCAATATTTATTATAAAAGCTGACGAACATTTGTAAACAGATTAGCATTTGAGGTAGCAATTTGGTTAGCATTCACTAAGTGGTAGATGTTCTAAAATTGATCTTCTGAGTTTAGAACCTGAGTCTTGTGGTGATATTCAGACTAGGGAGTTAGCTTAAGGGTTTAGTTATCAGGGATAAGGTGGAGAGGTTACTTTGATGAGCAGCCTAGTGGTAGAGGGTTAGCTTTATCAAAGTAGCCTAGCTTTACCAGGTCATGGGTAGTTACTGCACCTCGCTCCTGGATCACGTCCGGCTGGTGGAGTTCGACGAGGAAGCGGAGATTCCCCCTCGGTCGATCTGGGGCCCTGACAGGTCGATCGACCCGCCCGGGCGGCGGAGAGCGTCCGTGGATGCGGCGTCAGTGGGACCCATGGCTGGTCAGTTGATAGCTGGCTGTCTTACCCATTCTGGTTGAGATAGAGAGGCAGGTGGATGTTTCCTGCTCTCAGGGGTAAGAAGCTTCTTCGACT
>SSNR01000242.1:641696-673605 GCA_006937965.1 Callopanchax toddi | reverse complement strand
TGCAGATCTTCTCGAGAGCAGTGATGTTTTGGGGCTGTCGCCGAGCAACACGGACTTTCAACTCCCTCCACAGATTTTCTATGGGGTTGAGGTCTGGAGACTGGCTAGGCCACTCCAGGACTTTCAAATGCTTCTTACGGAGCCACTCCTTTGTTGCCTGGGCAGTGTGTTTGGGATCATTGTCATGTTGGAAGACCCAGCCACGTTCCCAGCCCAGACACTTCACCCACCTTACTGTGTGAATGTGAGTGTGACTGTGTGTGAATGTTGGTGGTGGTCAGAAGGGCCGATGGTCAGAATGGCAGCCTCTCTTCTGTCAGTCTGCCCCAGGGCAGCTGTGGCTACAGACGTCTGTCGTAGTTTACCACCACCGGTGAGAATGACTGTGTGAATGAATGATGCAACTCTGTAAAGTGTCTTTGAGTGACCTAGAAAAGCGCTATATAAAACTGATGCATTATTATTATTATTATTATTATTATCATAGGTACACTTCAACTGTGAGAGACAGAATGTGAAAAAAACTCCATGAATTCACATGGTAGGATTTTTAAAGAATTTATTTGTAAATTAGGGTGGAAAATAAGTATTTGGTCAATAACAAAAATTCAACTCAATACTTTGTAACATAACCTTTGTTGGCAATAACAGAGGTCAGACGATGACTATAGGTCTTTACCAGGTTTGCACACAGTAGCTGGTATTTTGGCCCATTCCTCCATGCAGATCTTCTCGAGAGCAGTGATGTTTTGGGGCTGTCGCCGAGCAACACGGACTTTCAACTCCCTCCACAGATTTTCTATGGGGTTGAGGTCTGGAGACTGGCTAGGCCACTCCAGGACTTTCAAATGCTTCTTACGGAGCCACTCCTTTGTTGCCTGGGCAGTGTGTTTGGGATCATTGTCATGTTGGAAGACCCAGCCACGTTCCCAGCCCAGACACTTCACCCACCTTACTGTGTGAATGTGAGTGTGACTGTGTGTGAATGTTGGTGGTGGTCAGAAGGGCCGATGGTCAGAATGGCAGCCTCTCTTCTGTCAGTCTGCCCCAGGGCAGCTGTGGCTACAGACGTCTGTCGTAGTTTACCACCACCGGTGAGAATGACTGTGTGAATGAATGATGCAACTCTGTAAAGTGTCTTTGAGTGACCTAGAAAAGCGCTATATAAAACTGATGCATTATTATTATTATTATTATTATGCACACATGTCTGAGTATAAAGATCTAATCACATATAATGTTGTACTTTTGTTCTTCTTTTTCAGTATTTGTGTATTTATATGTGGTTTTAAGTCAAACTACCATCCGTTATCTGATGACCTTTGTGTTCAGTCTGCTCCTGCAGGTCCATCAGATCTGGTTTCCATGGCAGAAAAGAGACACGCCAAAATTCATCGGTATCGACAGAGGAAAGAGCTGGAGGCCAAGTTGTCAGACATACGGATGCTCGTGGAGAGCGGACAGGCTGATGATGAGGTCAGCAGAGATTTCTACCTTCTGAACATCAAGCGATGGGTCACTCTGTGTCTGGAGGAAATAGAGGGCATCGACCAGGAGGTGGAAATTCTCCAAAACATGGACGTTTTGAAGCAAGGTCCTGCTAAGCATCCAGCCAGACGTCCCATGAAGCCCTTCATCCTCACCAAAGACTCTGTACAGGTGAGTCTGAGCAAACAAAGTTGAGACCCCTTTATCATACGGATTCATGTAGTCGACGTCATCATCATTGACCTTTTCAAGTAAGTGTCACAGCCCTAATCCCACAACCAGGTGATGTGACTGGTACTGTCTGGGTCCAGGTGGTGGTTTTCTGAGTGATCAGTCTGGTTTGCTCTGCCAACAGGCTCAGGTGTTTGGAAGTGGTTACCCGAGCCTTCCCACCATGTCCGTAAACGACTGGTACGAGCAGCACGCGAAACACGGCGTTTTGCCTGACATGGGTGTACCCAGAAGGGCCGCTGTAGAGGACGACACCGATGCAGAAGAGAGGGACAAGGAGGAAAAAGAGAAGAAGGCTGAAAAGGATGACGAGGAGTCTCTGTTAAAAGCCAGAAACTGGGACGACTGGAAGGATTCTCACCGCAGAGGTTATGGGAACCGCCAGAACATGGGCTGACGGAACCAGAGTGTGATGGTTGAGGCCCGCCTGTTGGGTGTTGTAACATACTTCTTTATTGTTGACGGTCCTCAGCTTCTCAAACTGTGAGGAGATCGCTGAGTGGCTCCAGAGCTTTGGGACAACCAGTCTGTTCAGTTATCAGCTGAAGGAGAAGACTGACGTAAAGCTGACAGATCGTTACAGTTCTCTTTCTGTTTCCAACAAAATTACTTAAAATGTTCATGATACTTTGTTGGACAGTCAAGGTTTGAAGAACTAATTAAAATAAACAACAGAACAAGGTGTGGGTCTTTGTGTAATGTGGGCTGCTTTCTGTGGGTGTCTGATTAAATCACATGACTTCACTGGCTTAGCTGATTGGCTTCACTGTTTTCATAGCAGAGACAGGCCTACTTTGTTTAAGTCGGTACATTATTGAAGCACAACTTCAGACTCGACGATCTAAGGTGAGATCAACGTCTCAGTGGTGGAGAAATCGACTGCAGTCGAATAGATTGTTCTACCAGAATCTGGAGAACAGAATCAACAGTTCAGGAAAGACACTGCTGCAGATCAGTGACAAATTAGTGGCCAATTTGTAGAGAAGTGATCAACTCCCTTCCCCGAGGGCCAGTTTCCAGCAGGTTTTGGGGTTTTCCCTGCTTCAACACACCTGATTCAAACGAATGGGTGATGACCAGACTTCTTCAGTGTCATGGGGCACATAGATTTTAAAGGCAGAGCTGATTAAAGGTCTAAACTGTACAGATACAATCACTTTGCTAATGTGAAAGCAGTAATTTCTCTTATTTGAAATATAATTTAATATAATTATAATTAATATTATAATTTAATATAATCTAATATGGTTCTCAATGTATTTTCTTTGGAAGACTATAAAAACCTACTTACATTAAAACAGCATCTGTTTCCTAAGGGAGACTGTGGCCTAGAGGTAGAGAAGCCACCCTTCATGTGGGAAATCCCGGCACGGCTACGTTCTAAGTTTGTTTATGACTAGAGGGTCAGAATAGGCAGGTCACCGCCACAGGCTCCTAATAAATACTCCTGCTGTTGAGGTAACTAACAGGTAATGTAGTGTTCTAACTGTAGTCATGACAACCATCTGACAGACAGCTCTACAGATTGCAGTTAGGTAAATTAACAACACATAACATTCTAGACAGTCAGTCAGAACTCAGAAAGTTTGATGGGCAAGATAAAAGTTTTCAGGAGAGCACCAAGATGGTGGTACAAGTCACCAGAGAAAAGAAACAACACCTCAACAAAACGTGACGTTAATAAGCTAATGAAAGAAGGTTGTCTGGAGAAAACCAGATATAAGAGGAGATGAGATCTGAGGCTCCAGGGGATTCCAGAGAAACAAGGCGAGAACACGAGAAGTGGTGATACTCACTCGCATCTTCCCAGTGTTTGGACACTTTGTGAGACGGTGATACAGGTCATAGACTGGGCAGGAACAACAACATGACAAGAGCTGTCATCACTCAGTTTGCCATGCAAAAGTACAAGAAGCTCGTCACTATGGTTAAAAGCATTCTTAAAGGAAGGCTACGACATCTTTAAAGTGATAATATGCAACTTTTTCATATTTTTAAATCTTCTCCTTGAGCCAGTCTGTGCTAATCTGACTCTTTACAGAGTTAATGAAAAGTCACTTAGCCCCATCTGGTGGTTAGATCCAGAATACCACGATTGCAAGATCTCCGTCTCCGTCACGGTACCCAGGAAGTCACGTGTCTCACGAGGGTTAGGCTAACCCAAAGTGGCTAGCTGTTATGCTAGCTCTGGAGTGTTTTTAGCTCATGATTCCTGATTTTTTTCCATCTCTCCCTGCTTGAACACAGCTGATTTCTTTGAAGGAGTAAATAACCGCTCCTGTAGAAAGCTATGAAGGCTGAGGAGACATTTCAACAGGTAGATTTAGCTGTTTCTAAGCAAGAACTATGGGCTATTTTATTTAATGCAGTGATTTAAAACGGACACCAGAGGGCGCCCAAAACAAGCAAAACTGCATATTATCACTTTAATGGACAATGAACTGAACCCCTAGTGAACAGGTCTGTATCTAGAGTCTCTACTTTTGAGTTGGTGAGCTGTTTCACATTGGAATGTCTGCAAGGATAGCTACTGTATATATACACAAATGTAGGCACGGATATGTGTGTGTGTGCAGGTATGGGTATGGGAATATTTTCATATAAGACTTGCAGTTAATGATTCATTGGAGCTGTTACAGAAGGACAACAGACCTAATCCTGAAACAGAAAAACAAAAACTTCAATATTTGTCTCCCGTTTTCATCCTTAAATGTTAGAGGTGTAAAATTCCTGTTAAATAAAAGGCAAGTTTGGGCTTGAATTTGAATTTGTGGATTTGATGATCAGGAGCCTGAAACAATGGATGCTTTTTATACAGGTTCAAGTTTCAGGAAAAAGTTCAGGACTGGTTGAGTTCAACAGTAAACATGACCAAACCACACCTGTCTGTTTAATCAGGACAAACAGTTACAGGACACTGGTGTTTTAGTAAATATTACTTTAATGGGTAAAAATCATGTCCATATGTGTAAATGTCAGCTGTTAGGAATGAGATCAAATGTTCTTCTCCTCTATATGGTTGCTATTTGATCCATAACAGGATGTGGAAGAAGTCTGAAAAATTATACAAACAGGTTTTGGTGTTTTATAATAACATTAGTCTTTAATGTATATTTTCTTGTGTTGTTCTTAATGGATTATGAGAGTATTTGTTATTTTTCACATAAGCCAGCAGGTAGCGGTTCTGCGCCGCCTCGCCGGTAGGTGGCAGCACTTCGGCCTCCTTGCCGGTAAATGGCGGTAGTGCGCCCTCCCAGCCGCAGCAGAAGAAGAGCTGTCGGTGGGACCTGAGGTAATGTTCCTGTTAAATGTTTCTCCTTTGAAACTTTAGAACGAACCGGGTCTCCGCCCAGCGGCCGCGGAGCCGAACCGGCGCGGTCATCGCTGTGTAACGGTCACGTGACGCAGCTCGGGTCGGTTCAGGTCAGCTGGTCGCTGCGCTGAAGTCCAGTTTATGTTCTAAAGTTTCACATTCCGGTTACATTTTCAAGATCAGGACCTGAACAGCGGCTCCACTTCCGGTCTGTTTACCTTGTCTCTGATCAGCGACCCAGCAGACCCGCGTCCAGGTGAACACCGGAGTCTGAAGCCGGTCTCCATTCGGACCTCCAGCCCCATGAGGCTGGATGGTCATGTTAGTTTGGTCGGCCCTGGACCGATGGGACATGCAGGTCATTTGATCTGTCTGATTTTCTTTAACATCCGTCCATCTCCCCATGTCCAGAGCTAGTCCAGCCAGCGCCTCCTGGCGGACTTCCCTCTGTTTGACACCCAGTTCAATTCAAATCAGTTCAATTAGCTTCAGATCAGTTGATTCAGAAATGTTACCATAACTCAAATCAAAGAGAAACTAGATGTATGAAAACCGTTTTATTGCATGAAAGTTATATTTATTCATCTATTCTTGTGTTTACATTGAAGTAGTTTTGTTGTTATTGTATTGATTAATAAGCCATTATTCTGACCTTTCATTGCTTTTCTAATGATTTTGTTGAATTGCTAAGTCTTCATGTGACTGATGAGCTGTCTCACTCGACGTCAGATGCAAAGAGCCGGTCCATGGGTGTGAGTCGACTGGACGTGGTCTACAGACAGCTTCTCCTCACTAAACTCTTCATTGGGGGATGGGGGAAGCCTGAAGATCTCAAAAGGTACAACTCTAGATGACCTGTTAGCTAACCTCTAAGCTAACAGGTAATATGATGTTCTAATAAGTATTTCTTCATTTATGCAGCACCTTTAATGAAATAAACCACAAAGCACTATACAGAAAAACACAGATTATACTTAAGTAGACTTGTAAGAACAGTTTAGACAGTTTAATCATAGGCAGATTTGTAAAGGTGAATCCTTCTCTGTTTTTATTTAATGAAACCTGTGTCAGGTTCCTCTGTCACTGACCTCTGACAGAGGAAGAGAATCCAGACTCTAGGAGCTACAGAAGAAAAGGTTCTTTCTCCTGCATGGATATACTTACATTGCTCTGGTCAGAGGACAAGTTCCTGTTTCTGGAGACCCTGCCCACTTTGAGTGATGTCACCAGTGGGTGTGGTTATTCCTGTAGATAAATAGCTGATAGAACGTCACCAGAGATGACCCTGATGACACTTTAATATTACACTTAACTCCGCCTTGAGCACAAGTCATTCTGAGTTGCCTGCTGGCCTCCCATTCTGGGGAAGTCTCCCAGACAAGCTTTTAATGTAAACTGGAACTTTCATCCTTTTGTTTTGCAGAATCTTTGAGTTTCGTAAGATCATTGGAGACCGAGAGAAATGCAGGACCCTGGTGCCTGAGGACTACCCAGTTTACATAAACAAGGTCCAGTCTGCTCCTCTAACTGGCCTCCTTTAGTCCTCCTGGTCTCAGGTTGGTTCTTCTTTGTGTCCAGACTGAGGAGCTCGCTGACTGTCACGTCCACGATGGCTTCTTCATCTCCCCTCTGGAGCATCTGGTGCCTGGAATCCTGCCACCAGAGGCGGTCAGAGCCAGGTACTACACCTGATCAAATCCTCAGGATGATCTAATATCCGAAGAGAAAATACTTTAAAATGTACAAATACATAAAAATGAGAAGGAAATAGTAGTGACTGTGTACACCAGAGCAGGAAGGACCTTATCCCTGACAGTCTGATCCCACTGGTCTGGGTCATAAACACCCATACACAGCCCTGATGCAGTCACACTGACAGCTGCTCTAGCTAGCCTGCAAAACAAATGAGCTTAAAACATTTTTTCATGCCTCTTAACTATAACTAGAGGACTCTTAAATATAATGTGGCGATAAAAACCCCGAAATAAATGAATAGAGTGGTTCTCTCATAGGCGGATTGGGGCAGCGTCTGCAGTGATGGCACTGAACCGATCGGTCGTGGTGAAGAAGGAGCTACAGTAGGAAGCAAAGCTCTCGATTTACCGGTCGGTCTACGTCCCAATCCTCACCTGGTCATGAGCTTTGGGTAATGACCGAAAGAACGAGATCGCGGATACAAGCGGCTGAAATGAGTTTCCTCCGCAGGGTGGCCGGGCTCAGCCTTAGGGATAGGGTGAGGAGCTCGGACATTCGGGAGAGACTCGGAGTAGAGTCGCTGCTCCTCCACATTAAAAGGAGCCAGTTGAGGTGATTCGGGCATCTCGTCAGGATGCCTCCTGGACACCGCCCTCAGGAGGTGTTCTGGGCATGTCCTGCTGGCAGGAGGCCCCCAGGTCGACCCAGGACACACTGGAGGAAATACATCTTCAGGTTGGCCCTGGAGCGCCTGGGTATCCTAACTGAGGAGCTGGTGGACTTGGCCGGGGAGAAGATGGCCTGGGCTGCTCTACGGGGCAGCGTGTAGGTCAGCTGGTAGAGTGGCGGATCTGGTAACCAGAGGGTCACCGGTTCGATCCCAGCTCTGGCTGGGTTAGATTGTCGTTGTGTCCTTGGAGACACTTCACCCAACTTGCCTGACACTTTACAGCTCAGAGTCTAGAACCTGATCAGGAACCAGTCAGAACATCAGCTGTTAGCGTTAGCATGCTCTGTTAGCACAGAAAGCAGTGCGCTATGGTCTCATTCCTCTAACGTAGTGAACAACAGATGTTCACTACTTTTAATGAAACTTCCAGAAAATGGCCGATTTATTACAGCGTGAATGAGTGGATGTTAGGAACACAGCGTGAGATCCAGATGTATGTCCCTTCATGGTCCAGGGCTACCTGAGATCTAGACCACTTCTACCTCCCCGAGGCTCGTCTGTCTACCTCCCTCTCCACCTGGACGATGGAGGATGAATTTAGTGCTGACCACCTCCAAGTCCACAAGAATCAGAAGATCTGGTCCTTTATCTCCAGGACTGCTTCAACAACAGACGAGTGAATATTTGATGGGAACGCTGAACGATCCTAGAGAGGCACCGCAGGAATACACCGCCTCAGTCATGGACTCCATAAACACATGGCTGCAGTGTGACGTCAGAAAGAAACCTACTTCATAAAACTTGCAGATGACACACCTGTTGTTGGTTTAATCAGCGACAACAATGAGGAACTGGTGAACTGGTGCCACAACAACAACCTGTCCCTGAATGTGGACAAAACCAAGGAGATAGTAGTCGAGCCGAGGAGGACACCTGCAGATCACCGACCTCCCTTTAGTCACAGCTCGGGTAGAGAGAGTCCGAACCACCAGATTCCTCTGTGTGAACATCTCAGCTGGACCAGCAACACCAACTCTGTGGTCTCATCGTGGCGTGGGTCCATTTGTTCGGTTTGTTTCAACCAAACGTCTGGATTCCTTTGCTACTGCTGCTGCAGCAACAACACTACAAACAGTGAGACACTAAGCAGCATCTCTCCTGACTAGTTCTTCAGTCCGAGGACTACTTTCTGCTTCTAGAGACTCCGCCCACTTTGAGTGGTGTCACTGCTGGGTGGTCCTCCCTAGATAAATAACTGATAGAACACAACTTCAGAATCACCCAAATACAGACATCTACACCACATTTACCCCCCTCCCCCCGGCTCCAGGTGTTACCATTGGGTCAAAGGTTCATATTAATCAGAGCCAGTTCCACCAGACTGACCTATAAATTCTTCCATAAGACTTTCAATAACTTGCTCATTATTTAATTAGAGTAAAAATGAAACTGACTCAGAGGTTTTCAACATGTTTATTAGCTGTTGGTCTGTTTTGAGTCCATCAGGCTCCAGATGAAAGCAGTTCTTTGCTCTGACCCAGTAAAAGGAAACAGACTGGTCCTAAGTAATCTCTGGCTCTGCTTTAGCACTGGAACAGGTTTGGTAGAAACAGTAAATAACCTCTCAGTTTTTGGTATTTCAGGTTCCAGTTCATTGTTCCTAAGAGGTGGCAGAAGAACCGACCAGTATGCATCCAGTTAGCAGGGACCGGAGACCACGTAAGACTTTTTTACATTTAAATATCAACTTTACTTGAAAATGACCATTTTCCCCACTGAGCAGATCGAGCTAACTTATTACAGTTGAGCCTAAACTGTTATCTTAAGATAAAGACAAAGAAGTCTTCTGGATCTTGTTGGACCTTAAAGGGATATTTGAGTCATTCTGGTGTTCTGTCAGTTATTTATCTACAGTCAGGACCACCCATCAGTCACATCACTCAAAAGAGTTGGAGTCTCTAGAACAGAAAGCAACTAGCAACATAGCTAGTCAGATCAGGAGAGATGCTGCTGCAGAGAGGTGAGAAGTTTTCTGGTGTTTAACACAACTCTTAATCTACAAAGTCCCACAGATGGATTAGAACTCTATATTACCTCTGGGCTAATCTCTACAGTTATAACTCTACCTAGATCATCTGCTGGTGGTCAGAGGGTCTGATGGAGGTCTGAGGGTCTGATGGAGGTCTGAGGGTCTGGTGGAGGTCAGAGGGTCTGATGGAGGTCAGAGGGTCTGATGGAGGTCAGAGGGTCTGATGGAGGTCAGAGGGTCTGCTGGTGGTCAGAGGGTCTGATGGAGGTCTGAGGGTCTGGTGGAGGTCAGAGGGTCTGGTGGAGGTCAGAGGGTCTGATGGAGGTCAGAGGGTCTGGTGGAGGTCAGAGGGTCTGGTGGAGGTCAGAGGGTCTGATGGAGGTCAGAGGGTCTGGTGGAGGTCAGAGGGTCTGATGGAGGTCAGAGAGTCTGATGGAGGTCAGAGGGTCTGGTGGAGGTCAGAGGGTCTGGTGGAGGTCAGAGGGTCTGGAGGAGGTCAGAGGGTCTGGAGGAGGTCAGAGGGTCTGATGGAGGTCTGAGGGTCTGGTGGAGGTCAGAGGGTCTGGTGGAGGTCAGAGGGTCTGGTGGAGGTCGGAGGGTCTGGTGGAGGTCAGAGGGTCTGGTGGAGGTCAGAGGGTCTGGTGGAGGTCAGAGGGTCTGGAGGAGGTCAGAGGGTCTGGTGGAGGTCAGAGGGTCTGGTGGAGGTCAGAGGGTCTGGTGGAGGTCTGAGGGTCTGGTGGAGGTCAGAGGGTCTGGTGGAGGTCAGAGGGTCTGATGGAGGTCAGAGGGTCTGATGGAGGTCTGAGGGTCTGATGGAGGTCTGAGGGTCTGGTGGAGGTCAGAGGGTCTGGTGGAGGTCAGAGGGTCTGGTGGAGGTCAGAGGGTCTGGAGGAGGTCAGAGGGTCTGGTGGAGGTCAGAGGGTCTGATGGAGGTCAGAGGGTCTGATGGAGGTCAGAGGGTCTGGTGGAGGTCAGAGGGTCTGATGGAGGTCTGAGGGTCTGGTGGAGGTCAGAGGGTCTGATGGAGGTCTGAGGGTCTGGTGGTGGTCAGAGGGTCTGCTGGTGGTCAGAGGGTCTGTTGGAGGTCAGAGGGTCTGGTGGAGGTCAGAGGGTCTGATGGAGGTCTGAGGGTCTGCTGGTGGTCAGAGGGTCTGATGGAGGTCTGAGGGTCTGATGGAGGTCTGAGGGTCTGGTGGAGGTCAGAGGGTCTGATGGAGGTCAGAGGGTCTGGTGGAGGTCAGAGGGTCTGATGGAGGTCTGAGGGTCTGGTGGAGGTCAGAGGGTCTGGTGGAGGTCAGAGGGTCTGATGGAGGTCTGAGGGTCTGATGGAGGTCTGAGGGTCTGGTGGAGGTCAGAGGGTCTGGTGGAGGTCAGACGGTCTGATTGAGGTCTGAGGGTCTGGTGGAGGTCAGAGGGTCTGATGGAGGTCAGAGGGTCTGCTGGTGGTCAGAGGGTCTGATGGAGGTCTGAGGGTCTGGTGGAGGTCTGAGGGTCTGATGGAGGTCTGAGGGTCTGGTGGAGGTCTGAGGGTCTGATGGAGGTCAGAGGGTCTGATGGAGGTCAGAGGGTCTGCTGGTGGTCAGAGGGTCTGCTGGTGGTCAGAGGGTCTGATGGAGGTCAGAGGGTCTGATGGAGGTCAGAGGGTCTGCTGGTGGTCAGAGGGTCTGATGGAGGTCTGAGGGTCTGATGGAGGTCTGAGGGTCTGGTGGAGGTCTGAGGGTCTGGTGGAGGTCAGAGGGTCTGGTGGAGGTCAGAGGGTCTGATGGAGGTCAGAGGGTCTGATGGAGGTCAGAGGGTCTGCTGGTGGTCAGAGGGTCTGATGGAGGTCTGAGGGTCTGGTGGAGGTCAGAGGGTCTGGTGGAGGTTAGAGGGTCTGGAGGAGGTCAGAGGGTCTGGAGGAGGTCAGAGGGTCTGGTGGAGGTCAGAGGGTCTTTCACCATGTCACTGATGGTCCGTAGTGTAGATAAATAACTGATGATCAGAATGAGCTTGATGACTCTTTAAACCTGCCTTCTGATCCTTTTGATTGGTTGGAAGATGGGCATTTAGAGTCTTTGGTTAAATGAAAGTCCAGATGTAAGACATGGCGTGGGTCTGTGGGACGATGGGAGGGGGATTAATCCACAGCCAGGTCCATAAATATTGGGACATCGACACAATTCTAACAGTTTTGGCTCCATACACCACCACAATGGATTTGAAATGAAATGGAATTACACCCCCGATGAGCTGAAATAGTTTACATTTGTTCAGCATTTTGTTCTTGAACGTTACTCAAAGCAGTCCTCAGTCATGAGACATTGATTGGTCCTTAGTGTCATGTGACCTGACCGTGTGAAGCTCAGTGTGACTGCTTTGTAAATAAAGCAGCGTACCTCCTGGTCTTCCTGTTTATCTTAACTGAACCTTACAAACACCAGGAGCCAACGTCCAACCAAAACCCTCCACCAGCTGGTTGGTTCACACACTGCTAGATGTTGTTCAGTTTTTCTTAATGAATCAGTGACTCATGTGTTGTTAATAACTGTTGTTGTTTTGTCTGAACTCTCTGTCTGACTTGTGTGTTTTAGTTCTTCTGGCGGCGGCGGACCCTTATGGCCAGGCCTATGATCAAAGAGGCAGGAATGGGTTCACTGCTTCTGGAGAATCCGTATTATATCCTTCCTTTACTCTTCATCGTCTCCTTTTCTCTTTTCCTTTTTAACATGAAGAACCATCAAACCAAACTAAATTCTACCACCATTTAAAGTCTTTCCTCTGTAATACACAGACACTCAGTGTCAGTGCTGGAGTTAAACCAGCACATCTGTTTCTTTACCCTCACTACAATGTTCCTGCTTATGGGTTAGTATATATCACTTCATGATCTAGAATTTAAAAATTGGAAAAGCAGCCTTAAAGGTGATATGTGGAGCATTTAAGCAAGAGAGCATTTTTTAAATCCAATGTACCACAGCCCCTGCCAAAACATCCATCCCCCCCTGCTTTCTATAGCCCCACCTCTACACACGTGTTCACACGGTGCATCACTCCAGTCCGGTCTCAGTCATAACCTGCATCGTAACCAGTGATGTAGATTTGCTCTTAACAATGGTGGGAACTTTGATGGGACAACCGGGGTGTGTGTGTGTGTGTGTGTGTGTGTGGGGGGGGGGGGATGTGGGGGTCGGGTGTGCGCTGAAACGTCCTAAAACGCTGGTCTCGGTCCAGACTGGCCCACAGTTGCCATCACCGAGGGGCTCGCGCTGGTCGATCCAGACACGTATGCCTCCTTACCCTGGACTCAGGTCCGTCTGCACACAGCAGCACAGCTCCTGGTCCTCTGGGCTGCACATATTATTGGTGGGGAGGATTTAATGACGAGTATTGGTGTGGACACATCACCTCCGTCAATGCCAGATTTACGCCCATGGTCGTGGCTCTCATTTCAATGTCACCTTTATTTCTAGAGCACATTTACAAGAGCATATAGCTTTAGCCAAAGTGCTGAACATAAACATCAAGCGATAAAACAAATAAGAAATAAAATCACGGAGTCTAAAAACAGAATAAATTCATGAAACCAATAAGAACACAACAGACTAAAATAGGGGTGCGCCGATCGATCGGCCTCGATCACGTTAATTTGAGGGGATCGTAAATCGACCATATTCCCATCCGATCCTCGATCTTGTTATAGACTTTTAAATCATCTTTTTTCTCCTGTTCCCGGGAGGTGCAGACTGCCTCCCTCCCTTCCGCGCTACATCACGTCCGTGCTACACTCAGGGTTTCCCCCAGCGCTTTATAAGCCTGGCGGCCCGCCAGACTTTCATCGGACCCCGCCAGGCTAAACCTCAGAGAAGTTTTACCCGAGACGAAAGCTAACAGCTGCTAGCGCGGCTGCTAACGCTTTAAACTACAACAAAGTGAGCTGGTGCAGCTCTGCACTCGTCTCTTTCTCTATAGTTGCAGTCCGTATGACAGAAAAAGCAAAAACGGAGTTCACTGATCTGAGAGCGGACAGCGTCGCCGGTGGCGGTAGCTTCAGCGTGCATCGGACACAACTTGAGACTAAATGCAGAACGTATCTTTCCAGCGTGTCTCTCATTAGAGGGGCGGGGGGAGAACTGTCCCGTGGCTGTGATCTAACAGCAATGACTCCGCGTTTAATCGGTAGATTATCCCATAGTTTATCTGCTATGTCCTCGTTTTTACGAGGCGCATTAAATGCACCATCAGTAAAATCTACGGGAGCCGAGTAGTCAGGTGGCGCGCAGCCGCAGTTAGAAAACCTATAAGGTGAAGAGATGAGCAGCATTAAGTGAATCTGGATGATTTCTGCTCTGTTAGTCAGTATAGAGACACTATGTTGGAGTTATTTACACACTGCACAGAGTTAATGCTGAAGTGTTTATTAGAGTAGATTTAACAAGTGTTTTAGTAAAATTACAGGCAGAAAGTTCTATTAATTAAAGGAGGACCTGAGAAAAGGGCTTTGTTAATGGTTCACATCTCTGGTTTTATTTTTAAGAGGCACCTTTTTTATTGGCTTTATTAATTAATTGTTTATATTTTATATATATATAATTTTTATATGAGAGGACACTACCTCATGTTTTGTGAGTATTCATTCAATTTACTCAATTAAAATGGAAACATTAAAGTAATTGGCTTCTAGTTATGAAAAATACGGGATCTGCAAAAAAAAAATCGAGATCGGCAGGAAAGGTTGTCTAAAGATCGGTGATCGGCCAGAAAACTGCAATCGGTGCAGCCCTAGACTAAAATCAATGATGACTAAAAGTGAGGGAATAGAAACAGGTCTTGAGTCTAGACTTGAACAGTTCAGTGGAGGAGACTCCCTGATGTATGGTGGTGAGGAGTTCCACAAACGAGGAGCCCTGTCTCCTCTGGTCCTGCATCTAGAGCGAGTCACGATCAGGTCAGGTGACCCGAGGACCTGAGAGCTCTGGTCGGGCAGTAGGAACACACAGGTTTGATAAATACGAGGGAGCATTCCCATGCAGAGATTTAAAGACCAACAATAACATTTTGAACTCAATTCTAAAACTAACAGGTATCCAGTGCAAGGAAGCTAGGATCGGAGACACAGAGTCATATTTTCTAGCTCCAGCTAGGAAAGGAGCTGCTGCATTTTGGACCAACTGCAGCCTCCTAGTCAGGGACTTGTTGATTCCATAAAAGAGAGAGTTGCAGAAGTCTAGACGTGAAAAGATAAAAGCATGAGTCGCTTTCTCCAAATCCCTCCTCGATAAAAAAGGTTTAACCTTAGATAAAAGCCGAAGATAACAGCTCTTAAAGCGGCTCTCTGGAGCATTTTTCTCTGTATCAAAGTTTTCTAAATGTTCTAAATGATATTTCAGGTCTAAACTATGATCTGTGGGTTGAGTTCCACCACATCTGTCATTCTGATGAAGACCCTCCTTCCTCCTAGAGACCCCTTTCCATTATTTCTTGCCGCCGACATTTTTCAGCCAATGAAATTCAAATGTCTGCATTCTCTCAACATGCATCGACCAAACCTGTACCAGTAGGGGGCGCTGTCGTACAGGACGCTCCGTGTGTTTCTCTGTTTACCGTCTCGTTCACTGAGGACTCACGGCTCATTTCTACTAAAAACCTACCCATTCTCCAGCTAAAGACGGATTTATTTTTATTTTTAAACCTTTCACCTCACAGAATGGCAAGGCTTGACAGGGTTACGCGTTTATTTTGGTCAGAAAGTTCATCCAGGGCCGAGTCAAGTTCAGCTTCAGAGTCCAGCAGCAGCTCTCTGCTAACAGAGCTAATATCAGAAGCAGCAGGGACAGAGAGGGCTCATCAGACCCTCGTAGTGTTGGAGTAAGATTGTGAACTGTGAGTGATTAAACCCTACACACTGAGCTGTACACTTTATGCTTGAAGTATATACGCAGTGTGCACACGCGACCGGACGCGCGTGTCGAGATGTTTTGAGGAGGAGCCTTTGGACGCTAGATTCAAAAACTGCTCTCTTGATGAAATCCTCCAGAATGCGGCTTTAACTACTGAGCTAACGTGTCTCTCAAATGAGAGGTCACTAAACTCCAGATGCTGCTCAAACTGTACGACTGCAGGGTTCAACCATTCACAGCTCATAAATCATGTTGTCACTCTGTAGATGCTCTCAGACCTGACTGTCACTGTGCTTTATGCAACACGTTACTCTTGAACAGGGAAGCTGCAGAACCCAGAAATGAGGAGACACTTGCTCTAGATTGAAGTACTTGACCAAAATAAACGCTTATCCTTGGCAAGCCTTGCCATTCTGTGTGGAGAAGAGTTTTAAAAATGAAAATAAATCCCTCATTAGCCGGGAAATAAATACGTTTTTAGTAGAAATGAGCTCAGACTTTAAGCGTCTTTGAGTGTCCTAAAAAGCGCTATATAAGTTTGATGTATTATTATTATTATTATGACTGACTGAGACTGTAAACAGGAAGACACGGAGCGTCCTGGGCGCGCGGTCCCCACCTCTACAAGTTTGCAGGAAGCATATGCACGTTGATTGACAGCTGACAACGTGGGAACTTGAATTCTATTAGCTGAAAAAGTTCACCGGTCAGAGAATTCAAAGGGGTCTATAGGAGGAAGGAGGGTCTTCAGAAGAATAACGGATGTAAAACTCAACCCATAGATCATAGTTTAGACCTGAACTATCATTTAAAACATTTAGAAAACTTTGATACAGAGAAAAATGCTCCACATTACAGCTTTAAAGTGATCAATATGTTTTGTCCTCAGTACCAGTCAGGTATTTAAGTATTTACTCCTATCAGGTCTGATACTCGGATCATTGAACTTTATTTTTCCAGCCAACCTGCATAATTAAAACTAAAGCGCTGCATGGGACTACTTTTTTTTTAGATTCTGCTCCCGCTGAGTTTCTGACCAGTACTTCCCCCACCCACAGTCAGTCTCTGTCACTCAGGTGTCCACCTGGCCTGGCCTGCACCTTTTAACTGGAACACTCAGACAGGAGAACGTCTCACCAGTCCTGTCCCCTCCATCAGCCCCCTGAGTGTCACACAATTGACTTTAAATCCTTCTCTTGGCCTATAAACAGGATCCTCACTTTGTGCTTTTTGATCTTGTTTAAAAACATGTCTTTTCCCTTTTTTAGTTGACATTATTTTATGTTTGAATGAGTTCTTCCTCTCTACCTCCTGTTTTACTGTGGTCTGGGTCCTGTTAGGTCACGTTCTACTGTTGTACAGCACTTTGGACTTGTTGGATTGAGACATGATGGGACTAGAGTTAAATCAAGTCTTTGGTGTGTGTTTGAGGTGTGTGTGGTTGTTTATATTCCTTGACTGATGTTTCACATGGCTACCGGAAACCCAAAGACCAGCTGTGAGTCATCTCTTCAGCATTTATAAACTGGTTCACACTAAAGAAGACAGAAAGCTTGTTTTATTACTTTTAAAGATTTCACTCATCTTTATTATCTTCTAGAGCTTCTGACCTCACTGACAATACTAAAATACTTCTCTCATGTGAAACTACAGATGTATAGAATAATCTTTATGCTTAGAAGAAGCACCGTGTAGGGATTTGAGATCATTCTCTGCTCCAACACACCTGGTTGAGTGGTTGATTCACCTCCTGGTCATGTCCTCACGCTCTGCATCGGGACAGTGGACCAGGAGGACCAGAACTGGACGCCACTGGTCTCAACAGTAAAACCTCTTTAACCCTTTACCTGTCGGGACATGGTGGAGCAGGCTTATGTAAACCATACCATACCAAACCATCCAGACTAACTAACCCTAGAACACCATTTTAGAATGACTCTGATGACCCTTCAAACATTAAAGTCATGCCTATTGGGATTCTGTCTATTTAACAGCAGTACTATCTGAATGTTTCAGGAGGTCCTGTCTAAAGAATGTGTCAGACTTGTTTGTGATGGGAGGAGCTTTGATCCTGGAGTCTACGGTGCTTCTCCGCTGGCTGGAGAGAGAGGGATACTGGCCTCTGGGAATGACGGGCATCTCTATGGGAGGATATGTGAGTCTCACAGGCCTAGATGGACACACATTCATGGACAGACACCAGTAAATGGGTTTAGAAGTCTTCAAGAAAGTGAACTGATAGTTTGTCACTGATCTGCAGCAGTATCTCTCCTGATCTGACTAGCCATGAGCATTGCTCCAGTCAGGGGACTACTTCCTGTTTCTATAGACTCTGCTCACTGAGTGATGTCACCAGTGGGTGTGGTCCTTACTGTAGATCATTAACTGATAGAAGCCACTTCAGAACGACCCAAATGTTCCTTTAATAAAGGGAGAACCAAATATCTGGAGGCCTCAGACCAGCCCTGATGTCCAGTCTGGAACTTCTCCCAGCATCACCTTACGTTGGTCTCCAGTGTGAAATGTTGCTTCCTGTCTGAGGACGAAACCTGTGTCTTTGTGTCCAGATGGCTTCCTTGGCGGTGACCAACTGGCCCAAACCCATCCCTCTGATTCCCTGTTTGTCCTGGTCCACAGCCTCCAGTGTTTTCACCACGGTAACGTACTGTTCCTGAACACTAGCTGCTTTATGTGGCATCCTGTTTGTATTACAGGAATAACTCATTTGATCCTGTGTTGGTTTACTGATGTTTTAAAGTCTGGTGAATACCATTGACTTCTCTCGCTAACAACAGAACCTCTATCACTACAAAACAACTGAATGTTTGACGTTTAGAAGACGAATCATCTGGACGGAGTTTTTTTTCTCTTCTACAAAAAACAAAACACTAAAGGGTATAATCTGGGCAGAGATGGCTAATGATTTTTTCACAGCCTCCTTCAATACATCTGACGATCACCGAGTCATCAGAACGTTTCTGAGGAAAGCTTCTGTCTGAGGTGAGCCTGAAGTGAGAGTTAACAGGAAGGGGGGCAAGACTGAAGGGCTCCTGTGCTGCTCAAGATCCTCCAAGAGACACAGTTCTGCAGGTGGTCATGATGTGGTCTGTGTCGGGTAGTCGGTAGATGTGGGAAGTTTCTTATTCAGTAGGATCCAGACCAGATGGTTTCCATAATGTGGTCCTTTCTGAGGCTCAGGCTGAACCTAAATGTGAGGATCTCTCTCACACAGCTGCATGGAGCGGGTCCTTGGTGCTGTCGGAGGAAATAACCCAGCTGGGATGCATCAACCTCTCTTTCCTCTTCCAGAGTGGATTTTATTTTAGGGATGCTCCGATACCGATACTGGCATCGAGTATCGGGCCGATACTAAGGTCGTGTACTCGTACTTGTACTCATAAACATAACCCGATACTTAGAGCCGATACTTAGCGCTCCATTAACCTGACGCGCACACCAGCTGCTAACCGGCGCTCACTCTGTAGCACTGCAGATGGCGTTAACTTACTTGTGTTGTAGTAGTATTTAGTAGTTGTAGTAGCAGTAGTAGTTGTGATTTAGCCGTAGTATACACTCCCCGAATCCTCAGTCCTGACGTCAGGTTCAGTAAAGTCCCAGTAGTCCATTAATGCCGGTCAGGTTTCTAAAGCGTTAGCATGTTTAGCTCAGCCGCTAACGTTTAGCTTAGTGAAAACAGTAAACAACAGAAGAGCTGATTAAAGCTTCTATCAGCCATTACTTTAGAATAAGGCCGAGGCTTAAAGAGACACCGCTTTGGTTCTAATCAGCTGATGGAAAGTTGTCTTCGGCGAAAATTAATTCTTCGACGCAAGTATGGCAAGCTGTTCTATCATATAATCAAACGACCTTTGAAATACTACGGCAGGTCATTTGTGTATTTATTTATGTAAAAGTCCTTTTCCCACATTAGAATCAGCTAGCTGAGGTTTATTCTGAGGGCTTTGATTTATGTAGTTTGTCCACATCATGTTACTCAGTCTGTTTGACTTTAATGTTGCATCCAGTCCAGGTCAGATTAACTGAAGCAGTCAGTCCTTTTATAAAATACTTTCTGCCTCAGAGAAAAATCTTTGTGGTGTTTTAGTTTGATCCCTGACCTTAAGGACTCTGTTTACAATTAGGATTGGATGGAAACACAGATAAAAGTGACTTTTTTATTTAATTTTAATATTTTAATTTAAATTTTATAATTTTTTTTCTGATTTAGTATTAGTACTCGTATCGGTACTCGGTATCGGTAAGTACTCATATGTAAGTACTCGTACTTGTACTCGTTTAGGAAAAATCTGGTATCGGAGCATCCCTCTTTTATTTACAGACAGATTGTCTCTCCTATGGTGGAAGGTAGAGAAGCTCCATTCCTCCATGCACAGACATTCACACTGTAATGTATACACACACTGATGGTGCCATCTTCCTGCTGCGTGATTGGTCCAAGAGCGCCACATAGTTTCTTCAGACTGGCTGGTCCAGACGCAAACCTCCAGGTTCTCCAAAGAATCTTGGTGGACAGAGGAAGTGACGTGTCTCAACTTTGACCGCTTGGACGCTGCTTTCTAACGGCCCGTTCACATCTGGTCGGGCCAGTCTAGCCCTGGTGGGTCGTATTCAGATCTGTTATCGGTGTGTTTTCCCTGCTGGGCTGACCGTGTTCTTCTGACCTGCTCCCCGGCGGTCATCTTAGAGCTGAGCTGACCCAACACACTCACTACAGAGTCTCACGCCTGTCTACACTGCAAGCCTCTGATTGGTTCCCCAAAACATGTCACAAAAAGTCTAAGCGCCACGAGGTTCTCCGTTGTTTAACGTCTTATCCCACTCGTCTCAGCTGAGCGTGCTCACAGTGCTTTGTTTACTAACGTGTGGCGCTCATGTATGACATCACAGGTTTCTCAGCACCACTTTAGTGATGGAGACCTCCCATGTTCTTGTTCACTTCTACGTTCCTGAGTGTGAACACAACCCAGCAGCGCGGGGGCGTACTGACCAAACCAAGACCGGACTCAAAGTCTCAACAGATCTACGTTTTGTTTTTTTACTGAACAGATTATTCTAAAACCCAACAGTACCCTAACAGTATTCCTCTGCTTCAGTCATTCAAGATGTTTCCTGACCTCTGATGAATGTTATGTAATAGAAACAGGAAGTGAAGGTAACAGTGAAATGCTGAAGGGAGGGTTGTGGGCCATGAGTGACAAACCAGGTGATGTATGGCTGTCAGATCTGTTGAAAACAGGTTTAGACCATCTGCATGGTCTCTGTCCCCATCAGGTATCAGTCCTCCTGTTTGCTCCAGACCTGTGATCCGTCCTGTTTCTCTGTATCAAAGTTTTCTAAATGTTCTAAATGATCTTTCAGTCTAAACTATGATCTATGGGTTGAGTTCCACAACATCTGTCATTCTCATGAAGACCCTCCTTCCTCCTAGAGACCTCTATGAATTCACACTGACTCCTGAATTTAAGCCAACAGAATTTGAGTTTCCACATTGTCGGCTGTCAATCAACGTGCATGAGCAACACGCAAACCTGTAGAGATGGGGGCGCGCCACATCTTCTTGTCACCATATTGGGCTTGTTGGAGATGAACTGCGCCTCGCCTGAAGAACAGACGAGAGCAGGCGGACGCAGCAGGGGGCGCGACCAAAAGTCTGCTTTTAAGTCGGGCAGATTTTCCTAAATGTAGCTCGTAGTGATGATAAGGCTGAAGATATCGCGTTAATGTCCGTAATAGCAGATGACTTTCCTTTTTTCCCCAAAATCTTCATTTGAAGTTCAAAGTATTTCAAAACAAATTCAAGAGTGAACAAGTATCAACACTAAAGTAAACAAAATAATAGACATATATCCAGAGAGATCATATCAAAGAAAATAAACAAGATGGTGCCCTGTACTAAATGATCTGATTATAAAAATCAGACATTTTTATTAGAACTTTATAGAAAATGGAACCAGTTCCTACTGAAAACTCTTTGAAACAAATCACATTTCTCACTGTGGCCTTTATAGTGACATCATCAACGTGGCATGTTTTTACAATATATATATATATATAAGAAATAACATTTCACATTCTGTCACAGGATGTTTGGATCAAAACGTGAACCAATCAGATCTGAGATCAGGTGAGAGCCAGGCGTTTCCCATCATGCCCTCGGTTTTGCAGCCGGTGGAGAGCAACTGCAGCGCCTTGCTCCAAAGTCTGCGTCCGCCTTGATCTCACGAGGTTATCGTTGCCCACGTAGGCATGACATCAGAGCAAGTCGGCGTCAAGTCGGACAGAAATCTAACCGGCATGCACTGGGCGCCGATCACCGCTGATCGAATCTGCGCAGAACTGGCTCCTCTCGAACGCACCTATTGAAAGAGTGTGGCCGGTCGAGGAGGAGTCAGAAGGAGGAGGAGTCAGACGGAGGAGGAGTCAGAAGTAGGAGGAGGCAGAAGTAGGAGGAGTCAGACGGAGGAGGAGTCAGACGGAGGAGGAGTCAGAAGGAGGATGACTCAGAAGGAGGAGGAGTCAGATGGAGGAGGAGTCAGATGGAGGAGGAGTCAGAAGGAGGAGGAGTCAGATGGAGGAGGAGTCAGAAGGAGTCAGATGGAGGAGGAGTCAGAAGGAGTCAGATGGAGGAGGAGTCAGAAGGAGGAGGAGTCAGAAGGAGGAGGAGTCAGATGGAGGAGGAGTCAGATAGTGGAGGAGTCAGAAGGAGGAGGAGTCAGACAGAGGAAGAGTCAGACGGAGGAGGGGTCAGAAGGAGGAGGAGTCAGGAGGAGTCAGAAGGAGGAGGAGTCAGATGGAGGAGGAGTCAGAAGGAGGAGGAGTCAGAGCAAACTAAAAAGTTATCCATTACCCGGTTACTGAGGGCTGCATCAACTTCAGAAAGAAAAGTCTGGAGACTAAACTTGATGAAAGACGCATTGGAGACTGCAGTGATGAGCGTTTTTTGTAGAGGTAGGATTAGAGGGAGCAGGAGGGGAGAGAAGGGCTGTTTTGGGAGGGGCCTTGGTACTCAAACACTCGAGAGGTAGCTTAAATGTTCAGTTCCTTCTGAAGTGATCTGACCCTGTTCCTGTCACCGTCCCTGAAGGTCTTCTTAAGCAGGCCCGGCCTAAAGGCTGCTGGTCACCCCGGGTTTATTGTTAGGGAAGCACTGGAGACTGGGGTCAAATCAAGAGGGGCCCAGAAGAAAAAGTTTGGGAACCAATGAAATGATTTGTGTGTGTGTGTGTGTAGGGTGTGCTGAGTAAAGCTGTGAACTGGACAGAACTAGAGAAGCAATATGCCGTTAACTCTGTGTATGAAGAGGAGATCATAAACCTGCTGGAGTACTGTGGGGTGAGTCTTGGTCAACAGGAGTTTTATTTTATTTATGTGTATTGTGTGTTATTTATTGTCATTATTGGATCATTACTGTGTGTTTTTGTTCACACCTATCAGGCTGATTCTTTTAAAATGGGAACAGATCCACTGAGGAGCCTGGACTCTTTGGAGGATCTGGTTCATCTGTCTGAGGAGTTCAGAGTGTCACTGGGCCAACGTGCTAAAGCACAGATCCAGTCCAAGATAGGTGGAGGTCCTGAAGGGGATCAGCCCCAGTTTTCTGTATCATCCTTGAACGGTGGTGGACCAAACGCTGACCATCTGCCAAGGTCAGACTCCTCACTAGAGAATCTCTTTACATTCATAGAAAATCAAACCAGGACCAGCTTTGGAAGAAATTCTTCTGAAACTTCCCAAAGTGTTCCTGGCCCAGGAACTTTGTGATTTATTATAATAAACCTTTAGTTAATCAGGGAATATCCCATTGATCTTAAAACCCTGGGGACCTGGTCAAGATACATCTAATGAGATATAAAATTACACAATAAAACACAAGATAAAGACAGTCAAATGTATGATATGAAACACATGATACAATATTTACTAGTGGACTTTTAAAAAGTGCACAATATAGATTCAGCTTCAAATATTTTCAAATTACTGTAGTTATATCGACCCCGCAAGGACGGCGCCAGGACAGGACGCAGCGGTCAAAAGACGCCTACGTCCGAAAAAACTAATCCTGGCCACTGGGCTAAACCTGGTAACCATTTTTGAAGATAGCTCCTGACTTTGTGTGATTCTTCATCATCCGTGAGGTTTGAAAACAACGTTCGGATACGTGTTTACGGAAGTAGGTCTCCTTGGAGACGCTGCGTCATGTCCTTGCTCCGTTCAGCGGAGGCTTACAGCTGTTCTTTGTCATAAAGTAGTCCCTAGTCTAAAATAGTTCCTGTAATTCCTTCATGTTACTTTTTATTTTCACTTACAGTCGATCTGTTTACTGAGGCAGAATTAGTATCACTAGTATCACTACTGAGGGAGTTTTAAGGACTTTTTTCTCACAATGCTAGTTGTTACCATTCACTTACAGTGTTTTATGCTAAGCTAATGCTAAAGGAGTACAGCTGGATCAGGATAACAGCTGGACTGGTTACTAATGGTTTTTGACCACTGATCTAACTCTGAGGAATATGACAACAGACAAAAATCACTTTGTGGTGGAGTATCCCTTTAAGATCAAACACCTTCAGTGAGCTTTGAACAGGCTGTTCTTGGTGTGAACTGATGTGATTTTAATTGTAAATCGGTAATATTTACTTTTTGCTGGATGTTTCGATCAAAGCTTCTCTGTGGAACTGAATGCAGTTCATTCAGAACTTAGCTTTTATATTGGTTGTTTTCAGAACCACGGAGAGCACTCCGGTAAACTCTTCATCGCCTCAATGAAAATAAAACCAGGTTCTGTGGCTGATCCTGAAAACTGTTCTGCGTTCTCCAACATTTTTATGATACTTTGTGTTTCAGAACCTTCAGCTTTCGCAGCACCAGATCCAGGATAAAGAACAACTCTGAGAAATGCTGCAGGCCGTCTCTTCACTCAGAGTCCATCAGCTTCATGAAGGGAGTGATGGACGAGTGCACCCACATGGCCAACTTCTCAGGTGGGATTCATTCATTTATACTGGTGGACATTAATACCACTCCATCATTAAACCAGCAGGACCAAACCACGTTCCATGAGCATGAATACATTTGTTCAAAAGTTGAATGCTAGGACACTGCTAGCATAATTAACAGGTTCTGACAGGGCTAACACAGTGAGACAGGAGGACATCATCAGATATGATCCAGATCAACTTCCATCCAAGTTACAGAGCAGAAAATATGATTGAGAAGATGAGTTACATCTGTCATTTTTAGTTTCATTTTCTCAGGCAGTTGTTCATGTTTTAAAACCCACTGTGCACATTGTGTGTTTTGATGTTTATATTGAGCTGTTAAAGTGGTTAGTTTGTTGTTCTTTTAAAAAAGGTTGACGTTTATTTCATTGCAACCTGTAGTTTAATGCAGTTTTGTTTATTTATTTATTAACATATTAACCCCTTGAGATGAGACATCTCGTTTATGAAGGGGTCCTCCATTTCAACAAAAACAGAAAGAGCAAATAAACAAGACAGCCGATCAAAGATAAAGGTCAATGACAGCAATACAACACACACACACACAACCGCTCACTATGCTCCAACCCAACACTAACCCCACAACAAACATAATAAATAATATTAATTAATTAATTAAAAGAAAAAAAATTAACAAAGTATATACACGACCAATAAAATCAAAAGAAAATTAACACAATTAGTAACACAGACAAGTGTTCAGAAGATGTTCAGTCAGGGCTCTTCAAAACATTGTAAATGAAGATATGGAACGGATCGATAGGGGAAGATTATTCCAGTCATACGGAGCTTTGAAACAAAAAGCAAATTTCCCAACCTCTCTTTTAATTCTGGGAACAACAGAAACAATTTGATCGTTATGTCGCAGACTGTGAAGTGAATTATAACGCACTAACTGTGACTTAAGATACTCTGGGTAATTAAAGTAAGTTTATTTTATTTGTTCAAATGTTCAAGAAGGTTTGAGATGTGAAATAAACTGAATGAAGTTTGAAAATGAGATTTGTCTGTTTGGAGTGTGTGTGTGTGCGTGCGTGTGTGTGTGTGTGTGTGTGTGTGTGTGTGTGTGTGTGTGTGTGTGTGTGTGTAACAGACCGGTTCAGCGTCCGCATCACTGCAGACGCTTCTCCAACCCACTGGTCGGTCTCCCGCTCCCTCCTTCCCTCACTCTTGAACAAGACCCTCAGATACTTAAACTCCTCCACTTGAGGCAGGACCTCTCTCCCAACCTGGAGTTAGCAAGCCACCCTTTTCCGGTCAAGAACCATGGCCTCAGACTTGGAGGTGCTGATCCTCATCCCAGCCGCTTCACACTCGGCTGCGAACCTCCCCAGCAAGAGCTGAAGGTCAGAGCCTGATGAAGCTAGGAGGACCACATCATCTGGAAAAAGCAGAGACGAGATTCTCCTGTCACCAAACTCCACCCCCTCCACACCACGGCTGCTCCTAGAAATCCTGTCCATAAAGGTTCTGAACAGGACCGGTGACAAAGGGCAGCCCTGGCGGAGTCCAACCCTCACTGGGAACAGGTCTGACTTACTGCCGGCTATGAGGACCAGACTCACACTCCTCTGGTACAGGGACTGAATGGCCCTTAACAAAAGACCATCCACCCCGTACTCCTGGAGCGCCCCCCACAGGGTGTCCCTGGGGACACGGTCATAAGCCTTCTCCAAATCCACTAAGCACATGTGGACTGGTTGGACAAACTCCCATGACCCCTCCATCACCCTAGCGAGGGTAAAGAGCTGGTCCAGAGTGCTATAAGATGAAAACCACATTGCTCCTCCTCCCTCTGGAGAATGGATAGTCTGCTGCTCCGCCCCTCCCTACATGAGACTGTGACCTCTTGGTTCAGTCTGCTGGGCTGGCTTATAACACCACAACAAGGGACAATTGCAACTGCACTGGGAGGTCAGTGGGCTCACTTATTACAGATATGCACCCCCCCCCTCCCCGCTTCAGTGTTTCTTTTGTTCCTTGACGCTGGCTCATTTGGTTGACGAGGCTGACCGCTGCGCTACAGCAGCAGCCTTGAACTATTGCTTGGGAGTTCCCCACCTACGTCTTGTTTTCTTATGTTATGACTGAATTTGTGCATTTGTTTTTTTTTTTTTGCCTGCCCTCTATCAGGGGCAGAGCTGGGGGGCCTGTTTTCCCCCCTCATCCCATCCCTCCCTCCTGTCATCTCTTCTTTTATCTACACAAGGGAGTGCTCTAGTAGCAACATGCTCACAGTTAACTTGTTCCTGTTTATTAGGTTCTGCTTTGTCTGATTTTTGAAAGGTTGTTCTGAAACTGAATTTCGTTGTACTAGGACGCTGGTTTAATGACAATACAGCTGATTCTGATTCTCAATCTGAGATTCTACTATCAACCGGACCCTCCTCTCCAGGACCCTGGAGTAGACCTTTCCAGGGAGGCTAAGGAGTGTGATCCCCCTATAGTTGGAACACACCCTCTGGTCCCCTTTCCTAAAAATGGTGACCACCACCCTAATCTACACGGGCTTTGCACCTGATGACCACACAATGTTGCAGAGACCTGTCAACCAAGACAGTCCTACAACATCCATACATTAGCCTTAAGATACTCAGTATAGATCTCATCCAGCTCGGGTCTCTGCTGCTCTACCCCGGAGATCGGACAGTCCATTCCCAGATCTCTGTGCTGGTTTCTCATCGGAAATTGTGTCTGTGGGATTGAGGAGCTCCTCAAATGATTCCATCCACTGCTTGGCTATGGCCCCATTTTACATCAGCAGCTCCCCATTTCAACTGCTGGACTGGCCATCAGGCATATGGGCCAAGTGCCCACCAGGCAAGTTCAGACTTACTGCCGTTGGGATGCGGTCAAAGCTCTGTCGGGGGTGAGAAATGAAGATCAGCTTGACAGGTTCTTCCTCCAGATGTTCTCATCAGACCCTCACTACACAGTTGGGTCTACCAGGTCTGCCATCTGATCCAGCTCACCACCAGGTGGTGATCAGCTGACAGCTCCGCTCCTCTCTTCACTCGAGTGTCCAAAACATACGGTCTCAGGTCAGATGATACAACTATAAAGTCAATCATCGACCTGTAACCTAGGCTGCCCTGGTACCAGGTGTACCGGTGGGCATCCTTATGTTCCAACATGGTGTTCGTTATGGTCAGACTGCGACTTGCACAGAAGTTGGGGCGGCATTAGCTCAGTTGGGAGAGTGGCCGGTCTGGTAACCGGAGGGTCACCGGTTCGATCCCCAGCTCTGGCTGGGTTAGATTGTCGTTGTGTCCTTGGGCAAGACACTTCACCCAACTTGCCTGTGTGAATGTGAGTGTGACTGTGTGTGAATGTTGGTGGTGGTCAGAAGGGCCGATGGTCAGAATGGCAGCCTCTCTTCTGTCAGTCTGCCCCAGGGCAGCTGTGGCTACAGACGTCTGTCGTAGTTTACCACCACCGGTGAGAATGACTGTGTGAATGAATGATGCAACTCTGTAAAGCGTCTTTGAGTGACCTAGAAAAGCGCTGTATAAAACTGATGCGTTATTATTATTGTTATGTAGGTTAGAACGTTGCTGAAGGGTTTATTGATGTCTATCTTCCCATCCCAGTTCCTGTAGATACCAGTCTGATCATTGTGATCCAGGCCAGAGAGGACGCCTACATTCCTCGGACCGGGGTCCTGAGTCTGCAGGAGATCTGGCCCGGATGTGAAGTTCGGTATTTGAGTGGAGGACACATCAGTGCCTACCTGTTCAAACAGAACTTTTTCAGGTAAAACCCGTGATGTTTCTGATGCCATCCACTTCTATAAAACAGATTTGATGTTTTTGTTGGGTTCTGGTTCCTCTCTGCAACTACAGGAATCTTTCAGGATCTTGAGACATAAGTGAGTTTTATTTTGTTTGTGTTTTATTTTACAGACAGGCCATTTATGATGCATTTAACAGGTTTAGTCTGAAGTACCCAAACCTGCACTGATTATGGGACTAAAACCCTGTGGTCCCCAGATCGGCAGCAGACTGGTGACCGGACCAAGGGGAAGGTTTTCCTTCAACCCTCAAGACCAGGACGACTCAGCTTTGGGAGGGTTCCACATGTTTCTAGTTTTGATATGAAAACAGTATTCATCCAGCTGGACCTAACCAAGAAAATAATCCTGGTCCAGTGTGTAGACCTGATCCTGTAGAGCTGGTCCAGGACCAGACCTCCTTCTACTTTTCCTCCTGACTGATAAACTCATGAATTCCTGAAGCAGAAGTGATTCATGTTTTTTGAATGATTGATATGAAAATAATCCACTGTTTAATTCATTTATAACTCAGATCATGAATAAATTGGTATTTTAATGATGAGAATTGTCCCGTCTGTTTTTAACTCAAACGTTATGAAGAAGGATTTCTGTATGGCTTCGAGGAGGGGTAAGCGGTGCACTACCAACACGGTTTATGGTGGGATGGTGTACTGCTGACCTCGACTCTGGACGTCATTGGTCGGTTGGGGGGAGTGCTTTGAAGACCTCCTCAATCCCACGTCTTCCAGTGAGGAGGTGGAATCTGAGGAGTTTGGGTCAGGCTCTCTAATCTCACTTTGATCACTGAGGTGATCAAGAAGCTCCTCGGTGGTGGATGAGATCTGCCCGGAGTTCCTTAAGGCTCTGGATGCTGTAGGGCTGTGTTGGTTGACGCAGCTCTGCGATATTGAGTGGACATCGAGGGCAGTTCCGCTGGATTGGCAGACGGGGGTGGTATTCTATTTAAAATGGACAAAAGGTTGTGTTCCAACTACAGGGGGGATCACACTCATGAGCCTCCCTGGTAAGGTCTATGCAGGGGTTCTGGAGAGGAGGGTCCACCGGAGAGTCAAACCTCAGATTCAGGAGGAACAATGTGGTTTTTGTCCTGGCCGTGGAGCACTGGACCAGCTCTATACTCTTAGCAGGATCCCAGAGGGTGCATGGGAGTTTGCCCAACCAGTTTATATGCGTTTGTGGACTTGGAGAAGGCCAAGGCCAGGCTTGGAACCATGTCCCTCGAAGTGTCCTGTGGGGGCTGCTCTGGGAGTATGGGGTACCAGGCCCCTTAATACGGGCTGTTAGGTCCCTGTACAGTCGGTGTCAGAGCTTGGTCCACATTGCCGGCAGTCAGTTAGTCGGTCTCATTTCCGGTGAGAGTTGGACTCTGCCAAGGCTGCCCTTTGTTACCAATTTTGTTCATAACTTTAATGTAGAGCAGGGATTCCCAAACTGTGGTGCGTGAGCTGCCACTAGGGGGTGCGCAAGGTGAAAACTGTAATGGCGGAAATTTGAAATAATTACATATTTACAGTGTTTTTTTCCCCACTCAGTAAAAATGTGTAAATAAACATGCATACCATTATTGTGTGGAGCTGTGGGACAATATATTGATGAACTCTTTTGAGTCTTTTTTTCTGTCAATCATGTGAACTCTTTCGAGCATACCTTTATTTTGAAGGCAACGATAACTTTTACTATTAGTTCCGGGGCAAAGTTGCAAGGAGCTGCTGGACTGTTTACCTCATCAAATGGATATTATTTATTCAAAAAATCCTTCTTGACAGCTTGTAACAACTCTGCCGATTGATTCCATATCTATCCTTACTTAATCAACTCCATGGTGAGTCGTTTTCTTTGTTTCTTTTGTTTTTACTAAAGATGCAGCGCTACTTTGGGCGCTGGGTGTTCATTTTTACATCATTTAAAAACACTAAGTAGTTAGTTAAGCGAACCGTCAGTTTAATCCAGTGTAGTAACCTCCTGCTCACTTCCAAACATTTGATCAGCACCCCCCCATACACACCCGCCGTCTTTACAAGATAAGCGCATCACATGGAAATACGAGGGGCGTTTACTGGCTGTAGGACACGCGACTCTCACAGTAATCCTCGGTTACATCTGATTTAATAACACTCAAAATTATCGAAAATTTGTAACATTAATGATTCGTAGGTACCAGGAATTTGTTCAAATGTCAAAGATCTTCATCCGGGGATTGGGGGTGCGCGAACACGGCTGGGACATAGAAGGGGGGGCGCGGCAAAAAAAGTTTGGGAACCGCTGATGTAGAGTATTTCTACCCAGCCAAGGTGCTGAGGGGAACTCTGTTGGTGGTCTAAGGATCAAGTCACTGCTTTTTGCAGATGATTTGGTCCTGTTGGCTTCATTGGACCAAGATCTCCAGCTTTCGTTGGAGCAGTTTGCAGCCAAGTGGGAAGTGACCAGGATGTGAATCAGTAACTCCAAATCTGAGACCACGGTCTTGAGCCAGAAAAAGGTAGAATACCTCCTCCGGGTCGGGGATGAGGTCCTGCCCCAAGTGGAGAAGTTTAACTGTAACTAGGGGTGTAACGTTATCCAAATCCCACGGTACGATATCGTCACGGTATGGACCTCATGGTATGATATTTATTGCGATATTGTGGGGAGGCTCACGATATTGTGACTATGCTCACGGTAATAAGCCTCACAACATAAATGTACCATTATGACGTTTTAAATGGTCTGAAAAGCCATTCCTAAAGTTTAAAATTCAAGTAACAACTCAACATATAAAGAAAACGCAAAACAGCTGATTTAATAAATAAAAGTAACCAGGAAATACAAAACTGCCTCATCATTAAGTCATAAATAAAAATACCTAGGCATCACCAAACAGGAAACTAATTAGAAGGTAAGCTCTTCTAGTTTCTAGAGTTCTAGTCCAGTTTCAGTTTTTAAAAAAAATCAACATTTAAAGAGCATATATTAAGTTCTTTTTTTTAAAATTCTGATAAAACTCTGTCCAAAAATACTATTTGAAATGTTTATTGAGGGTATTTTGTTTTACAATACATTTTTAAACCATTTTTCTAGTCAAAAGTGACCCTTTTTGCAAAGCTTCTAAAAACGGGTTTTTTCCCCTATTTGGACCAGTGACGTCACCAGAGGGAGCTCCTAGCTAGGTGGCGCTGCTTACAGTGTTGTCAGATGTAGATAAATAAAGTATTTGTAGGATAATTTAACACTCTGTACGATCAATAATCCCATAAATCTGATCATTTGAGCCCTTTGTTGTGTGGAGTTTGTGTAACAGATGCTTGTTTTAATCATTGTGTTAGATTTTTTAAAGCTAAACTACTTTAACATCTCAGACTGGCACCGCTCTAGTCTGCCGGCTGCCTGCTCGCTGTCGGTGATGAGTTGTTAGTTTTAGGTTAGAGCGCTCTTTAATCCAGTCGGTGTGTATTCATTTTAATAAAAAATGCTAAATTATTATGTTTATGAATGCCAATCGCCAGTCTGTCAGGACACCGAGTCAACAACAAGATGGCTTCCTTACCGGTACGGTGACTTCTGTTTGGAGACGAAAAACCCCGGCGGTCCTGGTCTAGTCCAGGACTGGATGTGATGGAGTCCCACATACCGACGAAAAACATTCAGTGTGACTCTAAACATGCGCCGTTACTTCGATCCATTCACCGGAACCGCTGTTAGCACGCAGCAGCTAACAAGAGCTAACCGCTGTTAGCACGCAGCAGCTAACAGGAGCTAACGGGGAGACTTGAGTCTCGTTTCCATGCCAGGTTTGGTACGGTTCGTGGTGGGTCGTA
>SSNR01000242.1:617234-631995 GCA_006937965.1 Callopanchax toddi | reverse complement strand
GCGTGGCCCAATGGGAAGGAGTTACCAAGTCACGTGGTTCTCGTCATTAAGGAAACCCAGGCAAAACTTAGATGGATTATTAATATGCTTTAACCTTTTAGCAAAAGTAGAACATAAAATAATACTGATGCAACATCAACATTCATTAATACTGGAAGAAAATGAATTAATCATATTAAGACATTTCTGGACAGTGGATTAAAGGTAGTTTCCTTTAGAATGAGACATCAAAGAGTCTTTGAGTTTAATTATTAACTAAAGAATGTCTGAGTCTTCCGACACGACCGAGTCCTGGAAGGAATGTTGATTCAGGTTACAACATAATAAAAGAGTCATTTTAATCCAAGTTATTGGGAAAAAGATGAGTTATTGTATTGATGATCCAAGAGGTCAGAATTCAGAGATAGTAACGCCTTTGCCGGCGCTACACCGAATACTGTGATTTTGGAGCAACTAAAGATTAACAAATACTTGACCGCAATGTCATAGGCATCTTAGATAATGATGTTTCCCAGAAGCTACAACTTGAAGTAGATTTGACACTGGAGAAAGCCATCAGTATTGCTCATCAGTCAGAACGAGTAAAACTACAAAATGCAGATAGCAGAGCAGCCGGGTGTGAAGTTAATGCTGTGACCCAGAAGCTAAAACAGTGCCAGCTGTTTAAAGCCATACTCAGTATCCAGGTAAACAAGCTAGGGCTCGCTAGCTAGTTTACAGAAACACGTCTCGGTGAACTCACCCCTCCCATCAGGTAAAATCCATACGCCAGCCTCCCGCCAACATAGGACCACGGTTTGCAAAAGTGACAAAGCAGAGTCTAACTCCAGCCATAGAAACGTTCCCCCAGCTTTTCCTCTTTTCACCTCCAAACGTTTTAGTTTTCTGCTAGCTGAAAAGGTGTTTTTTTTTTGGGGGGGGGGTCTGGTATTTTTATCTTAAAATGGAATCACCCACCGGCTCTCTATCCTACTTCTACTTTCACCTTCACTTCCGGGATGTTCTGCCCCAAAATGTGTCCGGGCGGATTAATGCCAATCCAAGCAGTGAGGAAATGCGGCAGACAGACAGCTGGATTGTCCAATCCTATCGTTCGGTCCGAACGATAGGATTGGCTGAAGTTTTTAGAGAACTGCAGGACAACCACTTTATTTATTTATTTATTTCAGGTTTTTTTAATCTCCACAATATATTTATGGCTATACTATATTAGAACGTTGTTAAGAGGCTTTAAAAAAACGTTAAAAGCTACATTGTTTACCTGGCTACTGAGTATGCCTATGCCTTTAACCATTTAAATTATTAAGATTTGAATTTACCTGTATTTTTGTGACCTCTGGTCAGAATCCAGATTATTCATCCAGACATGCTGGAACTCCTCCGGTAAACTCCGGTTCGGTAAAGTAGTGTTTTTCAACCTTTTTTGGGCCAAGGCACACTTTTTCATTGAAAAAAATCACAAGGCACACCATGGGGGGGTTGTTAGTTGCTGCTGTCAGAACTGTCTGAGCTCATTGATGGTTGATAATAATAATAATAATAATAATAATAATTGATCCTTTATTGATCCCCTTGGGGAAATTCATCTCTGCATTTGACCCATCCTCACTGTTCGAGGAGCAGTATAAAGTAGTATAAAGTTATCAGATGAATTTTAACACTAAAACAAATGAATCTGTCAGGACTGCAGCTGTTTTCTAAGGCTCACTCTTTTTTAATAGTTTTACTGTAGAAACCTTCTCATCTCCTGACAGTAAAGGATTACATTTAGTTTACAGGTGACCTGATTAAAGCATCTGTCTTTTTTACCACATCAAATCATTTCAAACTGATTTTTTTCACCTGTCAAAAAGTGATTGTAGCATCCAGTTTATCTGTAATGGATTAAATCTTCTTCTGGCAAACCATCCGGCGCCTCAGGGGAGGAAGGCAGCAACTCGCTCACACTGTTTACAGTGGGGACGGGGAGCTGCTGACGTCAACTGGGGCTATAGTCGGACGGTGGAAGGAATACTTTGAGGAGCTCCTCAATCCCACCGACGCGCATTCCGAGGAGGAACCAGAGCTGGGAGACCTGGGGACGGACTGTCCAATCTCTGGGGCAGAAGTCGCTGAGGTAGTCAAACAACTACGCAGCGGCGGAGCCCCGGGGGTGGATGAGATCCGACCTGGGTATCTCAAGGTGATGGATGTTGTTGGTCTGTCGTGGTTGACACGTCTCTGCACCATTGCGTGGTCATCGGGGGCAGTTCCTGTGGAGTGGCAAACCGGGGTGGTGGTTCCCATTTTTAAGAAGGGGGACCAGAGGGTGTGTTCCAACTATAGGGGGATCACACTCCTCAGCCTCCCTGGAAAGGTCTACTCCAGGGTACTGGAGAGGAGGGTCCGGTCGATGGTTGAATCTCGGATTGAAGAGGAGCAAAGAAGCTCGGACATCCGGGAGAGACTCGGAGTAGAGTCGCTGCTCCTCCATATCGAAAGGAGCCAGTTGAGGTGGTTCGGGCATCTGGTAAGGATGCCTCCTGGACGCCTCCCTCGGGAGGTGTTCTGGGCATGTCCTGCCGGCAGGAGGCCCCCAGGTCGACCCAGGACAAGCTGGAGGAAATACATCTTCAGTTTGGCCTGGGAACGCCTGGGCGTCCAGCTGAGGAGCTGGTGGACTTGGCCGGGGAGAAGGTGGCCTGGGCTGCCCGACTTGGAATGCTGCCCCCGCGACCCGGATAAGCGGAAGAAGGCGAGGCGAGGCGAGGATTAAATCTGCCTTATTTCATTCTCCATGTTACATCATGCAGGACTCTTGTCATCATGGTTTTGGTAGTAAAACTTTTGGGTGTATTTAAACATTAGTAATAAAGGACAACCTGATAAAGTCATTGACAGATCAATGTGTTTTTAGTGTTTGATTTGTTAAATTTTAAGTCATCAGTTATGCTGAGGAACACAGCTGTGACGTGTGCTCTCATTATGACGACATGCGCGAGCAGCGGCTCCTCAGCGGTCTGACAGATGATCAGAATAACGGGACCTTCAGTCAAAGAGAGGAGACACTGGAGACAAACCCAGTGAGCCTCTCAGACCGTTAAAACCAGTGATGCTGAGGGGTTTACTCTGACTTTTTTTTTTCTTTTTGCCAAATGTGCGTCACGCAGGAACAAAGCGACATGACGACCTAACCCAGTGTCGGTGATCTGGTTTTATGGACCGGGCAGATCAAAGTATTAATTTAAAAATGTCGGGATGTTGTTGCTCCACCAGGAAACAGAGCCAGTCCAGGACTGGTTCTCCTGACCGGTGGCAGCGGGGCCGCGACCGCTTGCCTCCCCCTCCTCCTCATCGCCAGACCACAGACTTGGTCCAGTTAGGGGGAGGAGGCGTGCCGGTGCCGAGCGGGCCGCGGTATCGTCTCACAGCGCGCCGCGCGTCTCCCCAAAGCGCACATCCTGGACCAGGTCCAAGTCTTGGATTTGCTGCGCGGTCTGACTCCAAACAGAACCGGAGTCTGCCATTTGGTGATGCTGGCACAGACGCGCGATAATGAAATATTATTAGCAGATAATAATTTATTAGTTTTCAAAAATATTTTAAAACCAACAGGTGAATTTGAATAATTTCCCGCGGCACACCTGACGATCTCTCACGGCACACTAGTGTGCCGCGGAACAGCGGTTGAAAAACACTGCGGTAAAGTTCCTCCAGGTCAGACTCCATCACGCCCAGCGTCTTAACACACTCTAACTCCCGGGTTTGGATGAATAAATGCTCACTTGTCTATTTCTCCTGAAAAATGTTCACTTTCTGATCATTTTTTGCTGCAGTCGCCATGATTGACAGGCGTCTGTCTCTCCCGACTCTCCCACTGCGGCTGACTTTAAGTTGCGTTCACTGACTGGCTCGGAAATAAGAGTTACTGTCTATTTGATCGCAGACACACCGTTGGGAGAATAATATCATTGATGGAGGGGCCCTCTTTGGGCCCCCTGGGGCTCGCGGGCCCCAGTGCACTGCACCGGCGGGCCCTACGCCGCTGGTGCCAGTCCTCAAAAAGGACAGACGAGTCAGTATATGTGTGGATTTAACCAAGCTCAATAAGGCTGTGAAACGGGAAAGATTTGTGTTACCAACACTGGAGGACATTGCTCCACGGCTCTCAGGAGCTACAGTGTTTTCCACTATGGATGCCTCGAGCGGATTTTGGCAAATCCCCCTTGATGAGGCCAGCAGGAAACTCACAACATTTATAACCCCAGTTGGCCGGTTCTGTTTTCGGAGATTACCCTTTGGCATCACCTCGGCTCCAGAAATATTCTAAGAAAAGATGAGCTCCCTGCTGATGAATCAGAAAGGAACTGTGGTTGAAATGGATGATGTTCTAGTCTTTGGAAAAGATAAAGAGGAACATGATGAAAATCTCAAAGCAGTCATGCAAATATCAGAGCTTCAGGTCTGAAACTGAATAAAGCAAAGTGTCAGTTTGGAAAGTCAGACATAAAGTACTTTGGACACATCATAGGGAAAAATGGCATCAGGCCTAATCCAGAAAAAGTAAGGGCTATCACGGAGATGCCACGCCCTACAAACATCACAGAACTACGACGAGCAATAGGCATGATCAACTATCTGGGAAAATTCCTGCCAGATCTGTCATCTGTAATGCACCCCATTAACAGCCGGCTGAAACAGGATACAGCATGGGCTTGGGGAGATCCACAAGAGGATGCTTTTCAAAAAGTCAGAGAGATGTTGACTTCAACACCTGTCCTTGCATATTATAGTAGTAGTAGTAATAGTAGTACGTAAGTTTATTCAGCACAGTGCAATACTATAAACAGTGCAATTAAACAAACTTAATCCAGTTGATTTCTGTGTCTGACAGGATGTAGGCAGAAGCAAAGCTTATAATGGTCACCTACCCCTTTACCTTAGAAAATCACCAGAACACCAAACGTAGTATAGAATCTTAAAGTAATTCCAAACAGCAAAAAAGAAAAGTGCTACATACATCCAAAGGTCATACAAATAAAATAAAAAAATAAAATAATAATAATAAAAAATTATAAATGTTTTAACTTAATTTTCCCTACTGTAAGAAAAAACAATATTTTCTTTGTAACGTCTCTTAAAACTAACCATATGAGAACATAATCTGATATTTTCTGGACAACTATTCCATATGTTGACACCTTTAACAGATACACAGAGACTTTTTAACATAGTGCGAATTTTTGGCTTTTTAAATAATAAAGTACCTCTCAGGTCATAGCTTGATTTCTTCATTTGGAACGGAATCTGGACATGATGAGGCAGAAGTTTGTGTTGTTATGGAAGTTTCTTATCAAGCAATGAGTGAGATATAAGTCTTAAAAGTTTTAACAAAGTTTATTACTTGTTAACAAGGAGACGTTACACCACAGAGGTCTGAGGAATAAAGTCTGACCACAGCAGTTCTGAGTCTGCTTTTAAAACCCTCCTCTTGTTCCCCCCTCCCCTACCCACCATAAATCCTACCCATCCCCAAAAGAGTGGAATTCTATGTTTTAGCATCCGCCCCTAGGGGGTCTCTTAGAGGTAGAGGAATTTACCCCTCCCTGACAGGAGACGAAGACATCTGTTTACTAGCCCCTGATAAGAACAGGAGATGGCCCCTTCACCACAGGAGGCTGAGACATGTTATCAGCTGGATTCCAACAGGCTGGCATTTTGTTTGCCATTTAACTAATCATTATAGAAAAAGAAAACCCATCATATAATTTTACTAAGAGTAACTAACAAAATTCCACTACAGTGTGCAGCTTTAAACGTCATTTGTATTGTGATGTAGTCGACTAAGTCGCTAAACTTTAAGATATTTAAACGAATGAAAAGTGTTGGTGCGTAGTAAGATTTGTTACTGAGGAGTCTGATGGCTTTTTTTTGCAGTAAAGTTATTGAATGAATATTTGTCTTATATGTGTTTCCCCAAACCTCAATACAGTATGTCATATATGGAAATAACAATGAGTAATATATGGTGGTTAGTGCACTTTGAGACAGGAAGTAATGGACTTTGTACAGAATTGCAATCGTTTTTGACAGTTTACTTTTTACATAATTTATGTGAGATTTCCAGTTTAATTTGTCATCAATAAAAACTCCAAGAAATTTAGTTTCTGTTACAATTTCAATTTCAGCATCATTTATGGTTAGTTTTCTACTTAAATTACTGGGCTTATTTCCAAATATAATACATTTCGTTTTACCAGGATGAAGTGATAATTTGTGTTTACATTGATGTAGTTCCTCCTCCATCACATCCAGAAGCTGCTCCAAATGATCCCCACTACAAAACACAGTTCAGCAAAAAGTATACAAGTCAGGGACTTTGAAACCAAAGAAACATCATTCAAATATAAAGTAAACAATAATGGACCAAGGACTGAACCCTGTGGCACTCCACACGTAACCTTCTGATAACCTGATGATGTCATATTAAATTGAACACACTGAGACCTGTCCTGTAGGTAGCTAGTTATCCATTCATGTGCCAGTCCTCTAATGCCGTACTTATACAACTTTTTCAATAATAATGTGTGATCTATAGTATCAAAAGCTTTCTGTAAATCAAAAAACACCCTGACTGTGTATTGTTTGTTCTCTATTGCATTTGCTATTTGTTCAACAAAATGAATTAAAGCTAGTGAGGTGGTACGATTGTTCCTGAATCCGTATTGCTGGTCATTTGGCGTTTAACTATGAATTCATTTAACCTTTTTACAAATATCTTTTCCAAAATTTTTGAGAATTGTGGTAATAATGAGATCGGTCTATAGTTTGAAAAAACATGTTTATCACCAGATTTAAACAGCGGTGTCACCTTGGCTAGTTTAATTTAGAAGGGAATCTCCCAGTGAGTAGGGACAAATTACAAATATAAGTTAAGGGTCTAACAATACAATCAATGATGCTTTTGACCAAAAATATATCAAAATCATAAATGTCAGTTGATTTCTTACCTTTTAATTTATTAACTATAGCAAGTATTTCTTCTTCATTAGTACTATTGATAAAAATTGAATCAGTGATATTTTTTTCAATTATATCGTTATTATGATGCAAACCAACCAACAGTGGTCAGTGCAGATGCTAGCAGCTATGGGCTGGGGGCCGCACTGTACCAGGAGCACAGAGAGGGACTACGACCTGTGGCCTACTGTTCCAGAACACTGACAGAGGCTGAACAAAGGTATTCACAGATAGAAAAAGAATGCCTTGCAAGTGTGTGGGCTTGTGAAAGGTTTTCAAGATACCTACAGGGTATGGAAAAGTTTCATCTTCAAACAGATCACAAGCCAATTGTCCCACTGATAAACTCGTATGACCTAGACAAAGCACTGATCAGGTGTCAAAGGCTCTTGATGAGGCTAATGAAGTTCAACGCAGAAGCGTAGCATGTTCCAGGAAAACAACTCGTTGTGGCTGACACATTGTCGCGTAACCCTTTACCAAACAGTGGTGAATCAGACACAGAGGATGATGTCAGAGCATATGTACAAGCAGTGATGGAAACCAGACCAATAACAAAAGACAGACTTAATGCCATCAGACAAGCCACCCATCAGGATGCAGATCTACAAACTGTATGTAATTACATCAATAATGGTTGGCCTGAAGAACTGTCATGAGTTACAAAATCACTGCAGAGTTTTCATGCTGCCAGAGCTCACCTGTCAACAACTGATGGACCACTTCTGTATGGTGACAGAATCGTTGTTCCTGAGCTGTTACGACAACAGGTGTTGTCCCAGATACATGATGGTCACCAGGGTCTTACTAAATGCAGACTTAGAGCCAACTTGTCAGTGTGGTGGCCAGGGTTTGGCCGAAACATCACGGAAATGGTTAGGGCGTGTCAGTTCTGCCAAGAAAACAAACCATCTCAACGAAAAGAACCTCTGATACCAACACCTCTGCCAAATGGACCAGGGCAGAAAGTTGCAGTGGACATTTGCGCTCACAATGAGAAACAATACTTGGTTGTGGTAGATTATTTTTCACATGACATCGAAATTGCACATCTACCTTCTATGGCTAGTCAACGAGTCATTGCTTGCCTGAAAAGTATCTTCGCCAGATGTAGTGGCGGCCCGTCCGTAGGGGGCGCTAGGGCGCCGCCCCACCAGTTCCAAGAGGAAGAAGAAGAGAAATAGTGATCACAAAATATAAAAAACTAACATGAAAATAAAACTAAACGAGCCATCCATTATATATACAACAAGTGCTGTGTATAATCTGCATTTAGGTGTAGTTTAGAAATGTTTTCTCACTATTTTTTACCAGACCAATAGGTCCTGTTTCTCTGGGATCTACTGTGCATGTCTGGACCGGACGCCGTCCCGAGACACCGCATTGTTTTCTGCTCCTGGCCCATGCGCACTGGTAATATTTTCCTGCCGCATGCGCACTGGAAATCATCCTTAATGCAAAAGATAGGAGACCGATCGGGACGCAGGTCATAGCGTCCCTGACATGCGCACAACTGCACAGTCAAAACCGGAGAATTAATGCTTATTTTTTAAGTATTTACTTTAGTTTTTATCATTAATTATGGCACTAGCCTTGCCCATGGTCACAAGTGATTACAAATAAAGTAAAAAAGAAATAGAAAAACGTATTGAATGACTCAGACCGGATGTTGACCCGGAAGCTCTACAGAGCGATCGTTTGCTCCTGCCTGGCAGCAGACGTGAGTTAAAACTGGAGAGAACTAACTAACAAAATGGATATTTATTCAGAGAATCCTTCTTGGCAGCTTGTGACAAAAAGCCGTTTTATTCCATGGGTCCTGATTTCATCAACTCCATGGTGAGTGACGTCGTTTGTTTTTTTCTTTCATTTTATTTATAAGTGTCTCGCCGATTTTTGCATTTGAAAACGCCTTTCAGCAAATGTCAGAGACCTCCTGTTTTGTGGATTTATACCTTAAATAGCGACATGTCTTTGTAGCTGAATGTTAGAGGGACACTCATACTGTTGAATGAATGCTGGTTCATGTAGTTTAGCCCGTTTTGAGGCGTTTTATGACACTTTTAATAAAAAACGAACGGCGCTCTATGGGAGTTTTGTATGAGTGGTCTAAAACCGTATTTTTACTTATTTTGATGGGACATATCAGTGGATTTGACTTTATTTTGTTGTTAATTCTCTTCAGTAGTGGAGCTGATTGTCATGACTTGCTTGGTTAGTGGTTGTTGTCTGAATTGTAACATTAATGATCTGACTGTTAGTTAGAGATGATTGATGTGTTTGTGGTGTCAGTAGAAAGCTGATTGTGAATATTAAGTTGTGTTTCTGACCTTCTGGAGGTCAGGTTAGTTTTTCCTTGAAACTCTGACTTCTGTTGTGACCACATTGTGGTTGTTTTTATGTTTATTTGTATCTGATTATATTGATATTATTCTAAGGTCTCCTCATGAAGACTTTATGATTTCTTTACTGTTTGATGTGTAGAATTAGACCTAACAGCTCCACATTGTTAGAGAACTGGTGGGAGGGATTTTTACCAGTTCATCAGTCAGATGAAAATATTCTGCTTCATTCCCTGCTCTAGTGGTGAGATGAAAAAAAAGCATTATATGTGATTATTTGCGCATCTGAAAACTGATTTGTAAAAATACGCCCTACCCAAAAAAAATTTCACCAGCCGCCACTGGCCAGATGGGGGATCCCTTTTGAGCTGATTAGTGATAATGGGACACAATTTACATCTGCTGAATTTAAACAGTTCAGTACAGCATACAACTTTAAGCACACAACATCCAGTCCACATCATCCACAAGCTAACGGTGCAGCAGAAAGGAGTGTTGCTCTGGCAAAACACATTCTGTGACAGCCAGACCCACACTTGGCTCTTTTGAGCTACAGAGCTACTCCTCACACAGCGACAGGATTCAGTCCCGCTCAACTTATGATGGGAAGACATGTCAGGACAACACTTCCCAGTTTGCCAAAACATCTTTCTCCAAGTCAAATAGACTATTCTGCTGTTCAGGAGGCTGATAAGAAAGCTAAGGATTCATACTGTTTTTTTCTATAACAGACACCATTCAGCTCGACCATTGCCTGCATTGCAACCAGGTCAGAGAGTGAGAGTCAAGCTGGATGGACAGAGAAGCTGGGAGACTTCTGCAAAAGTTATAGCTCAGGCTCCAGAACCACGTTCTTATTTTGTACAAGATGAAGATGAACATGTCACTCGCAGAAACAGGAGACATATTCAGCATGTACCAGGAACTCTAAAGCCTCTGTCTGAAGAGACTGTGGGTTCACCATCTAGTGTGGTGTGCAACTCTGATGTCACTCAAGTTGCCAATGACACACTGAGTTCTGAGGTTGCTACTCCATCTTCAAACCCCAAGCCTACCACACAGCGAACCATGGCTGGGAGAGTTGTTAAAACCCCCGTCAGGTTTAAGGACTTTGTTACTGCTTGAGCACTTGGTATCTGAAAAGGACTTAAGATCAAATCAAACTTTATTTATAAAGCACCTTTCATGCCCCAGCGAGCAACACAAAGTGCTTGACAGATTAAAATGACCCATACAACCCACATTCCCTCCCTTTCCCACACATAGAACAATTATGACACTCTCCCCTCCCAGTCCACAACCCATTCCCAGGCACACACACACATCAAAACCACAGTAAACACTATGTTGAGCTCAGATGGCTCCTGTAATGAGAAACACGCCATCTAGTGGGCCCTCTGCCTCGTCAGCTGTAGAACCAGGTCAGCAGCCACACACCAACCAAGGGCACCCGAGTATGGAGGGTGGCAACCCGCCACTGCCCGGGCCCTACCGGGGAGCGCCCGAGCCGCCACCGCCGACCACTGGTCCCAAGGCAGATGTTATGCTGTGTTATATAAACCTCTTTTGTTAAACGGTTTGTGTGAATTGTTCAGAAAATCAGGAAAGGATGGCGAAGAGAGTGTTGATGTTAATAACTTTATTCACAGAAGAGCAGGAATTCCTAATGTTTTATGTTTCTGATTTGCTGTGGGAACTATAAAGAAATGTTTAATGTAAGAAACAGTTATAGGGGAATATTATGTCAAAAGAGGGAGATGTGATGTGACTTAATACTAGTTCTATTCCTAACCACCAGAGGGCGCTTAGTGATAAGGAATTGAGGATAAGCAGAAGAAGTACTGGGCTAAAAACACTTTTAGCATGTTGTAGCTGCTGCCTGTTGAGAACCTGCAAATAAACGTTAATGAGTTGAAACCCTGGAGTGGATTGACTTTATGACATGTAGCAAGATTAAACCTCGGGATATTGTGACCGGGCCCCAAAAGGTCTGACCAAGACCCCAAGGGCCTAAACCAGGGGGGAGCAGGAACCCAAGCATAGACAGAGTAAAAAAAAGTTAGAATATAAATGTTTATTTTCTTGTTCATGAGCCCCCAATAAAATAATCGGATAAAAACTAAGTAAAAACTAGGTAAAATAATTAAAACCAAGTAAAAGACCAAAGTGGGTAAGAAGTCAGCCCGCGCCTCGTGGGGGTCCCGTTTGGATAGGGGGGAAAGTCCACCCCTGCCCGCTCCTCCGGTGCGTGACGCCCCCTCGGTCAATCCAGGTAGCTGCAACATATGAGGACACCAGCATCCAAGTTTCGACTGCTGGATTTTGCACAGGTGGACGTTACTTATGATCACGATCGATGTCCACCTCCAGTGCCTGGCCTCTGACCTCTGCAGCTCTCCCACTGGACCGACGTTTCTGAAAGAGCGGGTGTGTCCGGCCGGCTTCTCGACCCTGACTCCCCCAAAGGGGGATGCTGGCCGGCTGGCCTTCCTCCTCTCTGCTCTCTCTGCTCTGTTCTTCTCCTGCTCCTCACCTCCGTGTATACTTTTATGTTCTCAGCTAATCAGTCAGTCAATCTGTTCTTCACCTGTCAGCCAATTATGTTCAGACCAGTTCCTCAGCAGGGCTCACAGGAGGGGGAAACACAAAGCATGCAAAAACACCCTAAAATCATGTTCTAAGAACATAAATCATGCAATAAAAAAATTAAAAACATACAATAGTAAATTAGTAAAAACAAACTTGACAATATCTCGTGAGATTTCACGTGATTTGGGCTTGAGCCCATTGGATTGTGGGAACAGGAAGTCAACGTCTCATTAAAACCCAACCATCAGCTGTGTTCAGATGGACTCTACTCTGTTTGGTAAGTGTTGGTTTTCTAAATGAATATTTTCAAAATCTCAGTTAAATGTAGTTTAATGAACCATGAATGTTAATGTGAGATTATTTTCTCACTGTTTAGCTGTTTTAAACACTTTGAGCTGTTTTATTGAATTAGTGTTTTGATCAGGAGCTGTAACGTCACATTAAACTGAACTCTTCTAACACACTGACCTTCTGTGTGAACTGGTTACCAGCTGACTGGTCAGTTATATTGTGTGTTAACTGGTTACCAGCTGACTGGTCAGTTATATTGTGTCTGAACTGGTTTACCAGCTGACTGGTCAGTTATATTGTGTCTGAACTGGTTTACCAGCTGACTGGTCAGTTATATTGTGTGTTAACTGGTTTACCAGCTGACAGGTCAGTTATATTGTGTGTGAACTAGTTGACCAGCTGACTGGTCAGTTATATTGTGTCTGAACTGGTTTACCAGCTGACTGGTCAGTTATATTGTGTCTGAACTGGTTTACCAGCTGACTGGTCAGTTATATTGTGTGTTAACTGGTTTACCAGCTGACTGGTCAGTTATATTGTGTGTTAACTGGTTTACCAGGTGACTGGTCAGTTATATTGTGTGTTAACTGGTTTACCAGCTGACTGGTCAGTTATATTGTGTGTTAACTTTTTGACCAGCTGACTGGTCAGTTATATTATGTGTTAACTACATCGTAGTGTTAATGAGAATTAGCCATCGAACAGCCTCAGCTAATCATTAGCAGCATTAAGTTTGATTATCCTCCACTCCTCCCTCATTTTTTTCTTTTTTTCCTGCAAAAAGAGATGAACTCAGTTCCACATTTCACCTGAATCAGCTGATGGATCATGGGTTCATGTTGTGGTGAGATCATGATATAGTATTTGCTCTTTAACATGATAATATGCAGTTTTGCTTGTTTTGGGCGCCCTCTGGTGTCCGTTTTAAATCACTGCATTACACAAGTTAGCATATTGTTTCAGCTTCTAAACGCCTAAATCTACCTGTTGAAATGTCTCCTCAGCCTTCATAGCTTTCTACAGGAGCGGTTATTTACTCCTTCAAAGAAATCAGCTGTGTTCAAGCAGGGAGAGATGGAAAAATCAGGAATCATGAGATAAAAACACTCCAGAGCTAGCATAACAGCTAGCCACTTTGGGTTAGCCTAACCCTCGTGAGACACGGTACTTCCTGGGTGCCGTGACGGCGACGGAGATCTTGCAATCGTGGTATTCTGGATCTAACCACCAGATGGGGCTAAGTGACTTTTCATTAACTCTGTAAAGAGTCAGACTAGCACAGACTAGCTCAAGGAGAAGATTTAAACATATGAAAAAGTTGCATATTATCACTTTAAGTTACTGTAATTTAAATATAATTAGGGCTGGAAACGTTAATGTGTTATTGTATTGATTTACTTTTTTCGGCGATAAGGTGCAGCATACACACACAGAATAAAAAACACAGTAGCAGCTAAACATTCCCAACAGTCCCAACATTCTAAAACGTTGATTTGAACCAACATTTCACAAAACCATCAGTGTTGTGATTTCTGACATTCACTGTATCACTGTTGATCCTGGTTCTTTAATAAAGGATTTTAACTGAGGTAAAATGACCCTCTATGATGAAGAAAGTTAATAGAAAAGAGTTTTTCATTCCATTTAATGGTAACGTTTCTAGATTTCAACTCACTTCAATAGTTGCATCAAATTGTTACCATTATAACTGTTTACTATTATAAATGTTTGATTTAAACTTGACAATAAGGGCCTTCAGCAGAATGTTTGTATTGTCTTCTTCCAAGCAGGAGTAAGAAGTAAGTCTCTCTTTTTTTTAAATTATTTATTTATTATTATCATACTATATTTTATGGGACATTTAAAATGAGTCTTACAGAATATATCACAAAACTACTGGTCTAACATTTTGTTGATACTCACAACATGAATGTATTTGTTTAAAATGTTGAAGTTTTGGGTATTCTCGTTACATAAATATTTTATGCTCACATGTATAAACAATAATACAATACATATAAATAAATTATGAAGAATTCCAAAGTCTCTTGATGATATTTACAAAGTCAACAAAGTTATAGCTGGGTGATAGTCCACTACCAGTCCCATACCATTCCCTAAATCCAAAGAACTGCTGTAAAAAGTGTTATGACCAAAAGCAGACTTGCATTGTGATGGACTGCTGTAGAGTGAGTAGTGGGATTTGAAGTTGTCGTTGTTGGAGTAGTAGTAGTTGTTGTTGGAGAAGTAGGGTTTGGAGAAGTGGGTGTTGTTGAGGCAGTGCTTGCAGCAGTTGTGGTTGTAGTTAGGGCTGCTGTGGTTGTAGTAGTTGTTGGGACTGCAGTGGTTGTTGTAGTTGTTGGGACTGCAGTGGTTGTAGTAGTTGTTGGGACTGCAGTGGTTGTAGTAGTTGTTGGGACTGCAGTGGTTGTTGTAGTTGTTGGGACTGCAGTGGTTGTAGTAGTTGTTGGGACTGCAGTGGTTGTAGTAGTTGTTGGGACTGCAGTGGTTGTAGTAGTTGTTGGGACTGCAGTGGTTGT
>SSNR01000242.1:529761-557261 GCA_006937965.1 Callopanchax toddi | reverse complement strand
AATAACTGGATCTCTGGACAGACTCCCGTTTGGACTTGGGCTTGTCCCAGGTCCTTGATCAGATGTGCAGTATGCTCCAGTCCTTCATAAACTGTGTGTGAGGAGGTGACGACGGTTCCTTCTCAGTGTGAGGCCGTACTCTGTGATAACTCCATACGACCTTGTTGCCGTTTCTTTGATCACTTTAGCAGCTGGTCCCCATCTTCATCACATCGCACTCCGACTACATCCTCTTCAGTAAGTGGACATAGTCAGCCTGTTGGAAGCTTGACTGTTTGTTTTGAACAGCGTGTTTTCCTGTCTTCCAGCAGGTGAAGCTGAAGGCAGACGTGTTCTTAGCTCGCTGTGCATCAAAAGTTCTGGTTCTCCACCCACAGACAGAAGGCCCCCCCCTCCCCTTCTGCCCCGCTGGCTTTAACTACCGATGCATCAGATGTACCCATGGGGGAGCTGTGTTATAGTAGTGGGTTTCAGATGTGTGGCATCAGTACGGTGCAGTGGACAAGGAGTTGCTAGCCCTCTACCTGGCTGCCACACAGCATTTCCATTTTTTCCTGGAAGACCGTCGCTTCACCACATACGTCGACCAGACGACCACAACCCCCTGGTCTTTGCTATTCCTGTGTTCCATTTGTCCTCGGATGTTCCGAATTCAGAATCAGAATTATTTTATTGCCAGAAAGACAGCATCCTGTCAATCAGGAACTTGACTTGGTTACATAGTGAACCCGGGCCGCCATGAGGCGCCTGCCTTGCAGATGACATGTGCATAACAGAGAGAAACATGTTTTATTAAGAGGGTAAGAGAGAGGAAGATAAAAAACCGACAGTTCTCAGCTGTCCCAGTAGGGGGCAGCTGCTAACGGTGGAAAAAACCCTGCTGACAGTCACATGGGTAGAAAGAGAGAGAGGACATTCCGGTGGGGCCTCCTGCGTCACTCGAGAGTCAGCGTGGCAGCGGGCAGCGAGCAGCGCGGCAGCGCCTGCACGACGTCATCGCATCAGCCGGCGGGGGAGAGAAGGGGGGATGGGGTTCCAGGGCAGAGAACAGAGTGGATCAGAGCCGCCTTCACATTCCTCTGCAGCTTGTTGTGGGAGTCCAAGGCCATGTCATCAGATGTTTTGGTTATGTCTCCAGGCAGCGAAGTCCAAGGCTGTTTTGCTCGCTGCCTTAAGCCTGATTTATACTTCTCCAACAGCACGTTTGCGCTCACACGTGTTGACGGAAACGTTTTTGATTTTTACTTCTCCGTCAGTGTTGTGAAGCAATTCTCCACCAGGACAGCAGAGGGCGTATAACTTTTCTGCAGTAATGTCTCCGGTCGACCAAAGTTTGTTTACTTCAGCTCAGTAATGGCCGACAGAGAGCGAATTCTGATTGAGTTTGAACAGATTGATCTGGAGGAACAAACAATGTTGTTAAAAGAATGAAACAGGAGTGAGGAGACAGCGGCGTCTGTTGAATGTCCGTCCGTTCAGTGAGGACGAGGCAGACGACGAGCGAATATGTAGCTCTTGTTTAACCCTTTAGGGACACTGATGGATGATAGAAATGTTCGTACTTCGTCTGCCAGACGTTTCTCGAGCAGATCCATATCTGCTTCCCTGAGATTCTACTATTACTACTCTGTTGATAGCGGCATGAAGCCGGAAATGATCACGGGGTGTTCAGCCGACCAATCACAGGCATGCGTTGTCCGTTGCTTTCGACGCATAGTTAGAATTTTGGGCATGTCTCCGTCAGCCTCTGCAAGCATGTCGTAGAGAGGCTGCGTCGACACATAATGGCGTTGCGTGTCTCCGTAACGACGCAGACGGCTTCTGTATTTCAAAGTTCTGAATCATGGCTCTGAATTACCTTAGACTCTCACCATTCGCTCCATGGTGCCTTTAACCCCCTTAATGAGTTCATAACCCGCTCCTTGACCACGAGCCAGTTCATTCAGTGCAGAGGTGATGGAGTTCATGGCTTGAGCTTGATTTTCCAGGAGGGCAGAGAGTTTTCCAATCGACTCTGCCAGCTCCTCAAACTTTTTCCTTTGAGTACGATGAACAATATAGTTGCCAGCTCCAATCGACAAGAAACGGATCATCATGAATCCAAAAATGTACAGATCTTCCGTGTCCTCCACTGAGAGCAGCGCGAGGCAGATGATGTTCCACTTTTTCCAAGCGTTCATCACGTACCCAGCAGCATGCGTTGATGTCGGACACGCTGGAGTCCCACTCTCCGTCCTAAAGGTGGTGTAGATTGAATCAACTGCGCTGAAAGCCCATGAAACAAGATCCATGTTGAATGTAGTGTAAAAATCCAAAGCTTGGGAGGAGTGAGAAGGGTTCTCAGATAGTTTACAAGACAAAAAGAAGCAGACACAGGAGGAGCAAAGGGAAAGAGCTGCTGCCCTGGCAAGAGCCGGAAGTAGAAGTGCGTTCCGAGTGCGTTTCCTTCATTCTGAAGGCCCTGGTATGATCGCTGCCACTGACTGACAGATTATCAACCTATCGTTACCTGAAACTCCTTTAAAGTGCCTGTGACTCCATATTTAAATCCCTTTATATTAAACAGGTGTAATCTTTGATGCCTCTAGATCAGCGTTGCACCATTAGAACTCAAAATACGCTGTAATTATTTCCTAACGAGCAACTCAGAGATCAGAAGACAGCGCCGCCTTCCGGTTCTGCTGGGTTTCTCCTTATTTGGCAGCCTGACACTTCTGCTGCAGCAGGGGGCAGTGTCCAGTAGGGGGCAGTGCCCAGTAGGGGGCAGTGCCCAGTAGGGGGCAGTGCCGTCGCGTGAAAGAGAAGTGAAACTGAAACTAAACACTACACGGTCTATGGTCAATGGCGGCGGCACTGCCTCGCTCCAAGTGTTGTGAACGTACATGTGGGAGGAGAATTGACCATATAAGCAAGTCCGGATCACTATGACCTCATAGCGGGCTGGAGGGAAAAAAACTGTTTGAAACCTGGGTCTGAAATCTGGAAGAGCTTCTCACTGGCTGGACTAGGAGACGGATGGACGCCGTTTTTTGCTCTTTCTGGCAGGTTGAAGGTGAGAACTCAACGTTGCAACATGATAGATAAGTCAGAAAACATGGAAACTGATGTCATGGGACCTTTAACGTTTCTCCTAAGTTCATTTCTTGGAACTGCAGACGAGTCAAAGACATGAAACACATCATTTTGGTTCACGATTTATTTTTCAATATTCACAAAAGTGCAGCATAACATAAATTAACATGTGGATGAAAGGATCCTTCCATGTAGGCAGGAAGTAAAGCTGAGCTCTAAATGGAGAGGACCCATCCGGCCTTAGAGAGGATTGTGGTTTAACTAAAGGATGAAAAGCTGGTCTGGAGAACTTGGTTAATGTTGTGGATCCACAATCATGCCAGCTGCCCTCATCCATAAACTGAGAAACTGTGGGTCACGCCCGGTCCAAGGTGCAGCTCACGGAGCCTGGGTGGTGCCCAGGCCCACAGCGTTAGCATAAGCAGAAAGCAAACTGACCACCTGCCTGGTTTCCAGAGTGAGTCTGGCTTCAGTCAGCCAGTCCTCCACCACTCTCCTGGCCTCGCCTCTTAGCTGGTTGACCAGTTTAGCTGCCAGCTCCAGATCCCCGTGCTCCAGGCAGTAGCTAGCATAGGACAGTAGCTTAAACGGGTCTAAATCACCACTACTCAGCTGGCTGGGCGGGGCTTCCTGCTGCTCCTCAAACAGCAGCGCAGCCTGGACGTAAGACAAGAAATACTGGTACAGGGAATTATGGGACTCGTTGATGAGCGCCACCCTGCGAGCGAGCGATCGCAGGGAGTTGAACCGCGCTCTGAGAGAAGCCTCGCTGTAGACGCCGCGCTGCAGAGACTCCTGGGGTAGAGCCGACGCCAGCGCTGAGGCAAAGTCATCATGGCAGCTGGCACGCACGGCCTCAGCAGCGTCCTCCAGAGGCATGCTGGGAGAATCAGCTCCGGCGCTCTTCAAGGTGTAGCTGAGAGCTTCCACAGAGAGCCACAGCTGGTGGGCTTCACGGGCGGTCTCCTCAGCGACCACATGACCTGGAGTCAGAACAGATAGGTATGTCAATAGGTTCAGCAAAAACACGTGAAAAACACACAGTCTCAGAGTGAGAGAGAGAAAGAGAGAGGGAGGAGGAGGAGGAGGGAGCTGAGCCCAGAGATGGCATGAGAGAAAAAGAGAGAAGATTTACCGGAACTTTCTTTTTTTCCAAATTAACAGAACTATGTTTCCATGGAGAACTTTAACCCCTGATTAATAAGCAAGTCTGTAATTACAATATTATTCAAATGATTTTCTCAAAATTTCAATACAAATAGTTTCTTTAAAAAGTCTTTTTTCTGGAGACCAGTCTTGAAAAAAGGGGGTGGTCTTATAATCAGGGTCAATACTATTTGTGTAAATAGGATTTTAGCTTTTACAGAAATTTCACAGTATTTTTCTTGAAAAAGTGGTCAATCTTATCTTGCCTTTTTCTTTTCTGTACCTTTCTTACACTGAGTGAGAAACAGGAGAATACAGGGGCAATAAAAACAGGGGGGTGAGCATTGTAGCTCCCTGCAGTAGCTCTACTCCCTGAAGCTGTAGCGGGAGGCGCCGTTTTGCGGTGGTTTTATGAAATATTGACAGCTTTGGGGACACAGTAATTGACTTGAGAGCCAGAAATAGGAGACTCACAGGCCGGATCTGTTAAAAACTTACATATTGACAAAACCTAGAACAAGGACGTTTCTACACATGTACCTGAACATGTTACTGCTAAACACCGGTGTGTTAGGGTTTGATTGTTTCTTACTGTCGATAGCCTCCTCAATGCCCTTCAGTCTGGCGTAGGCTGCGTTCATATCGAGGGTGAAGTTATCCAGCTGTTCTTGAGTCAGCTGACGGTACCGTGTCTCCTGATCCAGAATCTTACTGTTCAGGACCTGAAAATACCCAAAAGGTTCAAAACATCTGAGTCAACATCCCCAAAACCAGAAACCCTATAAAGTGACCGAACTGTAAGGGAAAGGAACAAAATGTCAATGTCTCACATTTGCCTAGTGCTTTGTGAAGTCATGGACGACGTTACACTCATTCACACACTGATGGCAGTAGGCTACATTGTAGTCACTAAAGAGGGGTGACCACCCACAGGTACCACAAGTCCCTCCAACACCACCAGCAGGCCCAAGGACACAGCGACAAGGTGACCCAGCCGAAAAAAGGATTCAACTGGGAACCCTCCAGTTGCAAGATCAATGTTTCACCCACTGAGCTACTGCCGCACCAACATACAGATACATGGGGTCAGTGGCCATCTGCTCTGGAACACCTTAGCTTGTCAGCCATTTTATGCACAAGCAGGTCTCCTGACCAAACTAAAGTAGCGTTACCTAGAAGGTACGTCTTCATTTGATGTCCAGTATCAGATGTGGGCGGCGTGTAGCTCAGTAGATAGACTGGCAACCAGAGGGTCGCTGGTTTGGTCCCAGCTCCAGCTGGGTTCCTTTGTCCTTGGAGACACTTCACCCACTTTGTCTACTGGTGGTGATCAGAGGGACCTGGTGGTGATCAGAGGGAGCTGGTGGAGGTCTGAGGGACCTGGTGGTGGTCAGAGGGAGCTGGTGGAGGTCTGAGGGACCTGGTGGTGGTCAGAGGGAGCTGGTGGAGGTCTGAGGGACCTGGTGGTGGTCAGAATGGACCTGGTGGAGGTCTGAGGGACCTGGTGGTGGTCAGAATGGACCTGGTGGTGATCAGAGGGACCTGGTGGAGGTCTGAGGGACCTGGTGGTGGTCAGAATGGACCTGGTGGAGGTCAGAGGGACCTGGTGGAGGTCTGAGGGACCTGGTGGAGGTCTGAGGGACCTGGTGGTGGTCAGAATGGACCTGGTGGAGGTCAGAGGGACCTGGTGGAGGTCTGAGGGACCTGGTGGAGGTCTGAGGGACCTGGTGGTGGTCAGAGCTGATCAGTGAGTGATGATCCAGCGCTTTGAGGGGACCACATAGTTAAAGAGACCTGTACCTATGCTGGTTGTTTGTTATTCTTAGTGTTTGACTGTACATACATTCATTCATCTCTTTGTCACAGTGTGTGGGGCAAAGAAGTCTTTATTCAGCCACCAATTGTGTAAGTTCTCCCACTAAAAACGGTGAGAGACAAAATGAGGAAAAAATCCAGAAAACCACATTGTCTGATATGTAAAGAATTTATTTGCAAATTACGGTGGAAAAAAGAAGGGATGCACCAAAAATCCAGCCACTGAAAATTTTACTGTGAAAATGACCCAAAATTGCATTTAAAAAAAACAACATGGCCGAAACGTGTGATGTCACGAGCAAATATCGCAGCCAGTACGCGAGAAACGGGATATGAGCCTGCATGTCTGCGGAGTGGCGTTGAGCTCCTGATGGCGTGAGATCATCAGTGGTCTTGTACTGGAAGTCTTCCCACATCCAATAAAGATTTTAAATAAAGGAAACAGGGGGTGGGAAGGGGGCGAATCACAGATAAATAAAGATAACCAGAGTTTATAAGCTTCACTCTCCCTCGCTACAGACAGAATTGACAAAACTCCTTTGATGAGAAGCGAAACGTCTTCAAAGAACCAAAGAAGTCCAGTTGCCTTTATTTAAACCCCCTTTGGATTACCATGACCTGGATGACTCAGAACCTTCACCAGCAATAGCTCCCACAGTCGGTTTCTTCACACCAAGCGGCTACCGGTGGCAGATCCAGCCTTCCCAGTCTGGTGCAGGTCTACAATTTTGTTTCTGGTGTCCTTTGACAGCTCTTTGGTCTTGGCCATAGTGGAGTTTGGAATGTGACTGTTTGAGGTTGTTGACAAGTGATAACAAGTAGGGCTGGGCACCGAAACACGGTACTAGTACCAAAAAAACACGGTACAGATTTAGGTACTTTTACAATAAAATGAGCCGCTCCATTTCTCCACCTCTGATCCCTCCATGTTACAGGAGATGTGGAGGAGCAGAGCATCCTCACACACACAGCAGCCCCTCCCTCTCCCTTTTAAAACGCTGAGGTTTGGCTGCATTTTGGAAAGGTAAAAGGGAAGAGAGCAAAATGCAACATATGGAATATCAGCAATTGGTCAAAGCAATACATCGCGCTGCGCATGGAATTAACTTGGAGCTGCAGCACCATGTACAGTCTTCGACAAAAAAAAAAAGAGCTTCCAGCCTCTGCTGCATCAGGAGGTGTGGGGGGGGAATACTGTGAGGTAAGCAATAAACACCGGTAATAATAATAAAAGCAGAAATATACCATAAAAAGATGTTGTTTTTTTTTGTTTAATTAAAAAAAACTTTTAGTACTTTGTTATTTTCTCTCAGAATTATACATAAATGTACAGAAAAAAGTATCGTTAAGGTACCGGTATCAAAAACCAAGTACCGCTGAAGTAGTAGTATTAAAACTATTTAACCATACCCAGCCCTCAGAACAAGTTCAAACAGGTGCCATTAGTTCAGGTAACGAGTGGAGCACAGAGGAGCCTCTTCAGAAGAAGCTACAGAAATCTGGATGGTTAGTTTTTGACCCGTTTACTTTTCCCACCATAAATAAAATCTTTAAGAATCAGAGAATGGGATTTTCTGGATTTTTTTTCTCATAGTTGAGGTTTACTTATACTGAAAATGACAGGCCTCTCTCACCTTTTTAATTGAGAGAACTTGCATAATTTGTGTCTGAATAAAACTTTTTGTAGTAATAAAGACTCTTCTCCTCTGGTCTAAGCCCTCCGGTTGAGGAACACATCCTTCCTGGACCTGGTTAAATCCGTAGAGTTCACGTGTTTCTAATCATGTGTTCACATTCAAACTAAAACAGCCTCACACTGAGTTTATTAAAGGTGTGTGTCTAGACCTGTTCAGCCTCGGCCCTCAGCTCCTGCTCCTGGACTTTTAGAACATCTCGAACATGGTCTGTGTGAGCAGCGGCCTGACGGCGGAGCTGAGTCCTCATCTCAGCCTCCATCACTTCTCTTAACTCGGCGAGCTGCAAACACACACACACACACACACACACACACACACACCATCGCATTAAACACACACGGACATGTTAAACACCCCAGGAAGACTCATGGTGTCTGTGAGCCTGGGGTCGTTCAGAACCTGAAAAACCGAACTGGGTCTGTAGAATAATTGTGACCCCGGGTGAATACGAACCTTCCTCTCCTGGTCCAGTCGAGTCTCCTCCTTCACGTGCAGCAGTGCCGAGTTAACAGCTTTGTCCAGAACCTTCTGGTCCTCTACCTTCTGCTGCTCCAGCGCTGCATCGATGTGGATCTGCTCCCTGACTCTCTGCTCCGCCAGCTCTCGGTTCAGCTGGTCGATGCGGCGGTGAGCGTGGGCAATCAGGGCGTTCAGATTGTCTGCTGACAGCTTACCAGCTAATGCAGACACATCAGAGTAGTTTCCACTAAAACTTGGTTCTGGTTTTGAAGGACTTGGTTCAGCTTTGTGAGTGGTTCTACTTACTCAGACCTTTCCAGTTGGCCTGGACTTCTGGTGTCAGGCTGCTGACCTCCCTCTGGAACTGCTGCTTGGCCTCGTTAACCAGTTCAGTGTACTGGGACACAATCTTAGCCTCCGACTCCGCCGACTGCACCTGGAAACGCACAAAAACCTTGAGTTAAAAACTATTGCCATAGCTATCTAAACCAGATCCATTAAAACCAGAACCAGGTAATCCATTGTCCCAGTGTCACACTGGCTGTTTATCATCCCAGGAAACCATGTAGCCATGGAAACAGCCCACTCACCATTAATCACAGAGTACACACTGAACACGGGCCTTCCTCAAGACCCATTCCAGCTTTAATTGGTCCCACTTATAGGAGTGTGCCATGTCATAATATTCACAGTAATACTGGTCAATGGTGGAGGTCAGAGGGTCTGGTGGAGGTCTGAGGGTCTGGTGGAGGTCAGAGGGTCTGGTGGAGGTCTGAGGGTCTGATGGAGGTCAGAGGGTCTGGTGGAGGTCAGAGGGTCTGATGGAGGTCAGAGGGTCTGGTGGAGGTCAGAGGGTCTGGTGGAGGTCAGAGGGTCTGGTGGAGGTCAGAGGGTCTGGTGGAGGTCAGAGGGTCTGATGGAGGTCTGAGGGTCTGGTGGAGGTCAGAGGGTCTGGTGGAGGTCAGAGGGTCTGGTGGAGGTCAGAGGGTCTGGTGGAGGTCAGAGGGTCTGGTGGAGGTCAGAGGGTCTGGTGGAGGTCTGAGGGTCTGATGGAGGGAGAGGGTCTGATGGAGGTCAGAGGGTCTGATGGAGGTCAGAGGGTCTGGTGGAGGTCAGAGGGTCTGGTGGAGGTCAGAGGGTCTGGTGGAGGTCAGAGGGTCTGGTGGAGGTCAGAGGGTCTGGTGGAGGTCAGAGGGTCTGGTGGAGGTCAGAGGGTCTGGTGGAGGTCAGAGGGTCTGGTGGAGGTCAGAGGGTCTGTAGGCTACACAATCACTGCTGACTTGACAGTTGTCCAAAAGATAACATAAACTAAACGTTGGTCAGATTCTGCAGCTACCTCCTCCAGACGGACACAGAACTGATCAGAGTTCAGCTTCATTTAGATCAGGTCTGAGGGAAAACCCAGGTCCCTCCAGACCCGATCAGGTGTGTTTGTTTCTCAGTGGCAGAGCGCTGATCTGACTGACGTCCTGCTCTCTGGTTAAAAAATATGTCCGCTTCGGCGCAGCGATGCTTCCTCCGTGCATCTGGCGTGTGTGTTGAGGGTACTGGAGCGAAAAGCGCAGAGCAGGACGCACAGAACGCGAACGCTCCAGCTTGGCCACTGATCTCCGAGCGTAACGCGTTCATCAGGAGGCCTGGCCTCACTGTGTGTTCATGTTAAATCCATCAAATAAAATATATTTCACCACAATTAAAGTAGTTTTAACAAATTCACTAACAGTAGCTCTAATAACACTGGTGGAAACGTTTTGAAATAACAGTTAAACTGATCAAATAAATGTAAACTAATAATTCCAGGATATAGACGTGAAAATCAGCAGTAAATGTTCCTACAGCCTCACATCATCAGCACTGCTGCCATCAGCCTCAGGACGGTAAATTTACAACTTCCTGTCTAAGAAGTTCTTACCTGGACTCCAGCGTCCGCATCACAGCAGAAAGTCCTGGTTGTTAACAGCGCATGTGGATGTAAATCCTTTTCCCTTTCGGAGCTGTGTAAAGTTTGAATCCTTCCTCAAATATTCACTGATTGGAGCAACAGCTGACGGCTCATCTCCTCGTACCCGCAGTGTTAACGGGTGACGCGCTGACGCGCGTTCGTATCATTATATTTTACTTTTCTTCCCGTAACAGGGAATAAATCTTCTCAGGCCTTTTCCGTTCATGTTAATATAAAAAACTAAAATATTTCCAGACGCCTGCCTTATACCTACTGAATGAATTTCGCGCTGTTGATCTACAAGCGGAAGCCAACTTGTGTTTCCGGCGGTCTGTCCCCAAAAAATGTCCGGGCGGCATTTTATGTTCCCATAATTTTAAATAAATAAAACTAAATATAAATAATCGATTTTGAATACTTATGAATCGGAATCTATTTGGAGCATTTTAAATCACGACTAATCGATTTTTAGTGAATCGGCACACCCCTAGTCATTAATACTCATTAATCCTTTGAAACACAGATCGACGGGTTGGCGGCTCCTGCCTTATTTATTTTAAACCTTTCGTTATGATTAAATTTGATTTTTCATGAGCCTGAATTTTTGGTTCCCATACATACAACAATAATTATACTAAATAAAACTTTCACTTGACACTTAAAAGTACACAAACAATCCATGAGCAGGCAGAAACCCCTTAAAAGATTTAAGACTGCAGCTTTTTGAGGAAAATACAAATCTTGTTAACAGACGGAGCTCCTAGAAATGTAGAAATGTGTGTCTCATATATACTGTATGTCACAGCGGGTCAAACAATGTAAATTAGATGAGGTTTATATTTGCACTTGTATGGATTAAAGTTCTGCCTCATGAAGTTCTGTCTATTGGAAAAATTGAGAAGTTTTGTCATCTATATATGTAAATATGTGTATCAAATGCAGATAATTTCTCAAAGATGTGACAAAAGAATTCCAGCTGTTGGGAAAAACGTCTTTGTGAGGCTGAAAGTCTCCCTGTAGTTCAAACAGAGGCATAGACCAGAGGAACTAAAATACAAATCTTAATGGGTCACATCAACGTCTCTGAACAAGCCCAGGGTCCGAGGCGAGCAGGAGGAGAATGACATCATTAACCTCCGCAGGACGAGCTCAGCCAACAGCGACTGTTGTCAGACGATATCACACTGACTCGCACCGCCAACGTGTCTTTAACGAAAGAGTTTCAGCTCAGGGTGTAGCGCGTGGGTCAGAAACATGGGGTCTGCGGGCCGGATCCCGCCCCTCCCCTCTGATTGGCTGTGGTCCAGATATTCCTATCCTGTGTGCCACAGTCAGTCAGAGAGGTGAGTAGAGGGAGATCTTCAGGTGTGCCGCGGGAAATTATTCAATTTCACCTATTGGTCTAAAAAACTTTTTTTTTTAAACTAAATTATTATCTGCAAATAATATTCCAATGTCGCGCGTCTGTGCCAGTCATCACTGGCAGACTCAGGTTCTGTTTGGAGTCAGACAGGCAGCAGATCAGGACCTGGACCGGGTCCAGCGACAGCACCCGGCAGCGAGCCGGTGCTGGGGGGGAGACGCGCGTCTGCCCCTGAGAGGCTCCCGCGGCCCGCAACACGCTCGGCATCTGGAACCCCTCCTCCCCCGAACTGGACCGCATCTAGTCTGTGGTTTGGACTTGGTTCTGGTGGGAAGGGCTGCTGCCAAACGAGTCGTGGACCCACGGCAAAAACTTGGCAGAGTTTGGGCAGAACACCGGCCACGCTCCGCGTCAGCCGACTGGACTGGGTCTCTGGTGAACTGAAGGTCCAGACGTTTTTAAATTTATTCTTTGATCTGATTGGTCCATTAAACCAGCGGGTCCACTGACACTGGGCTGGACCAACATCGTTTTACTTTGATCCTCCGATAGCATAACAGTTTGTTTTTGACGGTCTGAGCAGCCTGTTGGTTATTTTCTCCCATGTCTCCTCCCTTTGGCTGAAGGATGGATGACGTTATCTGATCACCTAATCAGCTGTGCACGCGCCTCTCAATAGCAGCGCGCGCTGCTCAAGCTGTGTTTCTCAGCATAATAACTGACAGCTTAAAATTCAACAAACAATATCAACACTAAAAACACATTGATCATTGGTTTGTCTTTGTTTTCAGAGACTTACATTAATAATAATGTTCAATTCCCCCAAAAATAGTTTTATTAAACAAAAACATGAAAGAGTCCTATGATGTGGATATTGAAATTAACAGTAGGGAAATAAAGTCATTTTAAGGCAGATTACTGATAAACTGGATGCTACAATCACTTTTTGACAGGTGAAAAAAATCAGTTTAAAGTTATTTGATAGTAAAAAAGAGAGTTGATGATTTAATCAGGTCACCTGTAAACTAAATGTAATCCTTTACTGTCAGGAGATGAGAAGGTTTCTACTGTAAAACTATTAAAACAGAGTGAGCCTGAGAAAACAGCTGTAAAGTTAAAGGGAGACAAACCTCTGATGACATATCAGTGTGTTTTAGTGTTAAAAATGTTTAATTGGACAAAATTAATCCGATAACGTTATCAACCATCAATGAGCTCAGAGCTCATCTCATCTGATTTGTCTGGGCTTCTGAGGGAAGTTGTGACAGGCTTTAGTCATTCTTGTTAGGTTAGTAACCCCCCACCCCTCCACCCCCGGTGTGCCTTGTGATACTTTTCAACGACGAAGTGTACCTTGGCTCAAAAAAGGTTGAAAAACACTGACATAAACGAGTGAAGCCTTGGCTGTGGCTCAGTCAGAACACTTCAGACATAAAGACAGGATGGTTTAGTAAAACCAGAGTCTGCAGTCTTACCTTAGAGACCACTTTGTCCAAGTCCACCACCATCTGGTGGAGGTTCTCCTCTGCAGCCAAAATCAGAGGTCGAGCAGCTGAAACCTTCAGGCCTTTGGACTCTTCAATGACCGACTTCAGACTGTCCAGAGCTTCGCTGTGACAAGAAGGGACAAAATGTTTTTCAGACAAGTCAAAACATGTGACCTGACTGATCACAGTCCTCACATCAGGCCCAGGTCAGTCTGGAGACACCGTTCTATTTAACGGTTTAGAAAACCATACCAGGTTTAATGGATAATTAACAGAATCCTGCAGCGACAAAGAGCTCTCCTACACCCTGTGACCGATCAACACACCTCAGACAAGAGCCAAACAGGGCCAGTGCATGTGTGTGTGTGTGTGTGTGTGTGTGTGTATTACTTGGCCTTCAAGAGAGCAGTTCTAGCATCCTTCACAGCAGCAGTTCTGTCAGCGAGAGCAGCTTCTAGCCCCTTCCACTGAGCAGACTTCTCATCAGATGGAGCCTGGAGAACAGATAATAAATCATTCAGAGACGTTTAACATGTTCTTTTTATTCCTTAAAGCTGATAGGAGGAGGATGTTTCTCTGTATCAAAGTTTTCTAAATGTTCTAAATGATATTTCAGGTCTAAACTATGATCTATGGGTTGAGTTCCACAACATCTGTCATTCTGATGAAGACCCTCCTTCCTCCTAGAGACCCCTTTGCATTCTTGATGACTGATGAACTTTTTCAGCCAATAAAATTCAAATTTCTGCATTGTCGGCTTTCTGTCAACATGCATCGACCAAACCTATATCAGTAGGGGGTGCTGTCGTACAGGACGCTATGTTTACCTCTCAGCTGTTCACTGAGTACTCAGCTCATTTCTACTAAAAACCTACCCATTCCCCAGCTAAAGACGGATTTATTTTTATACCTTTCACCTCACAGAATGGCAAGGCTTGCCAAGGATACACGCCCGGGAGGCGTTGAGTTGTTGGGGGGTTCAGTATCTTGCCCAGGGTTGCTTCGAGGCATGGCCAGGCTGGGGTTTGAACCCACACTCTCTGACATGGGAGGCGATCTCTCTTGCCACTGCACCACAGTCGCCCCCGTAATGTTCATCAACATAAAATCAACCTAGATCGACATGTAAACGCACCGAGAAGCTCTCTGCTCTCTCCGCCTTGCTGCTCAAATAATAAAGCATGCCTGTGGAGCAGCGCGAGCCAAGAGAGGGGCCAGACCATGTGAACACATTCACAGCATAACGTAGAGCTGTGAGGTTTTTCAAATCCGAGCGTTTCAGCATCATGATTCTATCAGAAGCTAAAGCTGGAGATCCATGTAGAAGACTGTTTTCATGTTCAGCCTGCTTCAAAAGCTTAGTGACCAATATTCATCAGAAAAACCATGAAAATAATGGTTTTCTGGTCAACCACACCTTTTAATCTTCTTCCGGCTTCTCACCAGGGCAGTCGCACTTATCTCCGGTCCTCCTGTGTCTGCTTTTTGTCTGTGTGAACTGTCTAGAGAATCCTACTAACTTCTTCCAAGCTTGGATTTAAACACTACACTCGACATGGATCTGGTTTCATGGGCTTTCAGCGCAATTGATTCTATAGTATTTATACCACCTTCAAGAAGGAGCAGGGAACTCCTGAGTGTCCTCGATCGACCTACACAGCGGGGTATGTGCTGAACGTTTAGAAAAAGTGGGACATCGTATGCCTCTCTCTGTTGTCAATCGAGGATGCAGAGGATCTGTAAATTTTTGGATTTATGATGACTTGTTTTTTGCTAATCGGGACCAGCATCTACCTGAGTCATCGCATTCAAATGAAAAAATGAAAAAAGTAGAAGAAGTGGCTGCAGCGATTGGAAAGCTGACCGTCCTTCAGGAAACTCAGACACGTGCTATGAACTCCATCTCCCCTGCACTTAATGAGTTGTTACGCGCCCATGGAACGCAGAACGAACTCATTAAGGGGATGAAGAACACCTTGGAAAAGATGGTGTGTGTGTAATTCATAACCATGATTCGAAACCTTTGGAGTAACGAAGCTCATGAAACGGACTGGAAGGCAGCAGACAAATCAGCCTGGAATACTGCTGTCTGAAGAACGCCAAAACAACTGATAAGATGACCTTGGAATACCCAAACTTGCTGGAAGAACTGCGTAGGAGGCTGCTCTCTCCCCCTCTGAACTCGGTCCTGGACTCCCTCAACTTCTCTCCCCCACCGGCTGACGCGCTGACGTCACACAGGCGCTGCCGCGCTGACTCTCGAGTGACGCAGGAGGTCAACCCCCCCCATTCGCCCCACTGGAATGTCCTCTCTCTCTTTCTACCCATGTGACTGTCGACTGGGTTTTTTCCACCGTTAGCAGCTGCCCCCTACTGGGACAGCCGGTTACTGTCGGTTTTTTATCTTCCTCTCTCTTACCCTCTTAATAAAACATGTTTCTCTCTGTTATGCACAGGTCATCTGCAAGGCAGGCGCCTCATGGCGGCCCGGGTTCACTATGCAACCAAGTCAAGTTCCTGATTGACAGGACGCTGTCTTTCTGGCAATAAAAATAATTCTGATTCTGATGAATGTGCCGGACGCAAACCTCGCTCAGCCGCCTGGTGTTGTTGTGTGGGCATGATAAACTGTTGGTCCGAGCGCCGGACCTCTGGTATTTTGAGTTCCGCTTCTTGCGACCCTCAACTGACATTAATAAAATCGAATTTTAACGCTTTAAATCAATTCATAATCGTACATGTCTGCATCTCAATGCATCGGGAAAACAAGTTTATCTCCCAGCCCTACTCTACTAGCAGCTACAGATAAGATTATAAACATTTCTGTTTATAAAACAAGGTGTTAGCATAGCAGCTAAGGATAAGATCATAGACGTCAGCGCTGGTGGTATCCACAGGCCAATCAGACTAATCTGTGTGAGTTGTGTAACTACCTCTGCCTCCATGGCCTCCTTCAGCTTGTGTGTGTGCTGGGTGACAGCCTGCAGCGCCACCTCCTGAGCTCCAATGGCCTGCAGCGTGGCCTTCGCTGACAGGGCCAGAGACTCCTCCAGATGGGCTGAGACGGCTGCAGAAACACAGGACACTCAAAACACTGAAGGCTGGAGCAAAGAAAGCATCCTGACACGGTGCATTCAAGTGTTCTTTTGTTAAAGTTATAACAGACGAAACCACTTCAGCTACCCTGCATTCATCATTTAGAGAACCAAGCTGTGTGTATCCGAGTCTGAGCGAGTGAGTGATTGTGTGTGTGTGATGTCATCAGCCTACAGGTCAGAAGGTCTTCTTCCTCCTGGTCTTGTTGGACCAGCCTAGCAGTGACTTCATCAACTGGACGCTCTTTCAGAGTTTCTGATGACCTGGCTGACTCCGAGTCATGATGAACATCAGTGTGTTGATGGCACCCCTCGCAATCTTCTGTAAAAATACAACACACACACACACACACACACGCTAGTTTGTTTTTAAAAGCAGCTCAGTGCTGTAATGCATTCACTAAGCAGCTATCCACTGCACCTGTACCGGCTGAAGCAGCTCAGCCAATCAGAGCAGAGCGTTTACCTGTTCCAGCTGCTGCCTCAGTGTCACACGGAGCAGGGACTGATGGGACCTCACTGATGGCGGAGATGATCTGAGTCGCCTCCGCTGAAGCTTCTGAATAAGCACAAACACAACGTGCACAGAAACAAAGACTGAACTAGTGTGAAAAACAACAACCGTCAGTCAATCAGGTCCATCCTGCTGGTTCAGAAGATTCAGACTAGACTCAGGGTTCAGGCTAATCTCAATATGTATCTGAATGTTTTCTGACAGGCTACACTCTGATCGTGTTCCTGGTTTAACACTCTCCTCCGATACAGCATTACAGGTTTTAGAGACCTGACCCTTTTTGAAGAAGCTCCTCCTTGAACCGCCACCTTATCGTGGTGGAGTTGTTTGAGTGCTCTAATGATCCTAGCAGCTGTTGTTTGGGCAGTATTTAGCCCCTGATAGGGTCTCCCATGGTAGATAGGTCCCACCTAGATAAAGGATGAGACAAAAAGCGGTTCAGAAGGCCGGGTCCTGCCCTGGACCCAGGCCTGGGGATGGGGCTCATGAGCTGGGTTTTGGCCCATGGGGCCTGGCTGTACCCAGCCTGAACCGGTTACATGGCTCAACTACCCATGGACCCACCACTTGCAGGAGGAAACTGGAGGGGCGGGGCATCGTGGACTGGGTGGCAGACAAGGCGGGTGCTTTGGGCGGTCCGATCCCTGAATGTGTAAACTGGCTTTTGGGACATGGAAGGTTACATCTCTGGTGGGAAGGAGCGGGGTTTGTGGAGGAGTCGTACCAGTCGGACTTGCCTCAACAAACATAGCTGGCTCTAAAACCCAAGTCCTTGAGAGGACAAGAGGAAGGCTGGGTGGGCTTTGTGTTAGCTCTTTCTTTATGTTGTTTCTGTATTTATCAGACGCTTTTATCCAACGCAACTTTCAAATGATAATATAACCAAGACCAACCACTGAGACCGACAACAAACTACTTAGAGGGACGAACACAGTCAGTGTCTGAGGTGACAGTGAGGGAAGAGAGTACCAGCATAGAGAGAAGTGCACAGATGAGTAGTGAAAGTAGGAGCTAGTCTCTAGAAGATGTTCTCTGAAGAGCTGGGTCTTCAGGAGGTTCTTGAAGATGGACAGGGACGCCCCTGTTCTGGTAGCTTGGTAGGTCATTCCTCCACATGAGAAGAGTCTGGACTGTCCCAGCGTGGTGTAGCTCTGCTAGCTGATGATCCTCTGATGTGACCGAGCCGTGACGTCAGCCTCTCTGCCTGTATGTTGGGGATTACCCCATGTGATGAAAGGGTAGCTTGAGCTTCCCTGAGTCTTTGGGGTACCCACTGTTTTTGGAGTCCCTGGGACGAGCGCTGCATGGCGCTCTGACTGGGAACACTATAGTCCTGCTGAGGGACTTCAAGGTGACCTGGAGAGTGATTGGGAGGAACGACCCACCCAATCTGAATCCAAGAGGTGTTCTGGTATTGGACTTCTGTGCAGGTCACAGTTTGACCATAACAAACTCCATGTTCAAACATAAGGAGGCCCATCGGTAGGTTGCAAGTCGATGATAGACTTTGTAGTTGTATCATCTGACCTGTATGTTTTGTGCGAGCGCGACCAAGGAGCTACTGCGGGTTTGCTGCCCGTTCGGCACACGCCTCCCCCGGACGGGACCGCACTGTGTGTGGTTCAAAACTCAGCAGCAGAACACGCAGCCCCAGAAAAATGTATGATACACCAGATTCTTTGTTAAAGAATGTTTTGTTCTTAAAAAGAAAAGATAAATACTTATTAATACTTATTAATACTTACACTAAACGTTCAGCTAAACCACAAAACTTTGTTCTATCTGTTAATTATTAGATCTACAATCCTGTGGTTTTGATTTGTCATTAACTTGCTTTGTAGGTTAATAAATATGGTTAGAATGGAAATGTGGAATTAAACAAATAAGACGACTTGGGACAAATAAAATGGAATTTAATAGAAGCTGAAACAGATGTCATAGGGTCCTATAACAAGAAGAGGAGGCAGGCTTTAACCAGAACAGTAGGGAGAGGGCTGAGTTCACAGGGGAAGGTTTAAACTTGTGAATCAGATTAGAAATACTGGTTATGGAGGTGATCAAATCTGAAAATGTCTGAACGGTAGGCAGCGAGAGGGTCAGGAAGTCTGACAGGAAGTAGTTAGTTCAGGGTCCAGCTGCTGGTGAACAGTGAAGAAAGACATGATTGAATTCCAATGTCTTTTTTGAAGCCATGTTAGAAACGAGATAGAAGTGAAACGAGACAATCTAGTTTTGTCTGTACCCAGTGGCACGATGAAACAGGAGTAGACTGACAGGAGCTCAGTCCGATGTGAGAACCTGAGGAAGAGTGAGTTCCTACCCTGTATGCTCTGTGCGGGCTGTGGTTGACCTGGACTAGACTCGGGGGCTGGACCCTCTCCTGTCTCGTTCGAAGTCTTCTGGGTCTTGGCTTTGATGGCTTTCTTTGATTTTTCCAACATAGAGGGTGGCTGGTTCAACTCCATCTGAACAGAAATTGTTAGAAATAAAAATTAATTCACATTTAGATGGTAAATGTAATGTAAAATATGGTGACATCACAAATATGTGGGTGGAGTCTTTAGAAGCAGCAAGTAGTCCTCTGACAGAAGCTATACTCATGGTGATATTACCTGTTAGCTAACCTCTACAGTTATATTACCTGTTAGCTAACCTCTAGCCTAACCTCTCTCTTTAAGTGAGAATTAGCACACGTAGAGCGTTCTTTCCATTTGTTCAGACCTGCTTCTTGACAGAGAGTCCATCATCCTGAGAAGCTGGTCCCAAGGCCAGGCCCAGCAGCCAATCAGAGTAAGGAACATTTTTCTCCACAGCTGCTCTGAACTTGTGGTCCCATTTGGCATAGAGTATCGTGCCTCCGATGCCTCCGCTTACCGTTATCAGGCCAAGAGCAACCACCCTGGAAGCACCACTGTGATGGGGAAGAGCAGAACAGAAAATGATTGGTCTCGTCATCTTGAAACGTGAGAATATTAAGGTGTAATTTAGATGTTGGTGTGTTACCTGCTCGTGCCTGTTGTGTAGCGTCTGTAGGATTGAACATTAGTGAGAGGAGTTCTCACACAGGTCCTCTAAAAAAGAACAAACATCACCAGAGGACATCAACAACACCAGAACAGATCAACATCATCACATTGACCCAACACCAAAACCCCAAACCACTCCCAGGGTTCTGACACCTCTGCCAACACTAAACTCAAGCTGCTTCAAAATGAGTTTGTAAGGTTTTCCAGCGCCTCTCCAGGTAATGATTTACACATGAAATCTGTACATATTTACACAAAACAACTACTCACTTCCTCACCTCACTAGAGGTAGAAGCTACAACCAAAGTTAGCTAGTTTCAAGTCTACAGTGGTGTGAAAAACTATCTGCCCCCTTCCTGATTTCTTATTCTTTTGCATGTTTGTCACACAAAATGTTTCTGATCATCAAACACATTTAACTATTAGTCAAAGATAACACAAGTAAACACAAAATGCAGTTTTTAAATGATGGTTTTTATTATTTAGGGAGAAAAAAGATCCAAACCTACACGGCCCTGTGTGAAAAAGTGATTGCCCCCCTTGTTAAAAAATAACTTAACTGTGGTTTATCACACCTGAGTTCAGTTTCTGTAGTCAAGTAATCAAGAAATCACTTCAATAGGCGCTACCTGACACAGAGAAGTAGACCAAAGCACCTCAAAAGCTAGACATCATGCCAAGATCCAAAGAACTTCAGGAACAAATGAGAACAAAAGTCATTGAGATCTATCAGTCTGGTAAAGGTTCTAAAGCCATTTCTAAAGCTTTGGGACTCCAGAGAACCACAGTGAGAGCCATTATCCACAAATGGCAAAAACATGGAACAGTGGTGAACTTTCCCAGGAGTGGCCGGCCGACCAAAATGACCCCAAGAGCGCAGAGACAACTCATCCGAGAGGCCGCAAAAGACCCCAGGACAACATCTAAAGAACTGCAGGCCTCACTTGCCTCCATTAAGGTCAGAGTTCACGACTCCACCATAAGAAAGAGACTGGGCAAAAACGGCCTGCAGGGCAGATTTCCAAGGCGCAAAAAGAACATTAAGGCTCGTCTCAAGTTTGCTAAAAAACATCTCAGTGATCGCCAAGACTTTTGGGAAAATACCTTGTGGACCGACGAGACAAAAGTAGAACTTTTTGGAAGGTGCGTGTCCCGTTACATCTGGCGTAAAAGTAACAGCATTTCAGAAAAAGAACATCATACCAACAGTAAAACATGGTGGTGGTAGTGTGATGGTCTGGGGAGGTTTTGCTGCTTCAGGACCTGGAAGGCTTGCTGTGATAGATGGAACCATGAATTCTACCGTCTACCAAAACATCCTGAAGGAGAATGTCCTGAAGGCCATCTGTTGGTCAACTCAAGCTGAAGCCATCTTGGGTGCTGCAGCAGGACAATGACCCAAAACACAGCAGCAAATCCACCTCTGAGTGGCTGAAGAAAAACAAAATGAAGACTTTGGAGTGGCCTAGTCAAAGTCCTGACCTGAATCCTATTGAGATGTTGTGGCATGACCTTAAAAAGGCGCTTCATGCTAGAAAACCCTCAAATAAAGCTGAATTACAACAATTCTGCAAAGATGAGTGGGCCAACATTCCTCCAGAGCGCTGGAAAAGACTCGTTACAAGTTATCGCAAACGCTTGATTGCAGTTATTGCTGCTAAGGGCGGCCCAACCAGTTATTAGGTTCAGGGGACAATCACTTTTTCACACAGGGCCATGGAGGTTTGGATCTTTTTTCTCCCTAAATAATAAAAAACATCATTTAAAAACTCCATTTTGTGTTTACTTGTGTTATCTTTGACTAATAGTTAAATGTGTTTGATGATCAGAAACATTTTGTGTGACAAACATGCAAAAGAATAAAAAATCAGGAAGGGGGCAGATAGTTTTTCACACCACTGTATGTTACACTGTATGGATTTGATCAATTTACTAACTTTATTCAGTTGTGACCTGATAATCTGATTTATCTCAAAGAACTATTAATAACAGAATGAATCAAAAATATTCAGAACAACTTCTAAATTATGACTCTGGAAGTAGAAACTTCCACCTGGCTGCATGTAGTGATTAGCAGTGGTGAGTTCATGGACTGAAAAATAAACTCACAGAATCAGACCAGTCAGTCACCCAAGTCCATTCACCGGCCGAAAAGTCAAGAACTTTAAAAACCTTCAAGGCACCACCACGTCACATTTCAAGCACTTTCAACACACACAGTCTACCATTCTTCTCGTAAATGCTAACAGACGTTAGTTAACCTGGACAGGGTGTTGTGGTAAAGTTGGGGCACCCTGTAGATCGGGGGCCTGTTTAACCCTGAGAACAGAGGAACCTTGAGCCGGGTCACTGAATGACACCACCATGCTAACGGCTAACAGGCGGCTCTTACCCGGACCGTGGCGTTGGCTCCTCTCAAACACGCTCCAAGCATCGTCCTCGGTTATCGGCTTCAGTCCAGAACAGGTCGTCTAAAAGCAGTTCTACCACTGCTTTCCTCTCAGTCTAACTCTGAAGACCAACTAGACTCAGACCGGATGTTCCTCTGACTCAGTGGATCACTTCCGGGTGAATAAACCAACCCGAGAGGCGTTACCGCCACCTGCTGGTCAGAGTGGGGATGGGTGTATACTCACTCACACACATCTCTAACCATTCAACAATAATAGTAACATAGATACAAAAGAATTTGAAATGGTCATTAGGTCAATTCCAAATAATTTAATTTTATTGGCAAAAAATATACATTTCTTTTCCAGAATATTATATTATTCTGGATATTATTCTGGAAAAGTTAACAAATTAATCAGAGCTGATTTAAATCCTTTATGTAAATATACTGTAGATGAGGTTTCTTGAACGTCTTCTTACTACCTCATAAATAAGTAATCTCCAATAAAATCAAATAATTTTTATTTAAAATTGTAAATCGGTACTACCCTGTAAAAGATTTGTCGTTTCTACTCTACTATAAGTAAAGAATGTTCTTTTTGTCAATGTGACGGTGAAAGTCTTGAATATGTGTTTGTGGATTGTTCATGTTTTGTTCTGATTTACAAAGTTTTATTTCTAGAAAAATTCATAAAAATGTGATATTATCAAAACTTCAAATATTACTTATTCTTAAAAACTCTAATTTCACCTCTGAAGAAATGTTTTTGATTAACTTACTTTTAATTTTAGCAAAATACTATATTCATAAAATGAAATGGAAAACTCCCTTCATTTGACACTTTTAAAGAATCTGATCTAAAGGTGTACATTGCCTCTATTAAGAGTCTTAATTTAGCCAACCAAAAACTCGTTAAAACAATCAGAGTTTTTCTAAAGTTTTCTTTAACTGAATAAGCAGACCCCTTTATCTGTATTTTTATCTTGTTGTGTGTTATTTGGTTTATTATTCATGTTTATTTGTTTCTTTTTATTTCTCTTGACAAGAAATTGGATATATATTATCAACCTTATGACAAATGTATGGCAACTTGTTTTGATCGAAGTTCATGGTGGTAATATAACTAACTGTTCAATAAAAAATAAAAACACACATCTCTAACTAGCTAGATGTGCTGTGGTGATTGTTTGTCCACTCTGATGTAATGTTTTTGTGTTGTTGTTTTGTGGTGTCGTAGTCAGAGGTTGTTGTTCATCTGAATTTTTATTAAAAAAAGTAATGCAAGTGTGTAAACAATTTAGAGATAGGAAAATCCATTATTCATTAAATATAAAATACTGACATTTCATGACTTGGTGGATTGGAAAATATTACAAATAATGTATAAAGCAAATACAAATACTTTACCAACAAATATTCAAAAATGTTTGTAAAGAGAATAAGTGTCTACAGGTTAAAAGGAACTGATATCTTTAAAAGGTTCAGATTTAGAACAACAATTAGAGAACGTTGTATTTCTGTGAAACTGTGGAACGACCTCAACAGGGAAATGAAACGAGCAAAATCACTAAATTGATTTAAAATACGCATCAAATCGAGTGTAATATGTAAATATCAGAATGTAAAATAATTGTGTTTTGTTTATGATCAAATGTGTAAATTAGAGCAGGACGGTGTTGCGTCTGAAAACTCAAAGTAAGAATGTATTTTATTTTTTGTGTCAAAAGGGGCAGAAATGATAAGATTATTTCTTCTATCTGTTCCTTTTCATTCTAATTTATTGAATGTAATGTACATTTTGATTTTTTTAAATGAAATACACCTTTTAAATTAAAAAATATATATATAAAAAATAAGCTCTGCGTCTTCCTATGCCTTTTTGAGCTGATTAATTATATTGGGGTTTGAAATTCACGTTAATGACATTTTCATTTTGTTATATTACTCTTATAAGAATGTATAGATGAGTTCCTTTTGTTAAATGGGGCAGAAATTATAAGATGTTTTCTTCTTTCTGCTCCTTTTTATGATTTGTTGTTATGCATTCTTTATTGTTTATTTTTAACCGTTTTATTTTGAATGAAATACATAAAATCTGTAGTCCTTGTGTTTTTCTGAATGCGTTGTGCTGACTGACCAGGACTCTCGTCGGTTCTGTTCCTGGTTGAATAAACAACACATGCTGGTGTCCTTTCTGCTGCAGATCTGGATCTTTGTCCAGATCCCATGTGAGGTCAGGAACAGATGAACTGACACTCTCCGTCTGGCCGACAGCTGAATTCATGGACCCTTAGCCACAGCAGGTCTTCAGGCTCTGAGTCGGAACAGGCCCAGACCATCACTCAGTCGGACACGGTTTACTGGTGGATGATGTTCCTATTCTGAAATGCTGTGACTTTTGCTCCAGATGCATCAGGATACACACGTTACAAAAGGATCAGCCTTTGTCTCGTCAGCCCAGAGTGTCTCCATCGCTCTGAGGGACGTCCAACCTGAGACCAGCGCTAAGCTCCTTTAGCTGGTTTCACACTGGGCCGTGTGTGTTCCTTTAATATTCATCACCATTTGGAAACTGGATTTTGTCATCGTGGTCGTATATCTCTGTTGTTCAGTGATCCGGATCATTTAACCATGTCATCAATAATCCAGTCAATAAAAACTTTCAGGTCGTTCTCGTTTTATTTTTGTCTTCAACAAAGAAACAGCGATGAGTCGTAATAAAATCACACACACTTCAACACAGCTAAAGTAAAACTCTGGTTCAACAATCAGAAATCTACAAAAATATTCTACATGTGGCCCGTTTAACGTCCTGGTTGGGTGAGCTCCTCACAGCCGAACCCGGATGGGTCCAGTTTCACTCGGACTGGACGAGTCTTCGCCTCCAAGCAGGTCAAAGAGGGATTAAAACGGTAAAATCTGGTGGAAGCTCCCTGAGCAGATTGTAGTTAAAGTTTCATCTCATGAACTCAGAACCAAACAACCCCTGAACCCGACCACGCACATCGCCCTGCTGCAGGAACCCCGACCGGTCCCCAAAACCATGAGCTACACCATGTCGGGGTCCTCTGTGCTCTCCGTCTTCTGGACTTTAACTGGAGTTCCCAGACAATCTGGATCCTGGACAACAAAACACAAGAGGTTAGCTCCAGAGCCAGGTCTGATCCACTCAGAGTCACCTAAACTCACCGTTACAGAAGAGCTGTGAACCAGCAGGGTGGTGGGGGGCTTCTCCGAGTCCGTTAGGGTCGGAAAGTCCAACTCGATATCCATGACATCATCGAGATCCAGCTCCACATCGGGATCCAGCTCCTCACTGGAGAAAAAGACGACTGAATGAGTCCGCCCTGAAGGTCTTCCCTCCTGAAAGCCCGATGTTGTCCTACCTGTTGTCATTAGACCTCGTTCCCTTGACGTCCTCAGCTGGAGGGTCCCAGGCGTGCAGTTTGACCTTCCACAGCTTCACCTGTTGGTCCCAGGAGCGCCGGCTGTACTTCCTGAACTTATTGGGGGTCTTTGGGTGGACACCGGGCTGACGCATGTGCCTGAAAGCAGACGTGGCCCAGTGTTTACTGGTACGGGTCTCCCATGATCCGGGTTCTGGTTCTGTTACCAGTGATGGTGCAGTCACCTACTTCGGGACCTCCTTGATGTACCGGTCGTACGCCAGAGTGTTCTTGCCGTAGCTGATCTGTTTTTGTCGTCGCAGCAACACAGATTCATCCGTCTCGATGTTCTCTCCCTCTCTGGAGTCACAGCTAACACACACACACACACACACACACACAAAGCTTTGATAAAGACAAAACGACAAAATGTTCTGAAAGTCTGTTCAGTCTCAGAACAGACATGAACAGAGCGGACCGTTGAACTGATGGTTACATCGTTTATAATACAGGATCCATGTTTTGGAGTCACTTAAAGGTTAAACTCTAGTGTGTCAGACATTAAAGGACAAAGCCTTCGTCTCTGTGTGAGGATGAAGAGCAGTGGTTACCTCCCAGATGAGCCAGACGAGGCCCTCCTCTCCCTCTGAGTGACCTCTGAACCCAGTATCCTCCTCCTGTAACTGATCAGAGAGCACAGGAAGTCAGCTTTAATCCGCCGCCACCAACAAACAGCTGACATTAAGCAGAAGAGGGGTTTTAATAGAGCTGGAGTCGATGACATCAACGAATCGATTAAAAAAAACGTTGACGTCAAATCCGAAAGTCGACGCGTCGCGCGCACTCGCCACACGCACGCGAGGAACTAAAACAAGCTGCATGGAGAACAGACCTCCGTCTCTAACAGCTTTCAGGCTCAGCAGCAATGTCACCAGAACACAACCGCCGCCCTACCTCAGTAGAGGTATTCTACTCGCCCTACGACTCCCGCCCTGACTGCTGCTGTGGAGGTAAAACCCAGAACCTGGTCCTGGGGGTGGGGGGACAGCCAGAGAGACACTGGAGCCCTCCTGAGGAGCTACAAGGGCCCGCGGTGAGCGCGACACCTGGCTCGCCTCCTGCCCTCAAACTGGACCGCACCATGCGCGGTTTGGTTCTTGGTTCAGGTCGGTGGAGGCGACTGTTCGCTCAGCGGTGCTCGCGCCTGTCGCCACGGGAACGCGCCGCTCCTCTAGCCGTGTTTCTCAGTATAACTGTCAACAGATGTGGCTTAGAAATGGGCTAATAAACAAAATTAACACTAAAACCACATTTATCTGTCAATGACTTTATCAGAAGTTAGTCTTCCTTTAACTGCAGTTGTTCTCAGAGACTCACATTAAATACTAAGTAGTTTCTTTAGCCAGATATAAATGTAACTGACTCCTGTTCTACAGCGATTCAGAGTGTAATACAGAGGAGGTGATGAGGGAGGAACACAGCGCTATACTGCACACACTAACAGGATAACGATGAAATAGTTTAACTAACACTCAGGAATGTCTGCTGTGAACTGTCAGTGTTTGTTTTTGCTCTGCAGTTTTTAAATCTTTAAAACAAGAGATTGATGTCAAACTGCAGCTCTTCCTTAGAAACGGCCATTTTATTTAGTCTTAAACACTCAGGAATGTCCATACTGTGCGCCTCAGTGTTTTGTTTACTACAACTTAGTATTGTTTCCCAAACTTTAAACTAGAGTTATTGTACTGTAAAAGAGTAAATACTGACAGCTCTTCCATGTTGTAGAACTAGGGGTGCAGCGGATCAGAAAGCTCACGGATCGGATCGGTTCACGGTTCTGAGTCACGGATCGGATCAATTTTCGGATCAGCAGAAAGAAAAAGAAAAGACAAAAAACTTTGTTCTCTCATTATTTTCTAAAACACTGAGCAACTTTTTTATGCTCAATCCTCATAAATACAAACTGCATTTAACTCAAGACGTCAACCTGATGCTTCAATAAAGTTTTAAGTCATATTAAAACTAATTAATGGGGGAGATAGACTCATATGCCACCTCAGGGTCACAGACCTGCTTCTGTCAAACTAGTGGTCACAGCTGGGGGGG
>SSNR01000242.1:509036-519406 GCA_006937965.1 Callopanchax toddi | reverse complement strand
AGTACTGTGATGTGCAGTATTGAGTTGATATTGTTTGTAACCTTTCAGTTCTTTCCCTTTTGATTGTTGGGGAAACCTTTGCTGTGAACAAAACCAGTGTTCCACTGAGCTTCACAGAAAGCTAACTGATGAACAGAATAAAAACAGTGACAATGAAAGACTGCATTGTTTTATATAAAGTACTCTAGTGTGTTGCTTCCAATCTGACAGTGTATTCACATGATGCAAGTGTGTATCATTTTGTCATCAGAGTTTCATTTTGACAAAGGAATGTTACGTTTTGATAGCAGAGTTTAGGTTTTGATAGGGTTAGATGTGAATGGTATATTTCCCAGTGTTGTGTTATGTTTACTTGTGTGTAGAGTTTTGGCACAATGAGCCAAGTTTTGCAAAATGTGTTCAAGCAATGGGCAAAAACTGTAACAAAACATTAAAAGACAAAGAAACAAAAGAATCAAGATTATCAAAGACTTTTAAAAACAGCTAACGAACATAAAACCCAATGAGATTGATACAACCCAAGGACAACACATAATGGATATAAGCAAAAGTAGTTTTAAACAATAGGATCTTCAGCTGAAGGTGTACAGACTCTTGATACAATGTAAAAATAAAGGGAGTTCATTCCAAAGTTGAGGTGCAACAGAAAGAGCCATCACCAGGACTTTTCTATTTGCTCTTTGTAACTGATAGAAGTTTGTGGACCTTTAACAGTAGAGACCGCAATGAATGACAATCTTTTCTGTTTTTCCCCATCTTTTTTAAAGATTCTATCAATTCCTTAAAAAGCAGCTTGTGAACTTCAATGTTAGTTGATTTCCAAAGGCTCTCAGCGTCATGACATGTCATTCTGAAACTGTAAATATTCCTTTTGTGAGATAGTGCACAATGTCAAACTGCAGAGTATTCACACCAGAAAAACAACTTCAGTCGAATTCACATCTTCCTGCATCTAATCGAAACCACTCAGAAGGGTATCAGACGACCACAATAGAGCCAACGACAGACATCGATGACTTCTCAGCGGGCAGCGAAGAGGGTGATTTACAGCTAGTTTCAGCTCATCAAAGTGGAACAAAGACCTATTTTATGAACCCTTTCAGATTAGCATAACCTTCCCCATGCATCACAACATGTTAGCATGTGAATGACTGACTGACTTGACCAGCGGTTTGTCTATACATGTCTTAGATTATCCAAAAAAGGGTTTTAAGTAAAGGCAACTGGACTTATTTAGTTCTTTGAAGACATTTTGCTGCTCATCCAAGTAACTTTGTCAAATCTGTCTGAAGTAAAGGAGAGACTTATAAACTGGTGCTTATCTTCATCTGACACAGCTCCTTCCTGACTCCTGAGAAGTGTTTGCTCCACTGTATTCAGCTGACATCCTGGTGAGGTGTTTTGATTAGAGGCGAGAATTGTCTGGGAATTAAGTTCAGAGCAGACTGGTAGGTGGTAGAAAGGTGAAATCTGAGTCCTCCTCTGTTTAAAGTTGGTTTTTCACGTTTGACATAGATGTCTTCTTTAACTCCTCTCTCAAACCATCGGTCTTCTCTGTCCAACATGTGTAGCCTACATTGTTGTTTTCAAAAGTGTGTCCTTTGTCCTTGAGGTGGAGGTGGACTGATGAGTCTTGGCCTGAAGAGGTGGCTCTCCTGTTGAGCCATGCGTTTGTTGTTTTGTTTCTCCAATGTAAAGATCTGGACAGTCCTCACTGCACTGGACTGTATAAACAGGTTTCATTAAATGTTTAATGCTCTTACATCAGCAGGATGACACTATAGTATAATCTTATACACTCACTTGGTAGATTTAGAATCACACACATATAGTAGATAAAACAAACACCAAGGTTGATGAGGCGCTATCTCAAGAAGGAAAAACTGTGTATTGTAAATTGAGGGACTGCCCCTCAGAGGGTGTCTGGTACCCAGTGGTCAGAGTCAAGTTTGGAGGATCACAGCTATTCAAAAGGGCCCACCGTCACATGTGGAATTAAGACACCACCATCAGAAGAGTCACAACCTCACGCTGACCGCTTATTAAAGAATGATGCAGACTCCCTTCTGTCTACAGAATCTACACAGTGTTTCAAACGCTTGTGGCCTGCTCACAACCATTAGCTCCAGCTACACTGTCAATGGTAGTTGTGAACCAAATCCTAATGACTTTAATGGACTAAGACCAAACTGTCATAGATTTTATTGTGTACATACATTTTCTAATTTACACACAAAGCATATTTCCTTCCCTGAACATTCTCATGTAATAACTAAACGGCTGCAGAGCTTCACTTTATTTTTAACAAAATGTAAATAAATGCTTGATCTTTTCAGAGCTGAGTTTGTTGTTCAACTAGTAATAAAATGATTTTAAGTGGCTCTAGCAGATGAAGATGTTTGGATTTGGTGAATGCTGTAATAATATCTAAGGACGGGATTTTATTTTGATATTACCAAAAAATATTGTAACAGTACTGAACACATTCTTTGTAACAATAACAAATAACTGAAAGTATTTTTTTTTACTGTTCTTATGTTCCTTTTATACAGTATTTTGTTGTTAGTAACACACATTACAAAGTTCTCACTGTATTTTCAAGAGATTCAGATATTTGGGGCAGAGCAGGACCATATATATATATGTATATATATAATACATGAATTTTATTATACTCCACTGGTCCAGAGTACAAATCTGGGAATATCCTGGAGTAGCTGCCCTGAGGATCTGACAGCTCTGGGTGGAGTGTGATGATGGAGAAACAAGACAGAAAATATCCAGGAGCTCATAATAATTATAAGGAATGAATAATAATACATACTCGGATGAAATTCCACCTTTGTTGATGTGACACATATTGTCATCTAGAGGCCAAACATTAAGTAGTCATGCAGATCTGATTTTAACTGCATTTCTGCCTCTGTGCAAACAATACAAATAATATTCTTAACACACTGTTGATTTCAAGGCTATTAGTTTTAATAGAGCAGAGCTATATTTCAGTGAAAGTTAAAAGTATTCTCTAGATTCAGAAAGAGCAGACGTTCCTTTCTTTGGTTTATTATTATTATTAATATTATTATTGGTAATATTATTAGTATAAACAGAGACTGGCTGTAGATCGTTTCCAGGACAGCAGTATGTTGGCAGCACAGTGACTCTGTAATCAACTAGTGCTGTCTGCACCACGGGGAGGGCTCTGCATACATTAGGGAAAAGTGAACATTTGAACGCGTCGAGACAGTCACAAACCGGCGTGAAAAGCGGCGTTCAGTGTCCGGAGAAAACGCGTTTATTTAGCCGTACGTAAAATACGGCGTTTCAGGGCAAATTTCCGCCGGTTTTTACGTCGTCCAGACACATAAATCGACGTTTTTTCCGCCATTCCTTACCCAGACGGGTTGGAAAAGTGGCGTACTGAGGCGGTTTTGGCTTTCCATACGAGCGCTGCTGGATCCGTGAACCGCGTCCCGAACCATAGAGGGCGATCGGTACAGATCACTGATCTACACTGTAAAAAGAATAGCTGTACTAAAACTAAAAAAATTGATGTCCAATTTTCACATCCAATATATTTGACTTTACTGAAACTAAATTGAGTCACTTACTATGACCGGATTCCTTTAGATTGATGTAAACCATATTACTCCACTTGACCGAACCTTAATTTTTTGCCTTGATCCAAATCAATTTTTTCACATACAACCATATTGTATTTATTGAACCAAGCTAATTTTTAAAAATTGAACCAATCTAATATATTTACATTCAACCAAATTAACATGAATTAATGTTTGATTTGACACCAGTTATTTCTTTTAAATATAATCAAACTATATTTTTCACTTTTAAGATTACTTTAATTCTAAAATAATTTGCATTTTCTTGCAAAAACAAGACTGGCCAGCAGATTATTTCAAAATTGTTTATTGTTTCTAAACCTTTTAATAACATTTTATACAGAGTGCCCATACAATGTAAAAAAACAACGTTTGTATCACCCTCTGGCAACTTAAGTTTCCCTTTTAAAATGGGTATTTGTTATCAATATGGTCTTTGAACTTAGAATCTGTTTTAGTATTTTCAACACTGATATAAACTTAAGACAAATTTATGTATATGTATATACATATACATAAAAATATACATACATATATAATCCAATCTGAACTATAAATCAAAATGTTGCTTTCTGGAAGCAGTGATGAGACCAAAAAAAAAAACCCCAAAAACTTAAGGCAATTAACTTAAGGCCCAACAACACAACATAGCCTAAGTGCCACTGAGGTTCTCTCCCTCTTAAACTGTGAGTTAGGTACCTGTCGTAACTACAGGCTACTTAAATACACACAAGCACATGCAAGTATGCCATACATGCATACTACTGTGCAGTGTGGAGCTCACAATTCAGTTTACGAATCTTGGAGGTCATCTTGGTGGACTCAAGCTCCATAAGGATCTTCTGAAGAGCCTCAAAGGTGAAACGGAATCCCTGTGGATATTCCATGTTAAGAGCATAACAGAGTCTAAAGAGCATTGTCACTCCAGCTGCCACAGAAGGCACCTCATTTAGGACTTCCACACCATCAATGATGATCTTGATGTCTTGGGGCTGATGTAGAAGACTTGAGTTCTCTCTGAAGACGAAGATGCTCTCCAGCTCTTGCTCAGCTTCATCCTTCTGAGACATCTTGAGGTAAAAGGAGACAAAATGTGTAAGTGTACAACTGCTGTCTAGCACACCTGACAAATCTAGGACTACAACTAACATCAATTTTGAAAGTTGATTAGTTACCGACTATTAGAAACATTATTTGACTAGTCATGTTGTGAATTGCTTATCATTCAATTACTTTTATAATTGTTGCTTTAATTATGTGCAAATAAATAATAACCACAAGAAAGATTGTTACTTCATTTAAAATGACATTTTAATAAACTTTGCTGCTGAAATTTGGCTACTACTGATACCAAAAAAATAAAATTGATTATTGCATTTGGTTTGACCACTGCTCCCCAAAGACAAAGAAGACAAAACCAAAACAGCCCAGAACCCAAAGATATATTGTTTTTTTTTTTTTATCATAGACTACAGAAGCCAGAATATAATCATATTGAAGACGATGGAATTCATAGAATTTTGACTTTTCATTCTTTGCAGAAAAAAAGACTCAAGACAATTATTAGATTATCAAATTAGTGGTCCCTAAATTTAATACTTGATTAGTCAATTAATCGTTGCAGTCCAGATTAATCACTGCATTCAATAACACCGCTGACAAGTTTACCCCAAGATTAACTAAGTTGCATCTCTTGTAGAGACAGAACAGATCTGGACATACCATGTACAGTGGAGGAAATAATGATTTGAGCCCTTGCTGATTTTGTAAGTTTGTCCAATGACAAAGAAATGAAAAGTCTCAGAACAGTATCATTTTAATGGTAGGTTTATTTTAACAGTGGCAGATAGCACATCAAAAGGAAAATCGAAAAAATAACTTTAAATAAAAGATAGAAACTCATTTGCATTTCATTGAGTGAAATAAGTATGTGAACCCCTACCAACCATGAACAGTTCTGGCTCCCACAGAGTGGTTAGACACTTCTACTCAATTAGTCCCCCTCATTAAAGACACCTGTCTTAACTAGTCACCTGTATAAAGGACACCTGTCCACAGAATCAATCAATCAAGCAGACTCCAAACTCTCCAACATGGGAAAGACCAAAGAGCTGTCCAAGGATGTCAGAGACAACATTGTAGACCTGCACAAGGCTGGAATGGGCTACAAAACCATTAGCAAGAAGCTGGGAGAGCAGGTGACAACTGCTGCTGCAACTGTTCGAAAATGGAAGGATCACAAAATGACCATCGATCGACCTCGGTCTGGGGCTCCACGCAAGATCTCACCTCGTGGGGTGTCAGTGATTCTGAGAAAGGTGAGAAATCATCCTAGAACGACACGGGAGGAGTTAGTTAATGACCTCAAATCAGCTGGGACCACAGTCACCAAGAAAACCATTGGAAACACATTACACCGCAATGGATTCAAATCCTACAGAGCTCCAAGGTCCCCCTGCTTCAGAAGGCACATGTGCAGGCCCGTCTGAAGTTTACCAATGAACACCTGAATGATTCAGAGAGTGACTGGGAGAAGGTGCTGTGGTCTGAGGAGACCAACATGGAGCTCTTTGGCATTAACTCAACTCGCTGTGTTTGGAGGAAGAAAAATGCTGCCTATGACCCCCAAAACACCGTCCCCACCGTCAAGCATGGAGGTGGAAACATTTTGCTTTGGGGTGTTTTTCTGCTAAGGGCACAGGACAACTTCACCACATTAACGGGAAAATGGGCGGAGCCATGTATCGTCAAATCCTGAGCGACAACCTCCTTCCCTCTGCCAGGAAACTGAAAATGGGTCGTGGATGGGTGTTCCAGCACGACAATGACCCAAAACATACAGCAAAGGCAACAAAGGCGTGGCTCAAGAAGAAGCACATTAAGGTCACGGAGTGGCCTAGTCAGTCTCCGGACCTTAATCCTATAGAAAACCTATGGAGGAGCTGAAGGTCAGAGTGCACAGAGACAGCCTCCAAACCTTAAGGATTTGGAGATGATCTGAAAGAGGAGTGGACCAAAATTCCTCCTAACATGTGCGCAAACTTGGTCATCAATTACAAGAAACGTTTGACCTCTGTGCTGCAAAACAAGGGTTTTTCCACTAAGTATGAAGTATTTTTGTTAGAGGGTTCAAATACTTATTTCACTCAATGAAATGCAAATGAGTTTCTATCTCTTCTTTAAAGTTATTTTTTTGATGTTCCTTTTGATGTGCTATCTGCCACTGTTAAAATAAACCTACCATTAAAATGATTCTGTTCTGAGACTTTTCATTTCTTTGTCATTGGACAAACTTACAAAATCAGCAAGGGCTCAAATCATTATTTCCTCCACTGTATTCTTTTATCAGGTCTTCAACACGTTCTCCCAGGTAGATGATGAGCGATTTAAGGACACACTCCCTCCTAATATCAGCATCAGCATCCTGCAGGGACATTCAAGAGGGTTACTATGCAATGTGGAGAATAAGCAAGTTGTATTTTTCAGCTCTACCAAACAGTTGATTTTTAGTGTCCAGTTAGCCCTGGTTGCGAATTTTGTCCCTATCACAAATTAATTGAAAGCAGCCAGTCATACAGGATCGAGCAAATTTATGACAGAGGCCACTAGCAGTCTTTCTTTGAAGAGGGAGAACTGCATGGCTCTTTGACTGGTCAGACCAAAACTGATATTTTACAGCTCTCTCACAAGAACTGCTTCATTTCCATGTTCTCATCCTGGATGTTTTTGCTTTCTCCTAATTTGTGGTGTGGATAAATGTGGATTTGAGCTGTAACTAAGGCATTGTAGAAGCATCTCAACAGTTTGTGGAAGAGCTGTCATTAGCAGTGGTCACTTTGCAAATGCAACAATGGCTCCCCACCAAGGGAGAAGGCTGCAGCGAGGCGGAGAGAGCACTAATGTAAGAAGCAAAAATATAACTGTGTATGCACCACGGGAAGGGCACCTGCTTGTGTGCAAAGGACATTTGCAAAGCCCACACATCTTTCTACTCAAGCCACAAAGTTTCTTGCAACATTTTTAAAAGACGGCATTTGCCGAACTATGCTTATAACCATAATCACTTACATTTACTAAATAAAAGTGGAACAGAATTAGGGGTGCAACGGATCATCATTGATCCGTGGTTTGTACGGATCACCCTCTACGGTTCGGAACGCACGTGGTTCGCGGTTCATGTAGAGCGCGTGTGTCGCTACATAATTCCCGACGTTCTGTTCTCACGCGCTGTGAATCTGCAGATAATTCCCTCTGAGAAAGGCGTTCGTTTTGCATCACGTATAGAGGTTAACTCTGTTGGCTTCAGCCGTTTTAGAACACCAGAACGAAGGATCCCTGATCAATATCTGATCCAGTCTCTGCTGCGCGCTGCCTCTGATTCCTCCGTCAGCTGGAATCTTTCTGATAGACAAACTAGATTCACCTGTTTCTGTCTAAGATAACGTTATGTTGGGCTTTTATACGAGCAAATAAACCGGAGTTCAGTCAGCAGCGCCTCGTGCGTCATGCCCCTCCGCCCCCCCCCCACCCCACCCCCAGCTGTGACCGCTAGTTTGACAGAAGCAGGTCTGTGACCCTGAGGTGGCATATGAGTCTATCTCCCCCATTAATTAGTTTTAATATGATTCAAAACTTTATTGAAGCATCAGGTTGACGTCTTGAGTTAAATGCAGTTTGTATTTATGAGGATTGAGCATAAAAAAGTTGCTCAGTGTTTTAGAAAATAATGAGAGAACAAAGTTTTTTGTCTTTTCTTTTTCAATATGTTGATCCGAAAATTGATCCGAACCATGACTCAAAACCGTGAACCGATCCGATCCGTGAGCTTTCTGATCCGTTGCACCCCTAAACAGAATACATATTATCATCAGCTATATGGATTAAAATGCTAACTGTCATGTTAGTGGTTACTTATCTACATCATACCTGATCAAGATATTGTGACAGTTTTTGCTTTGGTTGTCCCTCTTTTCTTTCTGATGATTTTCAGTAGCTGTGGGGAGTGCTTGTCCAGCTGGGCCATAAATCTGGTTAGCAGGGGAACTGCAGTAATCTGCAGAAACTCTGCATTGATCTGTACATGAGTAGACAGTGCACAATACATTTTTTGTTAATTAAAATGACGTCTTACACCAAAACACAAAACATTTATTACCAATCTGTAAACTATGACTAAAGGCATTAGTATAGAAAAACTTAAAGATATACCTCTTCCATCTTAAATAGACCTGGCCATCTTTCCATAAGGTTCTGGATGGTAGGCTTCTTATCCACAACCTCTTGCCTCCTGAACTCAAAGGTCTTGGCCATCTTCTCCTGTACAGTTTTCGCATTGTTTCTCTTCTTTACTTCAGTCAGAAGAGATATTCTCTCTTGTTCCAGGCTTTCTGGATTATCACTGCTGGTCTGAGGATAATAATTGGCCTCACCTCTTCTTGCCTTTTTGATGTTCTTGGCTGGCTGGGGAATGGAATCTTCTCGTGACTTAGATTTGAGGGTGTTCACCATGAGCTCAGAGGCTAGTCCATGCGACTTCAGCTGAGTGCGATAGTTGCACATCTTACTCTTTAGTCTGAGTTTCCATCCGTAGCTCTCATTGAAGGAGTCTGGTTGCCTTAAGCAGGGATGCTTCCTTATCAGAGCCTCTGCAACTTCACCCAGGTCTGCATCACTGGGGTACGCCTTGTAGGAGAAAATCCTCTCTGCCAATCTTTCCAGTATGTCGGACAACATTTTTGATGTAGGTGTGAGTCTGGTTTGGTCCTTTGTGTATTCTGTATTCCCTTTCTCAAGTAGACCTTCTGTTTCAAAGGAGAATTGTGGGATGTTGAACTCCTTTGGCCAGGGTTCTTTTCGGAGTCTCTCGGAGGAGCCGCTGCTGCTGAGTATGACCGTGTCATCTGAATCAGTGTGTGTTGACATGGAACTTATGTCTATGTCACTGTCTATGAATTCCAGAATGACTGTATCAGGATTAGATGATATGACCTTGATAGTGGTAAGATCTTTGATCATGGAGGTTGAGCTCAAGTTAACAAATGTTCCACCAAAGTCAACATCCTTATATTGCAGCCTGATATCTCCAGCAACTTTGCATGATTCTTTGACTTGTTCAATGAGCTCTTCAATAGTGTCTGGCACTCTTGGTAGATCCATCCGCTCGGAGCTACTGTCACTCAACAAGATGAGGAGTCGTATGGGATTTGCCATATTTGTGGATCAAGTTGCTTCTCAGCGCGAATGTGCAGGAAACTTCTTCAGTACCACCTAAAGTAACACAATGAACAGATACAAAAGACATAGTATCAGCTCACACTGCATGTTTCTGCAGATGAATTAGAAGAGTACTGTGTAGGGATGAAACTATTCCATATTTTTCAAACAGATACAATAACGGGACTTAGATCAGAGTTCTTGCTGATACAGAGTACCACTGCCGATACTTCTTCCACACAAAAAATGCAATGGATTTTAAGACAGGTTTTTTCTCTGCTTGTTACAACAAATGTTGTTGACTTAGATAAACAATGAAGTCCTAATAAAACCACAAAAATAAAATTTCAAGTACAAAATAAAAATATTCTGTTAAATTGAAGCAGAGTTTCCACATTTTAAGTATTGGTTCATGTGCATTAGAACTGTATCAGCCCAGATGCCCAATACTAGTTGTTACGATCTCCCATCTTCTACACCCGACTCTTCCTTTCCTCAGCTCCAGCTGACTTTGACAGCTCCTGGCTCCGCCCC
>SSNR01000242.1:481412-493269 GCA_006937965.1 Callopanchax toddi | reverse complement strand
TGACCTAGAGCTCGTTCCGCCCGAGTACCATGGTCTAGCCCAAGTCTTCAGTAAAGAGCAAGCTGCTTCTCTCCCTCCACACAGGCCCTACGACTGTGCTATTGACCTGCTCCCCGGGGCTCCACTCCCCTCAGGTCGCCTCTACAACCTGTCCAGGCCTGAACGAACCGCTATGGAGACATACATAAATGAATCCCTGCAGGCGGGTCTCATTCGTCCATCTTCATCGCCTGTTGGGGCTGGTTTCTTCTTCGTCTCCAAAAAAGATGGCGGTCTCAGACCCTGCATTGACTACCGGGGACTCAACCAAATCACGGTAAAAAACAAGTACTCTCTGCCTTTACTCACCTCTGCTTTTGAACCCGTCCTAGGATCCTCCATCTTCACCAAACTGGATCTCCGTAACGCCTACCACTTGGTGCGTGTACGTGAGGGAGATGAATGGAAGACCGCCTTCAAGACCCCCATAGGACACTTCGAGTACTTGGTCATGCCGTTCGGACTCACTAATGCCCCAGCTGTCTTCCAGAACTTCATAAACGACATCCTCAGGGACTATCTCAATGTCTTTGTGTTTGCCTATCTGGATGACATCCTAATATTCTCCTCTAACCCCCAGGAACACACTCGCCATGTCTCTCTGGTCCTGCAACGCTTACTGGAGAACCGTCTGTTCGTGAAAGCCGAGAAATGTGAATTCCACAAACACACCATCACCTTTCTCGGACATATCTTCAGTGGGGGGCAGGTACAGACCACACCAGACAAGGTAAAAGCAGTCAAGGAATGGCCGAGACCTGAGACCCGGAAGCAGCTCCAACGCTTCCTTGGTTTTGCAAACTTCTACCGTCGATTTATACGTAACTACAGTCAAATTGCTTCTCCCTTGACCGCTCTCACCTCCACCAAGCAGATTTTCTCCTGGAACCCGGATGCAGAGAAGGCTTTCAACCTCCTCAAAGACCGTTTCTCGTCAGTCCCCATTCTCACCTACCCAGAACCTACCTCCCAGTTTGTCCTGGAGGTGGATGCATCCGACAGTGGAGCTGGAGCCGTCCTCTCTCAACGTAACACCTCTGACGGTAAACTCCATCCCTGTGCTTTTTTTTCCAAACGTTTCTCCCCTGCAGAACGTAATTATGATGTCGGAGACAGGGAGTTGTTGGCCATCAAACTGGCACTGGAGGAGTGGAGGCACTGGCTTGAAGGCACTGAACACCCGGTCATCGTATGGACAGATCACAAGAACCTACAGTACCTCAGAACCGCCAAACGCCTAAACTCCAGACAGTCCCGCTGGTCTCTCTTTTTCTCGAGGTTCAACTTCACCATCACCTATCGCCCAGGTACCAGAAATATTAAACCTGATGCTCTCTCCCGTCAGTTTTCCCCTGACAGCTCTCCTGAAGGTCCTGAACTCATCCTGCCTCAGACTTGCACCGTTGGTGCACTGACCTGGGACCTGGAAAACCGGGTCCGAGCCGCACTCCTGCTGGACCCCGATCCCGGAGGTGGACCCCCTGGTCGTCTTTTTGTTCCTGTCACGGTCCGCCCTTCAGTCCTCCAATGGGGACACTCCTCCCGCTTCTCGTGTCACCCGGGGGCCAGCCGTACCATTGGGCTTCTACGCCGGTACTTCTGGTGGCCATCCCTCAATAAGGATGTCACGGACTACGTGCTGGCATGTGCTACGTGTGCAAAAAACAAGACCTCTCATCGGCCCCCTTCGGGTCTCCTTCAGCCACTCGCCATTCCCACACGTCCTTGGTCCCACATCGCTCTCGACTTTGTTACTGGCTTGCCAACCTCCAACAACAGGTCAGTCATCCTTACCATTATTGACCGTTTTTCCAAGGCATGCCATCTTGTTGCTCTGTCCAGACTCCCATCTGCTGCGGTTACTGCTCGTCTCCTCGTTCAGCATGTCTTTCGTCTTCATGGTATCCCCACGGAGATCCTATCGGACAGGGGACCCCAGTTCACCTCCCAGGTCTGGAAAGGATTCTGCTCCCTGTTGGGCGCCAAACCCCAACTGACGTCCGGCTACCACCCGCAGACTAACGGTCAGTGTGAACGCCTCAATCAAGAGGTTGAAAACATGCTTCGTTGTCTCTGTTCTGCTAATCCCACAACCTGGAGCCAGCACCTGGTCTGGATTGAATATGCTCACAACTCTCACATCTCCGCAGCCTCTGGCATCTCTCCTTTCGAAGCCTCCCTGGGCTTCCAGCCTTCCCTCCTTCCATCTACCTTCCCTGATTCTGCCCTGCCTTCTGTTCGTACTCACCTCAATAGGTGTCGTCGGGTTTGGGATCAGACCCGGGCCGCCCTTCAACGCACATCGGCCCAAAACAAGCGCATCGCTGACCGTCGACGCATTCCTGCTCCGGTCTACACTGTTGGTCAGAAGGTCTGGTTGTCCTCTAAGGACTTTCCCCTCAGGTCCGGTTCCCGGAAGCTTTCCCAACGCTTCCTTGGCCCCTTCCCCATCGAGGCGGTCCTGAGTCCTTCTGCGGTGCGTCTTGCCCTTCCGTCTCACCTCCGGGTCCATCCCACTTTCCACGTCTCTCGGATTAAACCTGTCCAGTCCTCTCCTATGGCCCCTCCGGCGGAGCCCCCTCCTCCTGCCAGAGTCATCGACGGCCATCCCGCCTACACGGTCCGCCGCATCCTCGCCTCTCGGCCCCGTGGTCGTGGTTTCCAGTTTCTGGTGGACTGGGAGGGCTACGGTCCCGAGGAACGGTCCTGGGTTCCTCGGTCCTTTATCCTGGACCCCACTCTCATTGCCGACTTCGAGCAGTCTGCTCCGTCGACCTCCGCTCGTCCGCCAGGTGGCGTCCGTTGAGGGGGGGGTACTGTCATGTCCTGGGTGCCTGCAGGCAGTCTGTGTTTTTCCCTCAGGGCGTGGCAGGCAGATTCTCTCCAGCTGCAGCTCCCAGCTGCAGCTCATCAGCGTCATCAGAGGAGGACCCTTCTTAAGGAGCAGATCCACAGAGGGACGACGCCAGTCTTTTCCACCTCACCAGTGGTAAACACAGGTCTGCTATCTAAAACCTTGTCTTTGACCTTTTGTAATCTTATATCCTTGTTCCTCCAGTCCATCTACCCGGCGCCGTCCACCTCAAGATCCTCCGGAGTCCTCCTCAATCTCATGTCCGCCTGGTCTGCCTGTCCCCCTGCCAGCCAGCTGCCTCCACTCCCTTCCTCACCACCGCTCCAACCATCCTCACCCAGGACAGACAAAACCTCCCCAAGACCCCATCTTCATCCTACTAGTAAGACCTCCACTCAAAACTCATCTCAGCACGTATTATCCTCATCTCCAGTTACTCACTCTCCTCTCTCCTCTCAGAGAAGTCTCCTGTACCAGGATCCCACGGATCCTCCCGGATCCGCCTCCACACCACCAAAACCGTACAATAAAAACATTATTTTACTTACCTCTTGTTTCCCTCAGACTGTTGTGTTGCTCCAGGATCCTCACAAAACCTCAGATTATGACAGAAAAGACTGGCCACTTGGATCCTGCGACACAACTCCATAACGCTGTCGCCCACCAGGGCGCGACTCTCGGCCGCCATGAAACCCTGATCCAACAGCTGGCTCAACAGCTCCAGATCCAATTTCAAACAGTGACCCAACAGCTCCAGACCCAGGCTCAAAACTTCGATTCCCTCCAACAACTCATTAAGGAAGCTGTGAGTAAAGACGCTGTTAATCCCTCTGTTTCCTCCTCCCCAGCCGGTCCCATACCGGACGAGCCGCGACAGGCTCCTGATGACGCGGCGGCTTCCTCATCGCCTCAGTCTGACGTCGGTCTCCCCTCTCCGGCTCCTTTCTCTGGGGATGTTAATAGAGCTCGTGGGTTTCTCCTCCAGTGCTCGCTAACCTTCCGTCAATCACCCCGGAGGTTCAGCTCCGACGAAAGTAAGATATCATTCATAGTCGGTCTCCTCCGAGACAGCGCCCTCCAGTGGGTGGAGTCTGTCGTTACAACAGACAACATACAGTCATTCCCTTTCAGTCTGTTTCTGAGTCTATTCAAACAGACCTTCACTGGAGACACAGACCCTGATGCTGCTGCCAGGCGCCTCTGGACCCTAAACCAAGGTAACCGTCCTATGTCAACCTTTATCGTTGAGTTTCGGACTGTTGCAGCGGAGTCTGGCTGGGACCCGGTGGCGTTGAAGGGGGCTTTCTGGCACGCCATTAACAACCGAATAAAGGATGAGATTGCCTACCGGGACCCACCTAAGACCCTGGAGGAACTCATCAGCCTGGCTGGTCGCATCGACGCCAGGATGCGTGAAAGGGCCACCGAACGAGGTCGTGGTCCTGTCGTTTCACCCAAACCACCTCGCCTGGCTCTCATGCCTGCTCCCGACTCTTTGCTTGCTGTTCGCCCCAAACATAACCAGCCTGAACCTGAACAGGATCACTCTGAACCCATGCAGTTGGGCCAGACCCGTCTCACCCCTGAGGAGAAGGCTCGCAGACGAACCTCAGGTTGCTGTATGTATTGTGGCTCCCCCTCACATCACCTCTCTTCTTGTCCCATACGCCCAAACGGGGTCGCCCGCCAATAGATCCGAGGTTATTGGTGGGTGGGTGCTCCAACTCTGACAAGCCTCGATTCACCCTCAACATAACTCTCCAGCACAACCAACATCAACTCCCTGTTCAAGCCCTAGTTGATTCTGGTGCTGAACAGAACCTCATAAATCCCACACTTGTTAACCAGCTACAAATCCCTGTTCGACCACTGGAACCTCCTCTGTCTGTGAGTGCACTAGATGGACACCCCCTAGTCACTATTACACACCGCACGTTTCCCCTTTTCTTCACTGCCTCCGGTAACCATCAGGAGGAGCTCGAGTTCCTAGTGTTTCCCACCAACTCCTGCCCTGTGGTCCTAGGCTATCCCTGGTTGAGATTACACAACCCTCAGATAAACTGGGCTGAGTCCCGTATCGAAGCCTGGAGTCCCTATTGTTCTTCCACCTGTCTTCGCTCTGCTGTTCTCCGTATTGGCAGTCCCGAGTCCCACAGCAGCCCTCCTCCTGACCTAGAGCTCGTTCCGCCCGAGTACCATGGTCTAGCCCAAGTCTTCAGTAAAGAGCAAGCTGCTTCTCTCCCTCCACACAGGCCCTACGACTGTGCTATTGACCTGCTCCCCGGGGCTCCACTCCCCTCAGGTCGCCTCTACAACCTGTCCAGGCCTGAACGAACCGCTATGGAGACATACATAAATGAATCCCTGCAGGCGGGTCTCATTCGTCCATCTTCATCGCCTGTTGGGGCTGGTTTCTTCTTCGTCTCCAAAAAAGATGGCGGTCTCAGACCCTGCATTGACTACCGGGGACTCAACCAAATCACGGTAAAAAACAAGTACTCTCTGCCTTTACTCACCTCTGCTTTTGAACCCGTCCTAGGATCCTCCATCTTCACCAAACTGGATCTCCGTAACGCCTACCACTTGGTGCGTGTACGTGAGGGAGATGAATGGAAGACCGCCTTCAAGACCCCCATAGGACACTTCGAGTACTTGGTCATGCCGTTCGGACTCACTAATGCCCCAGCTGTCTTCCAGAACTTCATAAACGACATCCTCAGGGACTATCTCAATGTCTTTGTGTTTGCCTATCTGGATGACATCCTAATATTCTCCTCTAACCCCCAGGAACACACTCGCCATGTCTCTCTGGTCCTGCAACGCTTACTGGAGAACCGTCTGTTCGTGAAAGCCGAGAAATGTGAATTCCACAAACACACCATCACCTTTCTCGGACATATCTTCAGTGGGGGGCAGGTACAGACCACACCAGACAAGGTAAAAGCAGTCAAGGAATGGCCGAGACCTGAGACCCGGAAGCAGCTCCAACGCTTCCTTGGTTTTGCAAACTTCTACCGTCGATTTATACGTAACTACAGTCAAATTGCTTCTCCCTTGACCGCTCTCACCTCCACCAAGCAGATTTTCTCCTGGAACCCGGATGCAGAGAAGGCTTTCAACCTCCTCAAAGACCGTTTCTCGTCAGTCCCCATTCTCACCTACCCAGAACCTACCTCCCAGTTTGTCCTGGAGGTGGATGCATCCGACAGTGGAGCTGGAGCCGTCCTCTCTCAACGTAACACCTCTGACGGTAAACTCCATCCCTGTGCTTTTTTTTCCAAACGTTTCTCCCCTGCAGAACGTAATTATGACGTCGGAGACAGGGAGTTGTTGGCCATCAAACTGGCACTGGAGGAGTGGAGGCACTGGCTTGAAGGCACTGAACACCCGGTCATCGTATGGACAGATCACAAGAACCTACAGTACCTCAGAACCGCCAAACGCCTAAACTCCAGACAGTCCCGCTGGTCTCTCTTTTTCTCGAGGTTCAACTTCACCATCACCTATCGCCCAGGTACCAGAAATATTAAACCTGATGCTCTCTCCCGTCAGTTTTCCCCTGACAGCTCTCCTGAAGGTCCTGAACTCATCCTGCCTCAGACTTGCACCATTGGTGCACTGACCTGGGACCTGGAAAACCGGGTCCGAGCCGCACTCCTGCTGGACCCCGATCCCGGAGGTGGACCCCCTGGTCGTCTTTTTGTTCCTGTCACGGTCCGCCCTTCAGTCCTCCAATGGGGACACTCCTCCCGCTTCTCGTGTCACCCGGGGGCCAGCCGTACCATTGGGCTTCTACGNTGTTGTTTTGTAGAAAAACGTGGGACGCTACAACACTACAAACATCTGTTGTTTTGTAGAAAAACGTGGGACGCTACAACACTACAAACATCTGTTGTTTTGTAGAAAAACATGGGACGCTACAACACTACAAACATTTGTTGTTTTGTAGAAAAACGTGGGACGCTACAACACTACAAACATCTGTTGTTTTGTAGAAAAACATGGGATGCTACAACACTACAAACATTTGTTGTTTTGTAGAAAAACGTGGGACGCTACAACACTACAAACATTTGTTGTTTTGTAGAAAAACGTGGGACGCTACAACACTACAAACATTTGCTATTGCTGCCATGTCTTATATCCGGGAGTGTCAAGTGATTTGTGCAGATACGACAACCAATAGGGTGTCGGAATGGTAGGTCTCATCCAATCACAATCAAGCCTTTGTTTTTGCACGATGAGAACCCGGAATCAAAACAAACCGAGATAAAGTAGTAGTAGTAACGAGGCTATTTTGAAAAAGTAGTGGGTAGAAAGTACCGATATTTGTGTGAAAATGTACTGAGTAGAAGTAAAAAGTGGTCTGAAAAAGTACTCCAGTGAAGTATAAATAACCAAAATTGCTACTTGAGTAAGGTAGTGAAGGATTTGTACTTCAGTACTTGAAGGTTCTGGTTACCAGGATGTACTCTGTTCTTTTTCCTGTTTCCCAGTTAGACATTAAAACATCTTTACTGAGACAAGAACAGAACATGAACACTGATCATCTCAAATACTAACACACAAATCTAACATTTCAGTAGAAATTCACACCTACAGTTTTAAAAAGTAAAGCAAATTCTGCTGGTGAAGGTTCTCAGTCATCAGGTCACGATAACCCAAAGAAGGGGTTTAAATACTTCTGTTTTATTGGCAGTTTTTCATTTACAGTCAGTAATAGAACAAACTGACATTAGAGAACAAACAAAAACATTCATTCCAGAAACTGACATTTGGGAGTTAAATGCAAGCCAAACACCCACATTCCCATTGTGTTTTATACGTAGTTATACTCATTCAGAGTTGTCCCTGTTTCTTGTTGCTGTTCTGTTTTGTACTTTGTCCATTTCGACCATCTTTCTTCATGCTGAGCTTCCTGTAGCCGTAGGCGGTGTGTTGTCTTTTCCAGACTGAGTAGTCATAGCTAGATAAAGCCACTACTAGCTTCCAAGTAGTTTGAAGAAGTTGCTCCTTTCATGTTTTCAGTACTTGAATAAACTGATTAGTTCAGATGTTGCGCTCAGATTCTTTGAGTAATCCCTGATGTCACCACGCGGGGGCGTCAAACCGATATGTTGGAGTGTGAATGCATGTTGGTTACTTCAGACGAAACTCATGAAACGTCAGTATCCAAACCCAAATCATTAAATTTGGGGTCCAGTCAGTTTCTCCTGCTGCCTTTGACACTAGATTGAGGAGGACGAGCTGCGGCTCGTTACTGACGTTTGAACTTCAGCGTGTAACGCTCTCCACCTGCTGGCTGCGTTTAGGAGTGCTTTTCTAAGTTTCTTCTTTACTGACGTTACGCCCCCTCTGTTTTGAGAAGCCTTTTTGCTTTTCAGCTTTTTTTTCTGTCCAGTCTGCATGTGAGGACACGCCCCCTGCATGCTCTCCAGTCTGAAAGGTTCTGCTCTTCTTCATGGTGCTGTTTACTGTGATTAGCTTCCCTGGTCCAGTAGCTGAGACCCCCCCCCTCCCCACACGCAGCAATAGGTTCCCACCACCAGTTTGACAGTGGGATGGTGTTGTTTGGGTTGAAGGCTTCTCCTTTTGTACACTAAATGAAGGAAACATCATTGTGACCAAACATTTCCATTTTAGTTTCATCTGACCATAACGCAGAAGAGCAGAAGTCTTCTTTGTCCAGATGAGCAATAGCAAAGGCCAAGCCAGCTTTTGTGTGCCTCATCTGGAAGGAAGGGGTATGTGGGGCCACTTGTGTTTAAACCTCAGTACAACACAGTGGAATTTGTCCTCTGCATTAACCCTTCCCTGAGGGAGCAGTGGGCAGCCATTGGTGCCCGGGAGGCGGTTGGAGGTTTAGTATCTCGCCCAAGGATACTTTGACACATGGCCGGGCCGGGGTTTGAACCCACGCTCTCTGACATGGGAGGCGAACTCTCTTGCCACTGCACCACAGTCACCTAAAACGCTGTGGAGAAGTGGCGTCTTCCTTGGTCTGCGTCCATGGAGCCCAGCAGTGAGCAGTCTGCCTCCAGCAGAGCCCAGATTCACCAGGATAGTCTGGGTGGTGATCTTGGATTCTTTCCACCTCTCTCACTGTCCTCCTGACCAGCACAGGTGTCACTTTTGGCCTCCGACCACGTCCTCCTTGGACATGACACTTTTTTTTTTGAGCATAATAATACTTCTTCTACATCGTCTTATCATTTGGGAGTCACCCATGTCACGTCCCATCAAAAAATAACTCACTGGTTGAATAAACATATCCAAGTCAAAATTGACCAGGCTGAATGATGATGGGCAGCACTGTAGGTTTTATAGTCTCAGCTCTAATCTATTCTAATGATGACATCATGGTTATAGAATGATGACTTAATGGTTAGGTCGTTAAAAGTGGTGAACTAAATGTATTTATTTACATTTATAACCTTTATTTAAGCAGGAATAAAGTCTCACTGAGATTAAAAACAAGAGTGTCCTGGCCAAGACAGACAGCAGGGTTACAACCTTCATCCATACATACACGACAAACAGTTAAACCAGTGAGCGAGCTCCTGATTCGCACTGGTTAGCTTAGTGTTAGCAGGTCACCAACAACAAAGCACATCTCGTGTTAGCAGAAAGGCTGAATCCTGAACTAGACTTTTATCTGGTGTGGAGTTCAGATTGCTGTGAGAACGTGACGGGGACGGTGGTGGTTTAAAAACAGGTCTGATCCCTAAAGCCCTGTCCCAGAGCTAACGCCACACTAAGCTTCTATTTAAAAGTCATTACTGTGAATCATGTCAGACACAGAGAGTCTCTGAGGTAAAAACAGGTCATTCACATGTAGAGGCTTTAGTTTGCTCTGCTCATAATGCTGCTTCTGTCACAGTGGATGACAGATTATTTCCAACAAAAGATCCTGATAAAATTTAAAATTCAAATTCAAAATGTTGCTATTGAAAAAAACTGCTATTAAAATAGTTCAGAGTCTCTTTCTGTCTTTCTTTTGGTTAAAAAATGAACTTTGTTCCTAATTAAAGCTATCAAATAATAAATGAGCTTCATCAGGAGTTCAACCCTTTAAATACCAGTTAGATTAAATGATGAAAAACCTCAAACTAATGTAGTCTGACGGAGGAGAACGACTTCAGTCGGTCTCAGGTGAAACTGGTGCTGCTCAAAAACTAATGAAGTATCAACGGCTTTATTTAGAGAACTGATTAGTAAAAAAAAAACCCAACCACCCAATATTAGTTTTATGAATTTAATATTATTATTGATCGTTTTTTGTTCTTCATTAATAACGAGGACATGAAGAACTCAAACTGACACTAAAGGGTTAAAATCCTCCACATGGTTGAAAGTTTGGTCAGTTGATCAGGATGGAAGTTGTTTAACAATCTATGAAGAAAAAGAGATGCAAAATTTGATTAATTGTTTTTTTATTAGGGATGCACCAATACCAGATTTATATGGGTCTCAGTGCGCCATCGCTGCTGAGGTGGGACGCGGTAAGAGAGTCGTTTTTATTTTGTAAGTGATCCTGAGGGTTATGGAACAAAAACGTCAAGTGGAAGGCCCAAAACAATATTAGCAGTACTGATCGGGAGGATCCAATTAGCTGTCCATCAAGACACTGGCATTGTGTACTGTAGTGTTGTCCTGTTGAAAAGCCCAGTCCATGTTTATTATACTGTACATACTGTATATGTTACTGTGTGTCACTTTGGAATCAACACAATCAGAATGTCTAAACAAGATCCCATTATGGTTGCATCAACTCCTGAACTGCAGCAGATCCGTGTTTTATTTAATTTATAACTACATTTTTACTCCTTAAAAACAAACATAAAGGGCATGTTGGTCATCAAGAGGCAAAAGGGGGTGGTTCTTGACCACTTGTATACTATGAGATTTATTTCAACAATTGCTTCAAACATTTATATTTTGTATTGTTAAAGGATAAAAATCTGCATTAATCCATTACAACTAGCGATTGTAGGGAAACTAATTTTTAAATAGACAAATGTAACAATCCAAACTTCTTATTTCCCCATCATTTAGTCTGACGACACATAGAGTCAAGCACATCACTGGATAGTGAGGTCACATGTGCTGTATGTGAGCTTTAATTACCTCCAACAACTGAATCACACATTCCTCACCATTGTTACGCTGCTGATCTGCTCACTGTACTCCCATTGAGGCCTGAGAGCAAAGTATGAATAAAATACATCCTAATGAATGTGGTACTTCCTGATTTTAAGTGTGTGCACCAATGGAGGCATTAACTCCTGACCCTATTGGGTTAATTAAGTTGTGGCTGATCATAATGAGAAATAGGAAGAAAAGAAGAAAAATGAGTGTGGAGTCAGATGGAAGTCCCTTTGAAAGTCACTTAGGAACAAGGCTGGAAGGGACGCACACTGAATAAATGTGTAACCTATTAAATTAGTGCTGGTCTCTGTGGAACTAATGGACTCCATGCAATTAAATTCAGCCTGCTTTTCTCAGTTCCACACACTAGTCACTATTTCTGACGTTTTTTATTTAGTAGGACATTCTATTTGTAACTGCGTGAACAGATCACTTCAATATTTAGGTGTAAAAACTTCCTGCATAGACACAAATTAAAGGTTAACTAACAGGTAATATAGAGTTCTAACTGTAGAGGTTAGCTAACAGGTAATATAGAGTTCTAACTGTAGAGGTTAACTAACAGGTAATATAGAGTTCTAACTGTAGAGGTTAGCTAACAGGTAATATAGAGTTCTAACTGTAGAGGTTAGCTAACAGGTAATATAGTGTTCTAACTGTAGAGGTTAACTAACAGGTAATATAGAGTTCTAACTGTAGAGGTTAGCTAACAGGTAATATAGTGTTCTAACTGTAGAGGTTAACTAACAGGTAATATAGAGTTCTAACTGTAGAGGTTAGCTAACAGGTAATATAGAGTTCTAACTGTAGAGGTTA
>SSNR01000242.1:463460-477365 GCA_006937965.1 Callopanchax toddi | reverse complement strand
CTAACAGGTAATATAGAGTTCTAACTGTAGAGGTTAGCTAACAGGTAATATAGTGTTCTAACTGTAGAGGTTAGCTAACAGGTAATATAGAGTTCTAACTGTAGAGGTTAGCTAACAGGTAATATAGTGTTCTAACTGTAGAGGTTAGCTAACAGGTAATATAGAGTTCTAACTGTACAGGTTAGCTAACAGGTAATATAGAGTTCTAACTGTACAGGTTAGCTAACAGGTAATATAGAGTTCTAACTGTACAGGTTAACTAACAGGTAATATAGAGTTCTAACTGTAGAGGTTAGCTAACAGGTAATATAGAGTTCTAACTGTAGAGGTTAACTAACAGGTAATATAGAGTTCTAACTGTACAGGTTAACAACAGGTAATATAGAGTTCTAACTGTAGAGGTTAGCTAACAGGTAATATAGGGTTTCTATATATAATAGCAAATTCTGCTGATAGTTTGTCATTGATCGGAAGCAGCTTCCCTCCCAATCTGACTAACCATGAGTACTTCCTGTTTCTAGAGACAAAGCTCAGTTTTAGTGATGTCATGGCCCTCATGGTTGTGCAGCTGGTAGCACTGTTGCCTCATAGCAAGAAGGTTGCAGGTTCAAAGCCTGGCTGCAGCCTTTCTGCAAGTAGTTACATGGTATCATCTCCTCATGTACCTGTTGGCAGGGTAGCCAGATAGTTTTCCAGCCCAAAAATTCATTAACATTTGTCAAAACACACAAAAAACACCCAATCAATGTTATTTAAAATGTGCGTGTGCGCACACATGTATCTGCATGCGAGCGTGCACGGACACATGTTAAAACACTTGCTACACCACTTTAATACCACAAACAGGGTCATGAACTGTTGGTGTCAACACCCCACCATCATCATCATCATCTTCGTCAGACGTGAGGTCCATATTAAAAACAACACATACACTAAAAAGACATATACATTAAAAGACACATTGTAAAAAGTTTAAAAACTATAAAAATAACAATAAAAAACACTATAAAAGAGATAAAAAACCATGTAAAAATAAAATAAAACTATAAAATACATGCATACCAGTGTCTCCACATAGATGGCTGGTTGTGCTCTGCACTATATGTTTGAACTGAGAACATAACAGCGATTAGAGAATGGGGACCGAGTGGGTGGAGTTTCAGAATAAATAGTCCTGTTGTGTTTTGGACAATAGCCAATCAGTGATGAAGACAGGTCAGGGGACATTGCCCAAAGAAAATTTTAACCGCAAAATCAGAATCCAAACTGCCCAATTAGCAGGAAACCGCCCATCTGGCCACACTGCCTGTGGGTTTCCTCCAGATACTCTTTTCCCCACAGATCACAACATACCTGAGGATTATGTAAGGTGTTCTGAATCAAAATGAATATAAATGAATAAACATAACTGTTAGAATGCCACTTCAGAACGACCCTGCTGACCCTTTAACTTGAACCACCTGCTGCACCCTGGTATTTGTAAGTCAAATTAGAGTAGTTTGCAAACGTTTTTACCCAGCTGTCATGTCTTTTCCAAATAGCCACTAACCCCCTAACAAGGTCCTCATGTGAGGCTTTTGAGTCAGGAAGCTATGTGCATGGCTTCACGTAGACGCTTGATGAGGGTTGGGTTTTAGTCAAATGAATGTGTCTCCCTGTCCTTTTTAACCTCTCCAGGGAACGCTGTTGGCTCCTGACTGCAGCAACCTCATGCAAATGGTTTGTGTTCATGCATGCAGCCTGATGAACCACCACTGACCTTCATTTGTGTTGGGTTGTATGCATCTACAAGTTTGCCCAAACTATATTTCTTCTTTAGTTCCAGATTACTAAAGGCCAGGGTTCAAATTTAAAATGAAACCCTCATCGTCATTGTTATAGACGTATTTCAGAACCCAGACGTTTCAAGTGCAATATCATAATTTGTTCTATATTGTTCATACAAAGGTAATAATAATACATTCTTGTATAAAGTTGAAATCTGTGTAATAACATTTAAATAATTGAAGCTCAACTAGAGGGACTGTGCCTGAGCTGGGACGTGTCATGTTACATCATCTATTCATGTCCCCTAACAGTAGGTGGCGCTAACACCCTGTAATGCTAGCTGACATCCACCATAGAAGAGAGTCTGATGCTGGTGCCTGAAGGCGGGTGACGCTCAGACTAGAGGAGAGGAATTTTCTCGTTTTGAGGACTGAAACCTGAGTGAGGTGTTACCTGGTGAAGCTGATAAACTTCAGAGCTGGAGACTAAACCCCCCAGTCCTCCCAGTAGCTCCTCCTGATGATGAAGAGTTTCTCCTCAGTGCTGCTTCATTTCCTTCAAAGGTTGATGTTTTTTAATTTTATTTTTACCTCCTGATGAGGTCATCAGAAGAAAAGTACTCGAATCCTTTTCCTGAACTTCTTTTCAGTTTAAGCTGCTACCGTTTTTCTAAAGTGGATTTTTGGAGACCCAGCTAAAGCGACATCATTAATTTGATTTATTTAACATAAAAGTGAATCTGTTAAAATGTCAGCTTTAGATCAGTGACTGATCATCTAACAGGACGTAGCTCTATACTCAGTGAGATGTACAGGGCTACGTATTTAGAGATTTCTGCCTGAACAGAGTTGATGCTGTTGAAAAAGGCTGAATTTATTGAAGTGAATAGTTTCTGGTTTAAAAGGTAAAGGGTAGAGTTTGCTCTCTAGCGCCACCCATGGTTGTTATGACTGATCATTGAACAGGCCTTATTGTCTTGGTTCTCAAGCGTTCATGTTGACACTATCTGTGTGTGCTCTAAACATCTAGTGCAGGTCAGATGTATAATGTTTATTATTACTGTTCATGTGGGAAAAGTTTGATTTGATCTACCTTTTATTATGTGACAATAAAGAATAGGAATGAGGGATTTGTACACTCATCACAGTGGTTTTTTTTTTTACAGATGTGCAGTGGATGGCTAATGGTTTTTGTTGCATATAAACAGTAAGAATATGTATTTGTTTAATAGGTAAGTCCAACCTTCTAAAAGAAGAAGAAGATGTAGATTAGATTCAGCTGTAGGTTAGGATGAACAGTGAAAAACGATTTGACATCCAACCACAGCATCACTGTCTCATCGGCTGGTGAGGAGATCAACAGGTGGACTGACCCCATGTTATAGTGATGAGCTGAGATAAATGTTGACTTGGTGATAATATGCAGTTTTGCTTGTTTTGGGCGCCCTCTGGTGTCCGTTTTAAATCACTGCATTACACAAGTTAGCATATTGTTTCAGCTTCTAAACGCCTAAATCTACCTGTTGAAATGTCTCCTCAGCCTTCATAGCTTTCTACAGGAGCGGTTATTTACTCCTTCAAAGAAATCAGCTGTGTTCAAGCAGGGAGAGATGGGAAAAATCAGGAATCATGAGATAAAAACACTCCAGAGCTAGCATAACAGCTAGCCACTTTGGGTTAGCCTAACCCTCGTGAGACACGTGACTTCCTGGGTACCGTGACGGTGACGGAGATTTTACAATCGTGGTATTCTGGATCTAACCACCAGATGGGGCTAAGTGACTTTTCATTAACTCTGTAAAGAGTCAGATTAGCACAGACTGGCTCAAGGAGAAGATTTAAAAATATGAAAAAGTTGCATATTATCACTTTAAATATTGTATCAAAAATATGTTTATAGATGTGCACACGGTTATTTAGAATTGACATAAAGTTGTGTGAATGGGTAAATGACTGTTGGGTTGTAAAGCGCTTTGGGGCTGCAGAACTGTAGAAAGTGCAATATAAATATTGGTACAGGCCATTTACCATTTAAAATTAGTATCACAATTGAAATGCTTAACAACTTCATCATAATTAGATTTGATAAATGCAGTTGATTAGAACACTGCTGATAATAATACACTTGTTTGTCTTAAAGTATCAGCCTGCAGCTGAATCAGGATCAGCCTCAGGTCCGTCCGTCGTGTCAGTAACTACTGCTGAAAATCAAACATAATAAACATTTTGACTTGTGTGGAAATGACAGATCCAGTTGATGTGTTTTCTGTAGCTGGACCTGGAGCCACCAGAGGAGACTTCACAGCTGCTCCTCCTGCACTAACCTGTAGGCTACCTGATGGTTCAGGTGAGGTCGGTCTGTTCATGTTGACACAAACATCCATTACACACCTGCGTGCATCTGATTAATGTGAAGATTTTATAGATAACTTTACTGTTTTATTCATGTGAGGATACATTCTTTTAAAAATCAGGTTGTATTTGTGCTGCAGTCAAACAGCATGTAGCAGCATGTGTGTGATGTCATTGATCTTGAGTATAAGGTGATACATTTTGCTTCATGTATCCTGTAGATGTGGTAAAAAGTGTCAATCCACAGTCAACTGGTGCTGCTGGTTGGCTGCTACAACTTACAGACCAACGAGGACAGAGTTGGCCCGGAGAGGACCGGATCAGGAAAAACCTGATTTAGTTTTTCCTCAGCGAGACGATGGAAGAAGTTGGCACCACCAGAACTTTAACAGGACTTTAGTCAATGGTGACAAAATCAAAGGAAGCTGGGTGACGGACGGACTCAAAAAGAACAACAGTCTTTTCTGTTTTTGTTGCAAACTTTTCTCTAAAAGAAATGCATCTAACACCCAGAGGACTGAGGGACTGGAGGAATGACCAAGAGTCCAGAACACCAGAAGAGTTCATCATTATGGGAAGAACTGGAAGCTCGATTAAAACAAAGTCAAACCATTAACAAACAAGAGCAGGCTCTCCTTGACCCGACCTGCTGCTATGGTCCAATCACTGGCTGTTCAGAGGAAAAGCTCAGCTCGCCTTCAGATGGAAGCTTTTAGAAAGGGGTGGAGCTTCTGGCTAAATTTGACCTGAAGATGAAAGATCAAATCCACAGAAGCCAAGCGTCCCACCAGGGGCGGGGTTAGGTGCTGGCTACTGGGCTCAAGCCCCGGATGTTTTATGATAAGCCCCGAATCAGAGTTTTACTTTTGATGGAGAGAAAAAACTCTCGGTAGTAACCTGCAGTACCGAAGTCAAACAGAGGGGGCAGAAGCTTCGCAAAGTAGCCTGCATACAACCTTCTTGACTCTCCGGAAGTAGATCCTACTCTATAAACACGAGAAGACTGATGTAACGTGATGACATCAGGACGTTTTTTAGACTAAAAGTACCGTGACAGAATGACAACACCACCAGCTGATGAAACGGTGAGGATTCAGGTTTGTGAATCTTTTTAAAAGTGTTGAATGTTACTCTGCTGGTTTGCTAAATGTTAGCTTACTACTGCAGTAAAGTTGTGATACAAAGAGATTGAGGTTCTGTACTGGTTACATGGGAAGAATCAGTGAGCTTGGATAAGAAATTTAAAAGATGAATAACAGAGAGGCTGATGCTCTGGATACTAACAAGTTAAAAAGAGTAATGTTTTCATGTTTATCATTTTTTGACAAATAGTTTCTATTCATACCATCACTGGTAATACTGTTGTTCTTAAAGAGTCAAAAATAAAACCAAAATGGACTGATTTACCATCATGTCGTCATCATCACGTGGGCTGGGTCATCTTTAGAACAACTCACAGTCAGGAGTTTTTAGACTCGTTTGTAGCTCCCAAGGAGTTTGACTCTGGTGTCACTGTTGTTCTTGAACTAAACTACAAACCTGTAGCACACTTTCTCAGAATAAATTACTAGACAGGTATGACTGTTTAAGCTCTGAAACCTGTATTTACAGCTAACGTTTACAATTTGCATGATTTTTTTTCAATAATTCAAATTTATTGTCTCTTAAGTCACTCATAAAGATGTAAATTTTGAGATGAAAAATGTTATGTGAATGGCTTTATAAAAAAAAGTGTGCTGTCAATGTAAATACCTTTAATGGTACTCAAAATGCAACTACATCATATAATTCAAAAACAAGTAAAAGAATTAGTTCAAATATCAGTTTAATATGATTTTATTAATCTATTGCAAAAAGAAAACTCTCCAAGTACAAATACAGAAATCAGGACCAACAAAAATGATCATTTATGATGGTAATTCATTACAGATAAAACATGAGGGATGACACAATGCATAATAAAAATACCTGTACATAAATAACTTCAAGATGACAGAAATCATACTCAGTACTTCAGCTGGATAATGAATACAAATTACTGGGCCAGTTCCTGAGGCTCTGTTCATTTTCACCTCTTATGTGTTCTGAAGGTTTTTTATTCAAAATGTTCAAATTTAAATCAAGCCACATTTTTAGAGACTGAAAGATTATTAGATAAATCATTCTCAGTATTGTGTTCAGGATGTTATTTGTTTCCTAGACTTTCACAACAGTAATAAATATATGAAACTGTTCAGCAGGGCTCTTCATTCCTGGCCCTGCTGACTTACCTGCATAGTTTTTGTTTCTCTGCACCAACACACCTGTTTGAATCAAGGGGTGATTAACAGGGTCCTGAAGAACAGGACGTGCTGAAGAGGTGATTCAATCATTAGATCAGGTGTGTTGAAGCAGGTAAACAGCTAAAGCACACAGGCCAGTGGCCCTCCAGGACCAGGATTAAATAATCCTGCTGTTCAGAAGACAAGCAAATATCAACATATCAAAATAATCATCAAACACTCACCTGACAGTGTTAAATACTGCAGTCAGCTTCATATGGTCTCCCTCTGACACGTCACAGTAACGATCCTCTGTGTGGTTCAGTTCAGGAGTCAAGGAACACCTTCTGTTCTTGATGGACGAGTCACAGGGCTGCTCCGCGTTTCCCTGGTGGAATCTAACCATCCTGCAAGGGTTTAAAACATATAAAAGTTAGGTCTCATAATAACTGTATTACCTACTGTATTTAACCTGGTCCTGCAAACAAGTGTAGTTTGAATAACATTGTAGTTAATGTTGCTGTCAAATTGATAAACTGGCTGTAAGTGGGGAACTTGTGTAGACCACGGAACCAGAAGTATTTTGTAGTAATAGTAGTAGTACTATCTGAGGATACATTTTACAGGCTTTTCAAAGAAACTGGGAGGATAATTAATTTAAAGCCCTTTCATTAATTCTCGGACTATAGTTTTCAATAAAGTGTTTTGATATTTTCTAATAAACACAAGAGTGGTCACACAATGATTTTGGGTGTACTACACATGTATTTGTACAGAATTAAAATGATATTTAGTCAGTTTGACAACACAAACAAACAGAGTGACGAGCTCATAATAGGCTAGCTAAAGTTAGCCACGTCTGGTTAGCTTCAAACAGAGCTTGGTTTGAATGAAAAACAAAGTTCATGCCCACGGTAAATACAATACAATACAATACATATGAAAGGACAGAAACAAAGTAAAACGAGACTTACCTTGAGGACACAGGTTTCAGAGGACATTTCCACCGCTCTGGGAGCTAATGGCTAACATCAGCTGTTTGGGTCCGTCACAGTTTACTACACTGAGGAAACGGATTCTGACGACCTGAAAATGTTTTTTTGTCCCACCTCACCCTTAGTGGGCTCAAAATACAGATAAAAATCTACGTCAGAAAGAATTGATGCCTTTCAGTGTGTAATTATCACGATCAAATGAATTCTACCCTGGTTAAACAAACACGGAGCTTCCTACAGGGCTTGTGTTCAGTGTAGAGACAACATCCGGGTCACAACAGCTGTCAATAAATGAAATAACCAGAATCGAAAAACGAGCTCGTTATCCGTTTTCTCCATTTTCGTTTAGTGCTCAAAATCGGAAATGAGAAAACAACTCGTTATCCGATTTTTTATTTTGGTTTTTAAAACGGAAAATGGAAAATAATAGTCAGTTTTCATTTTTCCATTTTTGGTTTAAAACGGAAAAACGAACTGCCTGAAAGTACACGGATTCTTTATAATCCGTGTACTCTTCGTTCTTTCCATTTTCAATTAAAACCAAAAATCGAAAAAGGAATTTTTTCTTTCATATTTTGTTTTTTCTTGTTGAAATGGATACAAAATGCCAAAAAAGGTCTTGTTTATCATATTTTAATCCTAGTCGAAGATAAAAAAAACGAAATGGAAAAACGGGCTGTAAGGAAGAATTCGATTTTCATATTTCATTGCTCCGGTTTGCGAGTCCGGTAAAGTTTAAGAAATTGGCAGATTCGAAGTTTGCCGTTCAATAGCTTCCGATCAAATGGTGTAATAACAAATACTGCACCTCATTAGAATCGTAGGAAGGAGGTCTACAAGCTACAACCTCGTTTTTATAAAACCATCCCTCCTCCGCTGCAGTTTTACATTTTGATCGCTGGTCCAGTCAGCTGAAGGCTGCTGAGCGGGCAGGGACCGTCTACAAATTACCACTCTGTTGACAGCTCTTATGTAAAAATTAAATAACTACACTCTTCTACACTGTACTTTCACCAAACTTATACATAGTGTCAATAGACATCTTCTCTTCAGATTGCATTCTAAAAATGTAATTTTTGGGGATTTTTGTTTATGTTTTGTTAATATTTTTTATTATATTTACTAGGAACTCTAAACCTGTACACTGTAATCACCATATTATCTACTCTACATACTAGAAGTCACCAAAATCACACAGATGATCACAGTACATATATACTACAAGTCTCAGCTTCTGGAAATGTGTTTTTTAATGATTTTTGGTGAAATATAGTTTATTATTTTTCCCAATAACTCCACCACTGTACACTCTGCTGACACCAAACTCACAGAGATGATCACAGGACATCTCCTCTCTGTACTACAAGCCTTAGTTCTGTCGAAAAACAATCAGCTGATTTTTGAGTAATTGTTTTGCTAAAACTATTAATGATAAGAGATTTGGTTTGTTTTTTGGGTAAGTTGTTTCAATAACTCCACCACTGTACACTCTACTGACACCAAACTGACAGAGATGATCACAGGACATCTCCTCTCTGTACTACAAGTCTTAGTTCTGTCATATTAAAATTAAGTTGACAGTCAACTTCAAATCCAACAACACACTCAGACAGAAACTGGTTAATCTAAACTGAACCATACAACCAAAAAGAAGCTTGGCTTCTTTGTTTATGCAGTCCTTTACAGTGAGGACTGGCCAGACTCTTACATCGGAATAAAAACCAACAATTACACAAGTACATGGCACAACACAGTAGAGCCACCTTTTCAGGTCATGACTCAGCAGTCCATTTACATCTCAAGGACAAGGACAGACCTTTGAAAATGACAATGTCCACATTGTGGACAGAGAAGGTAGATGGTTGTAGAGAGGATCTACGTCAAACATAAAAGACCTACACTAAACAAGGGAATGCCTCAGGTTGCACTTTTCCACTACAACCATTTTTCTCTGAACCTGATTCCAAACCTGCTTTGATCTAATTTACACATTCCTGCATTAAAAAAAAGAGAACCATCAAGGACAATAGTTCCTAACGACATCTACAACATCTCAGGGATTCAGGAGGAAGGTGACTCACAGGTACTTTCAGCTCATGTAGAAACAACAGACAGCTGCAGTTAATCAGGTAGACTCATCCAGGTAGACAAATCAGCTGATTGTTTTTCAACAGAACTAAGACTTGTAGTACAGAGAGGAGATGTCCTGTGATCATCTCTGTGAGTTTGGTGTCAGCAGAGTGTACAGTGGTGGAGTTATTGGGAAAAATAATAAACTATATTTCACCAAAAATCATTAAAAAACACATTTCCAGAAGCTGAGACTTGTAGTATATATGTACTGCGAGCATCTGTGTGATTTTGGTGACTTCTAGTATGTAGAGTAGATAATATGGTGATTACAGTGTACAGGTTTAGAGTTCCTAGTAAATATAATAAAAAATATTAACAAAATATAAACAAAAATCCCCCAAAATTATATTTTTAGAATGCAATCTGAAGAGAAGATGTCTATTGACACTATGTATAAGTTTGGTGAAAGTACAGTGTAGAAGAGTGTAGTTATTTAATTTTTACATAAGAGCTGTCAACAGAGTGGTAATTTGTAGACGGTCCCTGCCCGCTCAGCAGCCTTCAGCTGACTGGACCAGCGATCAAAATGTAAAACTGCAGCGAAGGAGGGATGGTTTTATAAAAACGAGGTTGTAGCTTGTAGACCTCCTTCCTACGATTCTAATGAGGTGCAGTATTTGTTATTACACCCATTTGATCGGAAGCTATTGAACGGCAAACTTCGAATCTGCCAATTTCTTGAACTTTACAGGACTCGCAAACCGGAGCAATGAAATATGAAAATCGAATTCTTCCTTACAGCCCGTTTTTCCATTTCGTTTTTTTTTAATCTTCGACTAGGATTAAAATATGAAAAACAAGACCTTTTTTGGCGTTTTGTGTCCGTTTCAAAAACAAAAAACAAAATATAAAAGAAAAAATTCCTTTTTTGATTTTTGGCTTTAATTGAAAATGGAAAGAACGAAGAGTACACGGATTCCGTTTTTCCATTTCGTTTTTTTGATCTTCGACTAGGATTAAAATATGAAAAACAAGACCTTTTTTGGCGTTTTGTGTCCGTTTCAACAACAAATAACAAAATATGAAAGAAAACATTCCTTTTTCGATTTTTGGTTTTAATTGAAAATGGAAAGAACGAAGAGTACACGGATTCTTTATAAATAAAGTGTTATGTTTATTTTTATTTGATATATGTGGTCACATTTTAGATTATAATTTGAATATGTTCAGATTCTTGAGGGTACTGTTATCTCCGCTCCTGTTGTGTTTGTAATNAAGTAATTTGCACATATTGCTCACTATTTATTTCAGTTGTTCAAATAAATGTTCACCTCTTTGGACCTGAGGTCTTTTTGTGTTTGTGTGGGGTTTTTGTGTGTGTGTGTGTGTCGGGGGGTGGGGGGGCTCTGGTAAAGCTTGCCTAGGGCACCACATGGTCTAGGACCGCCCCTGTGGACTGGGAGCATGAAGCCTGGCGTTCCCTGGGGCGTGAAGATGAATTTAAATGCTGCAGAATGGTTGGCTGAGGATGATGGAAACGCCCTGAGGCGTCCAGATGTTGACACCTCGTCTTTAGACCACAGCCCAGATGTTGGAACTGGGTCAACAGGAGGACTTGAGGGATGAAGTCGGAGAAGTAGAACAGGTGAAGTTAGTGGTTGACTCGTTGTGTTGTCAGTGCATGTCTCTGTTTATTTGTCTTCCTGTGAGACGTCCCACGCCGTCTCTCTCATGGTGTGAATCTGAGTCCCTCTGTTTTCATTCTGGGGAAAAAGGAAAGGGTAACATTTGGATTGGCTCAAACTGTATCTGAGAAAAGGTCAGCCTGACATTTTACACAGCTGCTACATTTCATCACAGCGCCGCCGTGTGTGTGTGTGTGTGTGTGTGTGTGTGTGTGTGTGCATTATGTCTTAAGGGAAGAGTTTGCTTAAATAATGATTAGACCGAATCAAGTTAGCATAGATGGATTGGAGCATCATTGAGGTAAATGTTCCCAGAAGTCATTGCTGTCCCTGAAACGGCGTGGTAACGGTCTCGTGGTTCTTCTTAATGAAGGTTCTGGATCAGGACTGAGAGTCCAGCCTTAAAGTCCAGTCAGGGTTGGTTTTAGTAGCAGTCTGATACGGTTTCATTGTTTAAAACAATCATTAATACAAAAGAAGCAAAATGAACGTCATTAAAGGAAACCAGTGTCACCTACTGACCTTCACTTTTCTTTTCCTTTTTTTGTTTTGTAATATTTTTATTAAACACTTTCAAGTACCCGAATACATAGTACAGATAAATCCTAAAATAGCTCAAAATAGTTTAGCAAGTTACATGCTAGTATCAGAGCACAAGGTTAGCATAAGCTACGTTAGCTTGGTTTCTTTTTAGTAAATTAAACAGCTATTTGACACCAAACTGATGTCCATATAGCATGAACAACTTCTATTTAACACAACATCATCATACTCAGTGATAGATCTACTCCAAGGGTCAGAAGAAAAACGTTTCTGTGAGAGACATTTAGCCTGCATGCACTCTGTTTCAGTTTAAGCTTCAACATGCAATAACAAAAGTCGCCACCAGAGGGCTCTCAATAAACACTGACAGGAGTCAGAACAATAAAGCTTAATTCTTCCACTCTAAATTAAGCCTAAACTAAATCCCATTCCAAACTCAGATTAGCCCTAAAGTGACTCTTAAAGTCCCAACTAGGTTAACTAAATTAACTAACTCCCCTAGTCATTAAAACATATGCTACGGTCCGTTAAAACTCACAATTAAACTATCTTTAACATCCTCAACATGTTTAAGAATATTAATTGTGTTTACATCAAACTTTCAAACTGTCTTATCTGTCTGTGTTCTTAGGTTTTTCAAATTAAATGGTTGTTCAATCCTTATCTGGTCTCAGCTTCACGTTATTAATAAGGTATTTCAATTCACTGTACTCTTTCAAAGAACCTAGATACCTTCAATAAATATTAGCTATTATCAGGGTTAAATGACAGTTTATCACTTTTCATTATAATCCTAAAATAAGCTTTGTTTATATGAAGAGGGTGTAGTTAAAATGACTGTTATTTCCAAACGCTACACAGGACAGCTTGCTATGTTACCATGGTAACATGAATGATCTGACTGTTAGTTAGAGATGGATTTATGTCAGTAGAAAGCTGATTGTGAATATTAAGTTGTGTTTCTGATCTTGTGTAGGTCAGGTTGTTTTCCTCTGAAACTCTTACTTCTGTTATTATTATTTGTATCTGATTATATTGATATTATTCTAAGGTCTCCTCATGAAGACTTTATGATTTCTTGACTGTTTGATGTGTAGAATTAGACCTAACAGCTCCACATTGTTAGAGAACTGGTGGGAGGGATTTTTACCAGCAAAATATTCAGTCAGATGAAAATATTTCTCTTCATTCCTGCTCTAGTGGAGATGAGATGTGATTTTTTTTTTTTTTAACCCCGTGTCCTGTCTGGCTGTGGAGCAAACAGAATAATGTCTGAGTGCCAAAAACAAGGTGAGAGGTTACAGCCACTGCTATAAAACTCCTCCTGATTTTTGTTTAAATATAACCCCCAAAATCTTTATTAGAATGTTTTTATGGTTGATTGGACACGGAGCCTGAAAGTGAAGGGAAGGGTACAGAAAGAGGGATGGGGGAGAAAGTAAACAGAAAAAGAAGAGAACAAGAGACGTGAAGAATCCACTTCTAGACCTGTAAATAAAGCACAAACAAACAAAACAGGAGAAAAGATACAACAGCAACAAACAGCATATGAATACACAACAGTTGTGATATTCTTCAAATGTATACGTATACACCAGTTCAAGAGAGTTCAGTGTCAACCACAGCCCCAGTCAATGTGTCTGAAAACACCTGAGTCGTCTTTATGTGAGCACCTTGTGATCACCTGTGTGTATATATGCGCGCTTGTTTATGTAAGGTTTCTCTATTGAAACATTCAATAATAAGTTAGAGGAGCCACAGACCCGCCCCCAAGGCCCACGGAGGACGCGAAGGAGGTCCAGGCCCCAGACGTCCAGAGGACACCCAGGGCACGGACACCCCAGGGAGACCGCCATCAGGGCAGTCGCTAAACTCTCCCCCAGAGGGCGCAGAGGCTCACCCCACGTGGGCCCCCGGCAGTCGCCGCGCTAGAGCCCCTGGGGGGTCGCGGCTAGGAGCTCACAGGCACCGCCTGCAGCCGGCCATCCAGGGTAGATCCAGCCGGAACCAGAGACCCGAGACCCAGGAGCGAACCGGCCCCAGCAGAGGCCCGACCACCCCCGGGGGCCCAGATCCCACCAGGCCGCCACAGGAAGAAGAGCAGGCAGACGCCCCCAGCACCCAGCCCCAGACCCCGAGACACCCCAGCACGCCACTGGAGAAAGGCACCACCAATGCCGAGGCGCAGCCAGGGAGGATAGTCTCTGCTGAGGAGGGCCTAGCATGTCAC
>SSNR01000242.1:433375-461530 GCA_006937965.1 Callopanchax toddi | reverse complement strand
GTACGCCTGCATGGAATCAGTGAAGACTCAGTCATTTTCAGATCCTCCCACCATGCTGTCAGAGAAGAGCTGATGTTAGGGCTTTTAAAGCAGTCGCTTCGTTTAATGTTTGAGCTAATAAATGGTAGATCTGAAATCTCTATATTGTTGCATATTGTCTGTTCTACGTCTAACCAGGACTCATCTAGTGGGTCCTGCTTAATCCATCTTGAGATGTATTGTAGCCTGTTGGCTAAGAAGTAATGATAAAAATTAGGTACATCTAGTCCTCCTCTATCTTTGGTTTTCTGTAGCGTTTTCAGGCTAATACGTGGAGGTTTATCCTTACAAAGAAATGTAGAAATAGACGAGTCCAGAGATCTAAACCAGTCAGATGATGGTTTATTTGGAATCATTGAGAATAGGTCATTGATTCTTGGTAAAACCATCATTTTAATTGAAGCAACTCTCCCCATGAGTGATATGGGTAGAGACTTCCATCTGACCAGATCATCTTCCACTTTCTTTAAGAGTGGGATGTGGTTTAGTTTAGTTAAATCTGCCAGTCTAGGAGAGATATTAACACCTAAGTATGTAATATTCCCTGACTGCAACTGTGTATTAGGACAGTTGGTAAAGGAGCAATTAATTGGAAGAACTGTAGATTTTAACCAGTTTATTGAATAATCTGAAACTTTAGAAAAAGAGTTGATCAATTCAATGACCTGAGAGAGGGAGGATTGTGAATGCTGGAGAAACAGTAATACATCATCTGCATAAAGACTGATTTTATGTTCTATGTCTTTACATTTTATTCCTTTAATATCTTTACTTTGCCTGATTGCTGCTGCTAGCGGTTCAATAAAAACAGCAAACAGTGAGGGGGAGAGTGGACGTCCCTGCCTGGTCCCCCTCTGAAGACAGAAGCTGGCTGATGTCCGGTCGTTTGTCCTGACACGAGCTGTTGGAGAACTGGATAAGATTTTTAACCAGTGTATAAAATAATTCCCAAAACCAAATTTATGTAGGGTTGCAAATAAAAATGTCCAGTTTACTCTATCAAAAGCTTTTTCTGCATCTAGAGATAAAATATTAGTTTCAATGTTTTTACTGTTAGAGTAATCTATTAAACTAAGTAATCTACGTGAGTTTGTGGACGAGTGTCTTCCTTTAATGAAGCCCGTCTGATCAGGATGTATAATGAGGGGAGTCACCTTCTCTAATCTTCTAGCGAGGGCTTTACAGATGATTTGAGATCAGCATTAATAAGTGATATGGGACGATAACTGGTAGGAAGTACAGGGTCTTTACCTGGTTTTACCAGGAGACTGATGTTGGCAGAGTTCATATTTGGTGGTAGTCTGCCATTTCCTTCTATTTCCTGTATCATTCTGAAGAAGATTGGAGCTAGAGTATCCCAGAATTCTTTATAATAATAATAAATAATAATGCATCAGTTTTATATAGCGCTTTTCAGGTCACTCAAAGACGCTTTACAGAGTTGCATTATTCATTCACACAGTCATTCTCACCGGTGGTGGTAAACTACGACTAACGTCTGTAGCCACAGCTGCCCTGGGGCAGACTGACAGAAGCAATATAGAATTCAGCTGGAAATCCATCTGGACCTGGAGCCTTCTTATTGGGCCTCCTGGAGGTTTAAAGGGCCTCCTGGAGGTTTTAAGGGCCTCCTGGAGGTTTTAAGGGCCTCATAGAGGTTTTAAGGGCCCCCTGGAGGTTTTAAGGGCCTCCTGGAGGTTTTAAGGGCCTCCTGGAGGTTTTAAGGGCCTCCTGGAGGTTTTAAGGGCCTCCTGGAGGTTTTAAGGGCTCCTGGAGGTTTTAAGGGCCTCCTGGAGGTTTAAAGGGCCTCCTGGAGGTTTTAAGGGCCCCCTGGAGGTTTTAAGGGCTCCTGGAGGTTTTAAGGGCCCCCTGGAGGTTTTAAGGGTCTCCTGGAGGTTTTAAGGGCCTCCTGGAGGTTTTAAGGGTCTCCTGGAGGTTTTAAGGGCCTCCTGGAGGTCAGCTGGAGTTAATGGTGAGTCCAGGGCCGTCACTTGATGATCTGGCAGTTTAGGAAGTACTATTCTGTCTAGAAACTGATTAATCTCATTATCTGATGGGTTAACCTGTGGAGAGTATAAGGTTTTATAAAAATCTCTGAAAGTGTTGTTTATACCTTCAGGATCATAAACTGTATTCCAGTCACGTCTTTAACAGCAGATATAGTTGTTTTTTCTTTATTTTTTTTCAACTGGTTGGCTAGAAATCTACCTGATTTATTACTATGTTCAAAGTTTTCTATTCGAAGTCTTTGTGCTAAAAATTTTGTTTTTTTATTAATAATTTCATTTAGTTCTAGCTTTGCTTTCCATACTTTGCCCTGTATTTCTTCTTCCTGGGAAGTCTCTAAAGATTTAATGATTTCTTCTAATTCCTGAGTTCGTTTGTTCTCTGTTCTTTTCTTATGTGTTGAAAATGACATTATTTGAGATGAGATGTGATTAAAGCGCTCCACCCAAAAATAATTTCACCAGCCGCCACTAAAAAACCTCCCAAACTCAGAGTTTAGGGCAGAACCAGAAATGATGACCTGGTCTTCCAACATGCATTTGAATTTTGTCACAGGTAGAAAAAACTGAGGGAAACAATTTGTTTAACTTAGATTTAGAAAAATGCAAAGGATGACTGAACCATTTAAGCTGAATGAGCTGCAGGAATAGAAGAGAATGTATAGGTCATCAGGAGTCTCCAGTCCAGGCAGCTCTGGTCTGCGTGGAGGGGCGTGGCTCAGAAACAGTTTAGAAACTGAATGTTTGGATGTTGGATCACAACGCCAAATTCAGTATCAGCCTGTTGAACGTAACTCCTCCCCTGTAGAAAACATGACTTGTTAGAGGACAGTAGGCTGTGTTGAGATGTTGGAGTGGATGAAGAACATGTGATGAAGTAGAGGAAGTAAAGTGGGTAAACACAGCCAGTCCCCTTCAGAGCAGTAATTAGCAGGACTAATTAGCTGCAGTACAACAGTAATTAGTTTTGAAGGAGATATCTGAATTAATTATTAGTTATATTAATTAATTCAGATTGGGTATGGGGGGGTAGTGGTATTTAAGAGAACTGTAAATGTACTCATAATCAGCGTAGCAGAGCAGGAAATCAAATTATAGTCATGTGACTTCTGATCTCCTCCTGAACCAGATCACCTGACGACGTTCAGTTCATCAGGTCAATAACTGCTAGAGACCAAATGGCTGCCTGACATCGCTGTGGAGCAAGAGCCCTCATCCACCTGATCCTCATCCACCTGATCCTCATCCACCTGATCCTCATCCACCTGATCCTCATCCACCTGATCCTCATCCACCTCCACCTGATCCTCATCCACCTGATCCTCATCCACCTGATCCTCATCCACCTGATCCTCATCCACCTGATCCTCATCCACCTGATCCTCATCCACCTGATCCTCATCCACCTCCACCTGATCCTCATCCACCTCCACCTGATCCTCATCCACCTGATCCTCATCCACCTGATCCTCATCCACCTCCACCTGATCCTCATCCTGATCCGACTCAGGGACCTGAGCTCCCAAAGGAGTCGAGTGACATCACCGTTGTCCATCTCGGTCCAGGGACTTCCTGCCGATTGGGCGACAGGTCGGATGGTTCAGATCCACCCGATGAACCTCCAGCTCAGAAACCTCTGTGCAACCTCACCGAAAAATGAGTCACATGAAAGGTTTATGTACCTGTGACTCTAGGAAAGGTGCTTAAAGGATGCTCTTTAGCCACTGGGTCAGACCTAATTCTCTTTTCTTTTGAAAATCATCCATTGTGCTGTGGACACATGGAACTGTTGTTCATTTTTATTTATTTTATTTACTTATATTTAAAGAGGATAATACCCTTGAGATGAACCATCTCGTTTTCAAGGGGGTCCTCTTTCAAAGCCACAAAACAGTATAAGACGGCAAAACACAAGTGTTAGAGAGAAAATAACAGAGAAACTAAATACCACAGATCACTGCAAAAGAAATAACCACATCATGGACTGGGAACAGGGGAGAATCAGACACACTGAGGAGAACAGATACAGACGTTGGATCAGGGAGGCAGTGGAGATAAGGAAGTGAGCCAAGTGGTCCATCAACCGGGACGAGGGGCCTACCAGCTGTCTCACACCTGGGACTCACTGCTCCAGGGACCAGCCGGTCGAGATGGGCGTGGCCAACCCCGACCTGTCAGATCTGACAGGTCGGGGTTGGCCACGCCCATCGGGAAGAACAGCTGATAAACGACACGTCACACCAACACCAGTGACACTTCTGATGAAGACCGCAGGTGCGAGTCGAAACATCCATCCATCTTCTGTAACCGCTTGGTCCTCCACAGGGGGTTGTGGGGGAGCTGGTGCCTATCTCCAGCGGTCAAGGGGCGAGAGGCGGGGGACACCCTGGATGGGTCGCCAGTCCATCGCAGGGACACAGAGAGATGAACGAGACAAACACCCACACACCCACTCACACCTAAGGACAATTTACCAGCCCAATCAGCCTGACAGTCATGTCTTTGGACTGTGGGAGGAAACCGGAGTACCCGGAGAAAACCCACACATGCACGGGGAGAACATGCAAACTCCACGCAGAGAGGCCGCAGAGCCGGGACGCGAACCCACGACCTTCTTTCTGAGAGGCAACAGTTCTAACCAACTGCGCCACCATGCAGCCCCCGCTTCGAAACATGTCAAAGGTAAAAACTTACCCAAAGAACATCCATGTCTGAAGAAAAGGACCTATAATCATTATTTAAACCGTATAATCTGATTTAGCACTCCTTGTTCTCGTAGTGCAGATGTTCCTCAATTTGCTCCAGTCTTCAGCGTCATTAGTACGTCTGGCTACCTTCCAAGCCTCATCACGTTGTTTAAAAAGTGCGATAAGTTGACCATCAATCCACGGCAAATGATTGCCTTTAACTTTTACGCTGATCCAAGGAGCATGTTTATCTAGGACTCTTAAAAATTCAGAATAAAAGAAATTCCAAGCATCATCAACATCAGAGAAGAGCATCAGCCTATCCCATCTGACCAGCTGTAGGTCCTCTAGAACAGGGATACTCAAACTGTGGTACGAGCGCCCCCTGGTGGTACGCGGAGGACCCAACCCTTTTGTTTTTAATGAAATATTAGTGACTAAAACAGTGAATTTTTTTTGTAATTAAGCGTTTGTAACGGGAGGTGGCCTAATTTGTGTATATTTTCTCTATTATTAAAGTATTTTTATTAAGATATATTTATTTATGATGTGTTATGTCATGATGTGTTGTCTGAACGCCGGATGGGCTAACAGTTTGTGCACCACAGATTAGCTTAATGGTTAAGCTAAAAACATCGGTGCCAAGCAGGGGTCGCGTTAACGGAGTATTTTCCGTCATTTACCGTTTTTTAAAACTTTGACGGACAAATCTTAAGTCTGCTTATCTGGGTCCAGGTAGCGAACCGGGAGCCCAGACCCCCCACTCCCCAGCCTCCTCCTCCACCAGCCAACAGCTGACTTGTCTGAACCGCCTCAACTGGTTCTGGATCAGCGGTTCTACTCCGAGTCTCTCCCGAATGTCTGAGCTCCTCATCCTATCCCTAATAATCCCGGCTGCCCTGCAGAGGAAACTCATTTCAGCCGCTTGTATCTGTGATCTCGTTCTTTCAAAGCTCCTGACCAGGTGAGGACTGGGAGGTAGATGGACCGGTAAATAGACCCAGGCTTTCTGGTTCTTTACCACAACAGACGGTTCAGCATCGCATCCCTGCAGACGCTAACCTGATCCACCTGTGATGATTTGTGGCGTTCACGTTGAGTTTCCTGATTTGTTTGAAAACAGCTGGTTGCTGTTGCAGTTTAAAAGTCACCCATATGCTTCAGTTGAGACAACCTTGTTGTCTGTGTCTGTCTTTAAGCTCAGTCCAGTGACACTAATACACCCCTTATATGTGTCTGACCTCAAGCCCAGTGTAGCATTATCAAATACGCTATAACCTCTGAACTTTGACCCTGTTGACCATCACAAATAATAAGCCATCTTTCTCCCAATAACTTGGATTATAATGACTTCTTATTATGTTTTAACCTGAATCAAGATTCCTACAGGTGTCCAACTGTCCACTTTCAGGTGTCCACTTCCCAGATGACCTCAACTGGACTCTCTTGGTTATACAGAACCTAAGACTCTCTGAGTAATAATTCCAGATTCTAAAGTGTTCCCTTTCTTGTGACACTGCTGATCTAATCTTGTTGACATTTCATCATTCATCATTTATTTTTATTTCGCACATGGCTGTGCACACATCCAAACAAAACCATACAAAAAGAAAGAAAGAAAGAAAGAACACTTCTTTCGACACAACCACGATTGAAAAGGAGCAGGAAGAAGAACATCTTATAATACCTGCCCCTTTCTTTTACACAACACAAAATATTCCAAATAGACTGCCATTCAATAACCCCCCAAACAATCAATATATTAAGTACTAATATTATACATTCACCTTTTACAGTTTCTATTAATCAGCAAGTTTATACATTTGAAATGTTCTATTTTTATATTAAAAATTGAAAAATATTTAAACACAACTTGAACTCATTCTGTAATGAATCCATCATTTAACTCCATATATTGAAATGCAGCGCTGTTTTAAAGTAGTCCTCTCTAACCGCTGTTTAAAATGAAATGCCCTTCTTGTCCCTGATCCTCAGAAATAAAAACAGACAACTTCTGAAAATTCATCAGTAATACCTGACATTTTGCCCTGTAAAGAACTAATAATGTTCTTAACTCAATTAAGTCTTTCAGTTTCATAATTTGGGATTTAATAAATAGTGAATTGGTGTGATATATCTGATTTACTTTGTGTATAATTCTCTTTTCTGTAGAATAAACAAAGGCTTTATGTTAGTTTCATATGTGTGGCCCCACACCTCCACACAATAACTTAAATATGGTAAAATCAAAGAATAATATAAAATGTGCAGGGCCTTACTGTCCAACACAAATGTAGCTTTATTCATAACAGAAATACTCTTTAGTTTTAATATAGGCTATGTGAGATTTCCATGTCAGTTTATCATCTATTATACGCCCAGAAACCTGAACTCAAACACTCTTTCTATATCCTCCCCGTCCATACTCAGTTTAACTTGTGTATCTATTTTCTTTTTTGTGAAAACCATAAACTTAGTTTTCTTTAAATTTAATGATAATCTATTTGTATCAAACCATTTTTTAAGTTCAACTATTTCCTTCATTATCATTTCTGATAAAGCTTTTAAATCATCTCCAGAACTAAAACAGTTTGTGTCATCAGCAAATAAAACAAACTGTAACAGCTTTGACACAGAGACGATGTCATTAATGTACAAAACAAAAAGTTTAGGTCCCAACACCGAGCCTTGTGGAACTCCACATTCGATCTTCATATAATCAGATGTTTGACCAGCAAACTGTACAAACTGTTGTCTGTTATCCAGAGAACTACTTAACCATTTTAAAGGTACTCCTCTCACCCCATATGTATATAACTTAGACATTAAAATAGAATGATCTATTGTATCAAATGCTTTTTTTAAGTCTATGAAAACCCCTATTGTATATTTATTTTTTTCAATTGCATTTGTAATTTCTTCCACTATTTCCATTAGGCCGTTGATCTATTTGATCTAAAACCATACTGACTCTCACTCAGTAGCTTGTTCTGTTCAATAAATGAATCTAATTTCTGTGTAAACAGCTTTTCAAGCACTTTTGAGAACTGTGAAAGTAAAGACACTGGTGTATAATTAGTAGAGCTTTTCTCATCTCCTGTCTTAAATATTGGAATGACTTTTGCTACTTTCATCCTGTCTGGAAAAACACCTGATTTAAAAGAAAGATTAAAGATATAACTCAAAGGTCTACTTACACAATCAATAGTCTTTTTAACTATAGCCATGTCGATCCCATCACTGTCAGTGGACGTTTTACTTTGAAGTTTATTTACAGTGGTTATAATTTCATTCTCACTCACTTCTCCAAGAAACACTGACTGCAACACCCTGTAGTTTCCACTCCCATGGCCTCCTGCCATCCCATCATCACATTTTTTTATAGTCTTTGCAAGATTAGGACCTACGTTAACAAAAAATGAATTAAATTCATTTACAACATCGTTTTTGTTTTCAATGATCTGATTGTCATCATTAATGAACTGTCTGGGCAGGTCCATGAATGAAGAGCGATTGCCAATAATATCATTTAAAATGTTCCAAATCCCTTTAATATTACGTTTGTTCTCATTTAACTTTTCATTATAATAGTCTCTCTTAGCTTGTCTCAGTATATTTGTCACTTTGTTTTTGTAAAGCTTGTATTGTTTTTCAGCATTCTTTGTTCTAAATGTAATAAAATCCTTATAAAGTTTATTTTTCTTTTTGCATGCATTCCACAACCCTTTTGTTATCCAAGGCTTGTTATTGTTATTTCTTTTACAACATACTATTTTTGGACAATACTTGTCATATAGTGACAGGTAGCTCTTTAAAAAGGTTTCATAGGAAGCATTTACCTCTCCGACATAAACCCCACTCCAGTCCTCCTTTAATAGATTTTCTCTAAAGTTAGCGATTGTTTCATCAGTTCTTAATCTTGTAAATGTCTGCCTCTTCTCCTCTTTCCTTTTCTTCTGTTGCCAATCATATAAAACAAATACAGGTAAATGATCACTTATGTCGTTTATCAGTAGCCTGCTTGTAATAGAATTCCCTATAATATTCATAAAGATGTTGTCAATCAGAGTTGCACCATTTGAAGTTATTCTAGTAGGTTTTGTAATCAGTGGGTGTAATCCTCGACTGTAGAGTGCATCCAGAAAATCTGATGTTTTTTGATGCTTAGACACATTCAGGAGGTCTATATTAAAATCTCCACATACAATAAGTGTTTTATTTTCATTTGGCTTATCCAGAATTTCCTCCATACGCTCTTTAAATGCCTCTGCGTTTGACCCTGGCTTTCTGTAAACACAGGTGACAACAATCCTTTCCCTTTCAATTTCCACAGTCACACACTCTAGCAGATCATCACTTACTATTGTCACATTATCAACCATTCACTGTCAATATACAGGGCCACGCCCCCACCCCTCTTATTAATCCTATTATTGTAATACAACTCATAACCCTTAATCCTGAAATCCAAACCTTTCTCTTGGTTTTGCCATGTCTCGGACAAGGCTATCAAACTACATTTATATTGAAGTGTTTCTAAATAATCTTCTATCTTAGTAAAATTAGCGTAAATGCTTCTACAATTAAAGTGTATCAACGAAAATGCATTTTCCATCTCCACCTTGTTCAAGTCATCCTCTGTGTAATATTTACAAGTATCAGAGGTGGAGTTAAACACATAATAATCCGGATCAATATCACATTCAAAATCATGTAATTTATACTCCATGTAGACCGATTTTGAAAAAGTTTGTCTACTGGGTTCAGTCATTTAGTCCTCAGTCATAAATAAGTTCCTGCTCCCACAGAGAACTGTGGGCTTATATCTTCATCTTTTATATTAAGTTACCTTATTAGTCCTTTGTGATATCTTGCCGATCCATTGAGTCCAATAATGTCTTTAGTTCATGTGCTGGTGTTCTCCTGTTCCTGGACCGGGGCGCCTGCTGCCTGCAGCGTGGACTCCAGATCCGGCTCACTGTCTGGGATCTCCATGTTGATTCCATACTCCTGTAGCCCGACTGCTGCAGCTTGAGGGTTGTCAAACACCCTGGTTTTTCCATCCTTCTCAAATACTTTCAGTCTTGCAGGGAACATTATACGTGACTTACAGTAATTCTTCTTTCCTGGAGTTGTTTTCTTGCCTGTCTATATTTTGCGTGCTCCTTAAACACCCGGTTTATGAAATCTTCGTCAAAATAAATCCTTCTATCATTCATCCTTATGTCCTTTTTTGTCCAAGCCGCTTGAAGGACCCTTTGCCCTTTGATATTATAATTTTGAAAGCCCACCACCACGTATTGATCTGGGTTGCTCGGTATGTCCATTATTCGGGCCAGCTGCCCGGTGCGCTCTTTCGATGTGGATTTCGTCTTCCACCTCCAACTTTTCCTTGATCATGTTCTTCACAAACTCAACCATGTTATTTCCTTCACTTTTTTCAGGCACGGAATAAATTCTTAAGTTTTTCCTTCTATCACGGCTTTCAAAATCCTCACATTTTCCCTCCAGTTGTCTCTGACGACGCAGACTGTGGATCAGCACTTTTCTCAAGCTGATTTCACGGTCCTCGTTTCCTGAGATCTGCACCTCCGCAGCATCCATTCTTTCTTTCAACTCTCCGATGTCTTTTCTCAAATCACTTATTTCCTTCTTTAAAGCTCCAAAATTTCCAGCGGTTTCCATGCAGAATTCTTTACGTTCTTTCAAAACTTCAGCAATACCCAAGGCCGCTTCCGCACCCTCACCTGGTTGACTGTCCTCAGGTGTGATGTTTGTGCCGAGTTTTGCTTGCTTCTGTTTTTCCTTCTGTTGTTTAGACATTTTTCTTCTTTTTTTTATTGTTGTACGTAACAAACAGACCTTCCGTTAGTTGACAGAAGGCTCTTATTTGGTTGTGATTTTTCCAATATCGACCAACTTATTTCAAATTTGTTTGTAGCGATGTGTCTCTCAGTTACCGCTGGCAGCCATCTTCGTTACATTTGAAGTGTTTCACAGTGTTCCAGTCCAAGGACATTGCACTAACACATTCAAACAGTGTATAAGGTGTTTCTCCTGTCAGGATTATTTTTATATAAACCTTAAATCATCTGGTTTTCTACATTTCTACCTTGCTAAGGTTAAAAATCAATATTATTCCATATTTACTTATTCAGGAAATATGGTTTAAAGATCTGAGTCACGTGACTTGATAGAACCTCCCCCATGAGTCCACGTCACCTCTCAGTTCCATCTTAACCTCTCCACTTCCTGACACACGTCAGTTCTCTATCATTCCTTGAAGAGACAAGACGCTCGCTGTTCCATCTCGCTACACAGCTGAGCTCCCAGGAGACGACCTTCATCTCGCGTGGGTACCAGAGCCCCACTAAGGCTGATCTCACTTATGGCTCAGGGGAAGAAAACACACCGTTTTCTCTCCTAACTCAACGTGAGCCTCACATTCCTGCCACCATGGATTATGGACTGAAACTCGCTACCGCTGGTACTCTAGGACTGCCCGGTTTGTCCTGCCGGTGAACCACCTCCCCGAGCGGACGTCTCCCCCCGGCTGGGTGCCCCCACCTCGACGAGGCGAGTTCACATCGGTCGGATCCATCGAGACCATCGCTGGTACGGGTGAGAACCATAATCTGGTAAATGAAGGCCTCTGTTGATAAGCTCTACACTCCACGTAACTTATCCTTCAACACCTCCTCCATTCTAACTAAACTAAATGAAGTTAAACTCCCTAGTCTATAATATCAGACTCAGATCATTGAAACTTTATTTTAAAGATTCAATTTAGAACACAATAACACCGTGTTGACCCAACAGCTTCAACCTTATTACCTCATGCTATCTGCTTATCTGTTGTACTGTTCGTCCGTCTTTTTGTAAATAAAACCTGTAAAGTCTAATTCCTGGACTCAGACTTCTATTCGTCAGTATTAAATGCATAATCTACTTCCTCTGACATCAGAATGAACCTAGCGTACCTGTGAAACCATTATTTAGTCAAGGTGTCTGAGCCAAACCAGGTCAGTGTAAAACCGACAAAAACTAACCTAATAATCTCACAGAAGTGTGTGCCAATTATAAACTAAAAACAGAGTTTATAAAACGCTACACCAGTCATTTTCTCCTTGGCAAAGACCTGATCAGTCACATTGAACCTCTAGTCAGACGTTGGGACTCTGCGTCCATGGAGCTCCCCTCTGAACTCGTCTCCTGTTGCTTTGCTATAAACAGTGGTGACCAACAGGATCGCCCTGACTCTCATCAGGATGGGTGTTCACCATCCGACTTCGTCCCAAGTGTGTGTAGTGACCTGTGTCCAAGCCACAACAACACTTGACCCGGTACGCCTACCTGTAAGGGGGGGGGGGGCTGTGGTCACCCTGAGGTCTCTCTGATACAGCATGGCCCCAGCTGTGCTCTCCTCATCAGAAATATTGGACTTCCTGGCTGATGAGACTGTTTTCTGATGTGTTTGTTGTTATTTGTGTTTTTTCTGATGTGGACCTTGTTGGTCCCCAGCCTCAACAGACCAGAGTGTCCAGAAAATCTAAAAGAATAAAACAGCAAATGATAGAGTAGAGTAGAATAGATTAGGATATGGTTTGATGGAATGTAATGCCAGAATAGATTAGAACAGAATGCATACACTGAGGCAGGGTCATTGCATGGCTCGTCAAGCCTTAATTGGCGGCTCGTGTGTTTGCTTACAAAATAACAGCCAATACATTTATAAAAGTACGTTACATAAAGATGCAATTAACACTAAACTAAACCTGCTGTCCCGGGCGGCATGTGTGTGTGTGTCAGTTGAGTTTGATAGCTCTGTCAGAAGAGAAGATCAGAGAGAGGAGAGTCAGGTGACAGAGGGAGAGATGTGGGAGGGACATGCTGCCTCACAACAAAGGGATGGAGTCAGGCTGCAGATGAGAGAGAGAGAGAGAGAGAATTTAAGAGATCCTGTGTCATGATCCTGCCTCTCTGCATTGCTGCACACCACCTCACCATGCTCACCTGTTGCCTGTCTGCTCATCTCCACCTGTGCTCCCCAGGATAGAAGCTCCCTCCAGCCACAGCTCTGTGCCAGATTATCTGATGCTCTTGCAGACGATACTCCAGCCTTATCAAGCCAAAGTCAAGCTCTTTAAACATTTTTTACCCTGTTTTTGCTCTCAGGACTCAGCCCTTTGCCTGCTCCTGCCTGCTTCCCCCACAGATCTGGATCTCCTGGTTCTAGACCCTTGCCTGATCTCTGACTCCTCTCTGCCTGCCGGACCTTGGTGCCTCCCTGCTCTCTGACCCCACCTGTACCCACCTGGACCGTTCACATGACCACACCTCCTCTGTCCTCCCCCCATGGTGAGAGATCTCTAACCATCTATTCTCTCATTCCAGTGCTGCTCAACTGGAGATTATCAGCAGCCCAACAACATCCCTGTGGCCTGACACCTGGAGCAGCACAACCCTCTCTCTCTAATACATCTGTTACTTGCTTCATTCTGTGCGTTGGCTGAGTTTTTGGGTCCGACACCCCCCAGGACGTGACATCCTGCTAAATGAAAGACAGGCTGCTCGCTGCAGAACCAGAAGGCGGAGCTGCAGCAGGTCCAGCCCCGCCCATTCAACCAATCAGACCCGGCCATTCCATCAGAGTCAGCTCCCACACCTCCCGTGTGATTGACCTGGTTATACTGGACTATTCCACTGGGCTGTTAGATCAGAGAACGAGGTGTTGCATCTCCGCCGGATCCAGAGCACAAAGTCCAGCGGAGATACAACAGCTCGTTGTCGGGTAATGCTGTGAGCGTGTCCGCGGAGCTTTGTACGGTGCTCCTGGTCCGGCGCAGCTTTGTGCTGCGGGTCTGCGAAGCGCTCAGGGTTTTTTCCGGTGCTTTGGGCCCCGCCAGGTTAAGCCACAGAGCGCTAACAGCTGCTATCAGTGGCTAATGCTACGCTGGGTCTGCAGAGCTACGTGCTGCGGGTCCGCGAAGCGCCCAGGGTTTCTCCCGGTGCTTTGGCCCACGCCAGGAGCAGCTAACAGTTATAGCAGCTAACAGCCGCTATTAGCAGCTAATGGCGGCTAACTCTACGAAGCAAAGTGGGCTAGTTCAGCTTTCTCTGTTAGGCTCACTGTCTCTCATTATAGTCCGTATGACAGAAAACGTTTCTCATTCACAAACTAATCCTGTTACAAAAACATGACTGAAACCCCGAGATATTTAATCAATTCTGAGGAGATGTTTTATCCTGAAAACAAGGAGAAACAGAAGGAGAAACATTCAGTTATTTTCTTGTAAATTCACTCTTTTGCAATAAAGTTATTTTAAAAAACAGCGGAGGAGGGCTGACTGAGGGTTGCAATAAAGTTAATAAAAACAAGTGAGTGGGGCTGTGTAGCGGGGCAGGGCTGACTCTGGTTGAATGGGCGGGGCTGAACCTGGTGCAGCTCCGCCTTTCTGGTTCTGCAGCGAGCACCACTTGAAATGAAACAGAGTCAGATAGAGTGAACTTCGTACGGGCGATGGCAAAACGAACGCCATTCTCAGAGAGGTCAAAGGAGTCGCCAGCAGATCCTAAGAGCAGGGAGTTCCCAAATTATCTGACATATTCCACATCTCACATTGGACAGAAAATATGGATAGGGACTGGATGATGTAGCAGCTCAGAAAATGCCCTACTCTGCCTTCCATGCCCGCTGTTCTCGTTTGAAGTAGAAATAAGTCAACAAGTGCACTAAGTTCTACAGATGGGATGAAAAAATGCAATATAAAATATAGCTGATTGAAGGGGTCAGTGCTATGATAATGGTTCCAACATGGCAGGAAAAGTGAGAGGAGTCCAGGCTCGCACACCGAGTAAAAGTCCCTTTGAGGGGCGATGATATATTAGTCTCATAGTACAAATCATTCAGCTGGTGTCACATTATTGTTAAACAGATTTGATGGCGATATTCTGGAAACTAATGAAAGTCGATGGATAATTTTAGTTCTGAAAGTGGACAATCTGGCTGCATGGTGGCGCAGTTGGTTAGCACTGTTGCCTCGCAGCAAGGAGGTCGTGGGTTCGCGTCCCGGCTCTGCAGCCTCTCTGCGTGGAGTTTGCATGTTCTCCCCGTGCATGCGTGGGTTTTCTCCGGGTACTCCGGTTTCCTCCCACAGTCCAAAGACATGACTGTCAGGCTAATTGGGCTGGTAAATTGTCCTTAGGTGTGAGTGGGTGTGTGGTTGTTTGTCTCGTTCGTCTCTGTGTGGCCCTGCGATGGACTGGCGACCTGTCCAGGGTGTCCCCCGCCTCTCGCCCCTTGACCGCTGGAGATAGGCACCAGCTGCCCCGCGACCCTCTGTGGAGGAATAAGCGGCTACAGAAAATGGATGGATGGATGGAAGTGGACAATCTGAAGTTTATTATTGCCAGTGTTTATCTACAACCCTTTGCCTGTGAGGTGGTGTTAGGGAAGTCTTATTTTTCAGGACATACTTTTCTACAATATTTCACCACGTGGTTAATAGACTGGTTAAACCGTGAAACCCTCGCTGAAACCATCACTCCTCCCCCAGCGTTGCTACACCTGGTAGCTATGTTCGTAAAGCAGGTAGTGACATCCTCTAGGAGACCTACCCGCTCCTCAAACTGTTTAGTGTGGTATCTGGCCAGTAGAGGGCAGCAGAGTGATGGCAAATATGAAAATGGTCAAGTTTCTGATTTGAAAATGAATTAAATCAAGTTTAATGCTCTAGCTTAAAGTGGAAAAAAACTACTTATTGTTGCTTTAAGGTTTTGCTGATTGTGCCTGATTCTAGTTAAAGCTTATATCTGCAGCCAATGTAGCTTTTAACGTTTTTTTAATGCCTCTTAACATCGTTCTAATATAGTATAGCTATAAATACATTGTGGAGATAAAAAAAAAAACCCAAAAGAAATCAATAAAGTAGTTGTCCCGCAGTTCTCTAAAAACTTCAGCCAATCCTATCGTTCGGACCGAACGATCCAGTTGTCTGTCTGCCTCATTTCCTTAATGCTTGGATTCACCAATAATCCGCCCGGACACATTTTGTGGTAGAACATCCCGGAAGTGAAAGGAGGACAGAATTAACTGGTGGTTAGTGCTTCAATTTTAAGATGAAAATACCAGAGTCCCCCAAAAAACTTCTTTTCAGCTAGCAGAAAACTAAAAACGTTTGGAGGTAAAAAGAGGAAAAACCTGGGGGAATGTATCTACGGCTGGAGTTTTGTTTTGAACATTCACCGTGGCAATTCATGGTCCCATGTCGTGGAAAGGCTGGACTCCAGAATTTACCTGACGGGAGGGGTGAGTGCTCTGAGACGAGTTTAGTTAGCGATACCTCGTTTGTTTACAACGTCGCAGACAACAGATTTAAATCCTCTTTTCACGTTAAAGAAGCCATTGCTCGAGTTCTCAGAGAGTCAAGAGATGTCTGAAACCGATGGGATGATAGCTGTAGCCGGGCCTAGCAGAAGCCACAGCCTGGCAGCGCTGTCTGCTAACGCCGCTAGGCCTTAGCCTTGGACAAAATGTGACCAGCAAATAAGATTCTCTCTACTATATGTTGTTTTTCTGCCTCTTTTTTCTTTAGCCGGAGGATGGTAACAGAGACGTCCTCGTTGCCCACGGTGTTGGAGAGGATGGTCAACCTGGATGAGAGGTGTCTTGAGAGGTCCACTGAAACTAACTCCCTTTTGATAGAGATGCACCTCGCAAGGGAGCAAATGAGACTGAGCAAAGAAGTCTCCACAGGACAGGTTTAACAATGCCTTCCTGGACGTCCTCGCTCTGTGGCAGACAAAAAAAGACTGCCCCATATAAAATACAAATATGTTTTGTAGATATGTTTTAAAGTGTGCTGTTACCAAAGTTGCAGTCATGTATCCATTCATGGGTTTATTTTAGGGAATGTTCAAGTTTCGTATTGACCTGAATGTAAGACGAGGTTTTTTTCCTTGAAAATAAAGTGAAAATGTGGGATTGTCTTATAATTGGTGTCATGACCCGACCACACCAGCAGAGGGCACCAGCATTTTGTAAACAGCAAAGCCGACACCGACTGGAATAGACTGGATTAAAAGTGGGTCAACTTAACAGATAATTTTAAGATAATGGAGGTCAATGCAGCTGTAGCGTTACCAAATATGCTATAACCTCTGAACTTTGACCTCTGTGATCATCACAAATAATAACCATCTTTTTCCCAATAACTTGGAATACAGTGACTCTTGGATTATGTTTTAACCTGAATCAAGATCCCTACAGGTGTCCAACTGTCCACTTTCAGGTGTCCACCTCCCAGATGACCCACTGGACACCGGCTGTGTTAATAAAACACTCTTTAAGATGTCTCTTCTTTAAAACCACATGACTGGTTTCAAACTGTAATCTCTTGTTTACAGAACAGTCTCCTGCAGTGCTCCTCTCATCAGGGTCATCCACACACTCACTCTTCAAAGTGTTATAATATGCTTCTCTGCTATGTCATGCATTTCTACATTTATAATGTGAGTGTTTAACGGGCGGAAGTCATATGTGAGTTGGTAACTCCCTCACAGTCCCCTACCCAATCAGAGCCGTCCACCAGTCCACTAACTCATGTTTTATTGGGACACTTAATATCTTCTGATTGGTTAAAAATGTAAGATAACTCTTCTCAAAACTAATCTTCGGTTCTGGTACAAATCAGTCTGGTCTAGTCTAGTCTAGCTTAGTCTGGTCTGAGCCTGAATGCAGTCTGAGCTGCTATCCTTCAGAGCCTTCATCAGCTTTGAACAAGGCCTCGAGAGACACCTGCTTGTGTCTCTCCCTCCGTCTCTCCCTCACTACGGGGACTGATCAGGAATGACTTCACCATGCCGAGGGTGACCTCCCTTGCTGATGCACGGATCTCAGGGCCATCAGACGATTCCCAGGTGAACCAGCTGAACTGCCTCCTCTGGGAACTGGGCCTTCATCCGGGGACCTGCTCCACCTCTGCCAGAGGCCCCTCACCCTGCTGGACCCACGAGACCTGCAACTCAGTAAGAAACCCCTTTCTGATCGAGAGGTTTGCTTTGATAAAGCTTAATCCTTCCAAACTAAATTAAGCCAAACTAAATCCCATTCCAAACTCAAATTAGCCCTAAATTGACTCTTAAAGTCACAACTAGGTTAACTAAATTAACTAACTTCCCTAGTCATTAAAACATATGCTACGGTCCGTTAAAACTCACAATTAACCATCTTTAACATCCTCAACATGTTTAAGAATATTAATTGTGTTTACATCAAACTTTCAAACTGTCTTATCTGTCTGTGTTCTTAGGTTTTTCAAATTAAACGATTGTTCAATCTTTATCTGCCTCAGCTTCATGTTATTAATAAGGTATTTCAATTCAATGTACTCTTTCAAAGAACCTAGATACCTTCAATAAATATTAGCTATTATCAGGGTTAAATGACAGCTTATTTTCATTATAATCCAAAAATAAGCTTCCAATATTTATATGAAGAGGGTGTAGTTAAAATAACTAATAGTTATTCCAAACGCTACACAGCAGATGCATTAAACAGCTGTCAGACAGCCAGGAAACATTTAGATAACAGATTTGTTTTGGGGCAGGCAGAGATCATTTTCCTTTGCCTTCAGTCCTAAGCAGTCTAGATCCATCCAAACGGCTGCAATATGGGTCAGAATCCACCAAGCTGGCCGAGTGTTCCTCTCAGCTGTTTATCTCTCTGCTGACAGCCAGATGGCTGCAGAGTATTCCTCTGAGATGTTTTCCTGCATGTGAGTCTGAAAACGTGGCCAGATCGCTGCAGAGCGTCCAGCCTTTACCTCAGCTCAGCCAGCTGGGTTTAGAGTTCACAGCTCAGAGCATCTAACCTGTGATTCAGCTCGTCCAGCCTGAGATTAGAGAGTTCACACGCAGCACGGCTCCATCCATAGAGCCCGGGTTGTTCACCAATCATTCCCACAGCTCACCAATGTCTTGACGTTTTCAGATCCCGCACATCCAAACAGCAGAACCTGGTTGTCTTGATCCGATTATGTAAACATCTTCAAGTAGTGGGGAAAAAGAAAATAAAGAAGTTTGTCCATCGCATTCCTAGACCAGCTGATCAAATTCATGGTTGATGATTCTGGCAGGTTCTCCAGAGATGGTTCACAGGACAGAGAGGAAGACGGGGAGGGAGGGAGAAACGGCCTAAGACTCACATGTCTGGTGACGTTATAGACAGGGATCCTAACAGCTTCTGATGCACCAGTGGGAACATCAACCAAGGTTCTAACCTGGTGGCAGAGCTGTCATCAGACATGGTTCAAATAACCCCCCCTCTGACCGGGACCTAATGTGATCACGTAAGCTTCAGCGCTTCTGCCAGTAGATCACTGTCTGGATTCTCTAAACTCTCTAGGACATCTCCTCTATCACACTGAAACCCAGAAAGAGATCACGGACACAGTTAGCTCACAAGCATACGTAGCTACTTGACCATGCTGTGTTGTTTTGGTCCTCACCAGTACTTCAGCTCACCCCTCAGGGTACGCCTGTTCCATTGGCAGCTGTTACCTTAAGCAACAGATCTTGGTTTCATTATCTGGTAAGTGTTTGTCTAACCTAGGTTTAGCCACAATGATAACCTGAGCCCCGTTATCTGGTAGCATTTCAGATGGATGCCATGTTAGCATGTTTTCACAGTGAACTTGGCAGTGGGACTCATTTCAGTGTCAGCTACAATGTGCTGGGACTCTATAGCTTGTTGTGGTCCCTTCCCAGTGCCCTCCTCCTGTTTCCCGGTGATGTTGTCCTTGTCACTGCCCGATCCGTAACGGAAACCCGATCGGTTCTGCGCATGTGCAAAATGAGTCTACATCCGCTGAAGCTTTTTACGGTAATTACGGGTCAGAGTATCTGTTAAGATGTTAACAGTAATAAGTATTTATTAAAAAGTTAACAATAATGACAACGTTTCATACAATGTCGAAGAAAATAAAGAATAAAAAGGGAGTTATGGATCAGGACGGCCCGATCCTTACTGCGCAGAGTCAGACGGTACAGATCAGGTCTACCCGATCGGTTCTGCGCATGTGCAGAACGCGTGTACTCGCAGTGAAGTATTTTACAGTAGTTACGGTTCAGAGTACCTTTTAAGGTGTTAACAAGTATATATTAAATCTATATTCATACATAATGTAATAAAATGTTTACACACGTAGGTATTCATTGTTTAAATGGTCCGAGCAGTCGAGAAAGAGGCTAAGCTGTTGGTAAAAGCTAAGGGCTAACTGGGAGCTAACCGTCTCATTCAAAAGACTTGAATGTCGCTAAGTTGGTGAAAAGAGGAAGTGATGTAGGCTTTGCACATGTGCAGAACTGATCGTGCTTCTGGTTAGAGATCGGGCAGTGACAGTCCTTCCTAATCACAATGGAAACACTGGTTACAGCTGCCAGCTTTTACCCTACAAACTGGTCCTTGTTGGTTAGCCTGTGTGGGCTGTTGTTACTGGATAACTGCGCTGGCACCAACACTGTAACAACAGTACAGTGAAACTGTATTTCCCAGAGCTTTCAGACACCATGAAGGAATAATGAAATAAAAATAAATCACATTTAATTTGATTTTTGGTTCATTAGCTGTCTTTAACCCTTCATACATCAATCTGATACTCCAGCAGACTCTATCACCAGTGACCTCCCAGTAACGTCCTGCCTGTTCCTGTGTTACGTAGACCGTCTCTCTGCTTTAAACGTGATGAGTCAACTCTCTTTGTTTCATCTGAGCTGAGCTAGGATCCAGAATAGACGTCAGTGTTTCTGTGAGGAGATGATATTTAACTTCTTCTTTGCTGATGTGCATACAGCTGCAGACTGTGTTGGTGCTGAAGCCTCTTCCTGGCTCACACAGATGAAATCTGCATGATAGCTCCTCCTGCAGCACCGTGTAGGGATTTAAAGGTCATCCACGTTCAGCATTAGTTTCCAGTCTCAACCTTTGTGACAATCCCTGAATCTTTTCACAATATTTCACTTGAAAAGACAAATGGTGGCGATGTGTGAGAGGCGGCAGAAATAGAAGACGTGGTGATCAGAACAGGTGGGAATTGGGAATAGATGTGCTCGGTAACTCAATTAGGGGAGACAATTTCCGCTGTCCTCCCTTGGCTGATAGAACTGGAGCAAGTGAAGCATTTACAATGGTGTCAGAGGACAGATGGAATACAGGAGCAAAGAAAAACCCCAACTTTCAGAAATGAGACCATGTTGAGGGCAGGTAGAGAACAAAAAGCCCAGTAATGTACAAACTCAATGAGCGGATTCATTTAGGTAGGAAACAGTGTTTCAGCCACTGCCTTTTCTCAGCTATCAGTGTCATCACTACAGATTCTAATGTCACGCTGAATGTAGCAGTTCTATAAGAATGTTCTAATCAGGAGATCAAACAGCTGTTCTGAATGCTTGTGTTCTGTTTTGTGGATTCAAAAGCAAAAAACATGTCAGGAAACACCTAAAAGACAAGGTAGAGCTGAGAAGGTTGAGTGAGCGGACACACAGTTTCTCACCAAACCAGCGTCTAGTTAGAAACAGGTGTGTGTGTGTGTGTGGGTGTGAGGTTGGTGAAACATCAGGAATTATTTACATGTAATTCTGCAAGAATAAAAGAATCAAAGTTCCAAAAACTGCTTTTATTTTGAAATCATCTTTTGAGTCCTTTTATTTTGAAGGTGTGGTGGATGGCGGCCTCATGCTGCTTCCTGCTGAGCTCAGGAGTTCCTCTCATGCAGCTCAGACATCAGCTCAGATCAGCGAGTTGATGCTGATTTTCTTATCAGACACTTTTATCCACAGCAGCTTCTAACTTTAACAACCGTCAGGCATGTTGTGATCTGTGGGGGAAACCGGAGACCCAGGAGGAAACCCACACATGCTAACTCCACAGCCGGGATTCAAACCTGCAACCTTCTTGCTGTGAGGCAACAGTGCTAACAACTTTGCCACCATGAAGTTATTGGTAACAGGTTGTTACAGGTTACATTTGATAGGTTATAGTTTCAGGATAGACAGCCTGACCTTCAACGTCTCCTAGGGGACGTCACAGCAGGATGAAGGTTTTGAGCTGTTCGAACAGAAACGGCAGGAGGACTAAGGTTTTACTGAAGCGTGCTGCTGCCACCCCAGAATCCTGTACCTGTGGAACAAAGCTGATGACTGGTGGAAAATGGTTGTTCCAAGTTTCAGCGATGACCAGTGGATGGAGAATTTCCATATGTCCAGACAGACTTTTCAACACATCTGTTGCAGCCTGCCCTGGAGACGATGGACGCCACTTATCGTCTGGCTGTACAGCTGGAAGGAGAGTCGCTGCTGCCGTTTGGAAACTAACTCCGAGTACAGGAGCGTTGCTCATCTGCTGGCATTTCAACGGCATGTGACTGTCTGAAGGAGTTCGCTCCTCTGTGGAAGAAATGTTGCTGCTTGAAGTCATTAAGATACCAGATGCAGAAAAACTAAAAGAACTGTCACAAGACTTCGAGCAGAGATGGGGGGGGGGGGGTTTGCCACGGTGCGCTGGGGCTATTGATGGCTCCCACATTCCTATTTTAGTACCACAGGAGTACCACACAGAGTTTTTCAACTGTAAGTGAAGGTATTCTATTAATTTACAGTTAGTTGTTGATGGAAGAGGGCAGTGTTAATTTTGGTGTGAAATTTTATTTTAGTTTTAGTCTTTTGACTAAAATTCTTTTTCATTTTAGTCTAGTTTTAGTCGTCCAACTGGTTTTAGTTTTAGTCGACTAAATATAAAATAGACACATTTGACTAATATTAATATTTTTTCCTTTGGTGCAATTATTTTACATTTCTTTAAAGGAATTGGGGTAACACTTTACTTGTATTAACATTAATGCATTATTAATAAACAAATGGGCCCTTTAATAATGCTCCCAATATCGTTAACTACCGTATTGACTTGAATAGGACGACCGCAATTAAAAGAGACCCCCCTTTCCAAGACTAATCTCGCCTCGCCTTCTTCCACTTATCCAAGTCCGGGTCGCGGGGGCAGCACTCCAAGTCGGGCAGCCCAGGCCACCTTCTCCCCGGCCAAGTCCACCAGCTCCTCAGCTGGGACGCCCAGGCGTTCCCAGGCCAAACTGAAGATGTGTTTCCTCCAGCTTGTCCTGGGTCGATCTAACATAGTACAGCTATAAACATAATGTGGTGATTAAACAAACCCCAAAATAAATCAATAAGGTGGTTCCCTCACTGTTCTCTAAAAACCTCAGCCGATCAGACGTGTCAGACTGAAGGAAACTATTGGACAATCCGTCTGTCTGTCTCCTGAAGCGCCTCACTTCCTCACTGCTTGGATCCTCCATTAATGCTGCTGGAGCATTTTTCAGCAGAACATCCAGGAAGTGAGAGAAGGACAGAAACAGCTGTTAGCGCTTCAGTTTTAGGAAGAAACACCAGAGTCCCAAAAAGAAAAACAGCTTTTCAGCTGCAGGAAGCTAAAAACGTTTGGACGTAGAAAGAGGAGAAACCTGGGGGAACGTTTCAACAGCTGGTGTTTTGCTCTCTATTGTTACTGTGTCAATGCACGGTCCCATGTCCGGAGGAGGCGCGGCATAAGGATTATACGTGACGGGAGGGGTGAGAGCTCTGAGACGTGTTTGTGTAAAATAGCTAGTGATACCTGCTTGGTTGAAGACTCCTCAGTGAAGCTTTACCTCCATAAAATGTTTCTGCTGGCGTTTGGCTACTGACATCAGAGCTGTGTGTTCTCCAGCCTCCCTCTCAGTCTGCTCAATGTAGAACAGCATCATCGTGTCAAACCGCCATCACGCTGCTTCTCGCTGTCAGCGTCTGACCTATCTTCTCCTGCACAGAAGGGTATCAGCCCTTTTTCTCTTTCCTAAAAAACAAACATGGAGAGTGGAGCTAGAATTAACACACAAGTACCAATGAACTCTAATAGTGTTGTAAACCAGGGGTTGTAGGTAGGACCCAGACGCAGATGACACCGCAGATATGTTTGTAAAAGGAATTTATTATAAACACTGAGACTTGGACTTGGACTAAAACACAACGAGGATCCAACAAACACTGACAAGACAGGCACGCTTAAATACAGAGGGAGGTGATGACAAGACGAGACACAGGTGGCAGGATAACAAATGGATTTCACCTGTGGAGACAGAAGGCAGAGGGTTTAAACAAGGCACAAGACAGTACACGAGGAGGACACTAGAGGGTGACATATGACAGTGCCCCCCCCTTAAAGGCGGCCTCCGAACGCCAAGCAAAACCCACAAGGGCGGGAGGGAGGGGGACCAACGAGGGTGGGATGGAACCAGGACCAAGAGCTAGACAAACAAAGAGGAGGCTCAGGTCAGGAGGACGGCCAGAGCAGAGTCCAAGGGGGGGGGGGGACGTCCAGGGAGGTGGCGCCGAGTTGGCCAGGGATGGGACCCCGGGGGACGGCGGCGAGGCCACCCAATAAGCCGGGACCTAGGTGGACGTCGGCGTGGCCACCCGAAGAGGCGGAACTCCTCAGGAGGCCGGCGAGGCGGCCTGGCAGGGCGAGGACCCTTAGGGCTGGAATACACCGGATACCTCAGCGATGCGCCACCTCTTGGCTGCGGTGTTGGCGAGTCTTGTACTCACATAAGACGCGCCCCTGACACAGCGCGCCGTAGGACGCTGCTTAAAATAATCACGCGATAGTCACAACATCACGCGGGAATTGAAAACTGGAAGCGGGAAGTGAATTCTTTGTTTCTATGTGATCAGAGCTGCCGTCGTGTGCTGTGGGAATCTAATTCTAATTCTTTCAAAATGGGTCAGTAAGCTATTTAATGAAGCTGTTGTTTATGTGTGCCGTAATGTTTGTGGCGGTTTATTTCTGTGTGCCGTAATAGGAGCCGTTCTGCGTCGTAACGTCGGTGTCATGGTAATGGCGGTGTCAGAAAGTACTCAACATGTCGTGACACACGCGCACAGCTGCGACTGGCGCTCCTTTTTAAACTGGTGCGAATCTTTAGCAGGCTGGCGGCGTCTCGCGTGTCTGGGACGCGTTGTGGCGAGCTCTGTGTGAGTGATCTGATGGACTAGAATGGTTTTAAATCAAAATAACGCCGCAGCCACGACGTGGCGTGTCGCCGACGTGTCCGGTGTATTCCAGCCTTTAGGGAGGCGAGGGGCCAGGTCTGAAGACTTTGGAGGGACTGGTCTGGGAGGAGGTCCAGGTACAGGGCTGGTGGGACCGGAGGCAGGACTGGAATCAGGACCAAGAGACTCGGGAACAGAAGACTCGGGAGTGGGACCATCAGGACTTGAAGACTCGGGAACAGAAGACTCGGGAGCGGGACCAGGACTTGAAGACTCGGGAGCGGGACCAGGACTTGAAGACTCGGGAGCGGGACCAGGACTTGAAGACTCGGGTGCGGGACCAGGACTTGAAGACTCGGGAGCGGGACCAGGACTTGAAGACTCGGGAGCGGGACCTTCACTTGACTCGGGAGCGGGACCTTCACTTGACTCGGGAACAGGATCAGGATTAGTACACACAGACTCAGGAGGAACAGGATAAAGACTTGTACTCACCGAGTCTGGTTCAGGTTCAGGAGGGCCGGAGGGTTCTGGGTCTGCTGGAGCCGGACTTGAGGAGGGGCCAGGAGCCAGACTTGAAGGGGGGCCAGGAGCCGGAGCCGGACTTGAAGGGGGGCCAGGATCCGGGACTCCTTGGTCCGTACAGCAGCGTGGTTTCCCCAGGTGAATTGCAACCAGCTGCTGCAGGCGGAAAGCTTGGACGCGCTCATGCTGGTCTTTGAGCGCAGCCACCACAACCGGGGAGCCGCAGAACATGGCTAAAATGGCATCAGCCATTTGCATCTTCTGGTGAGGGCAGTTAGGACTCTCGACCATGAGATGGATGGTGTCTTCTATAAGCCTGCTCACCTGTTGCACACCCGTGGGTTCCTGGGACTCGAGGGGAACAGTGGGAGGCTGCTGGGGCTGAGGCGGCTCTGCTGGGAGCCGACGGGTCTGCGGTTCGGGGAGTCCGACGTGGACCTGGAGCACTCCGATCTGCTGGGGGGGAAGCCGCGACGGCGCAGGTGGTCCGGGACAGCGTCGTCGAGGCACAGGACCCCGCCATGGATAGACTGGAAGCCTAATAGCCAAACGGGTCCCCAGGTAAGCAGACCGGTCCTCCAGGAAATCATCTGCTGGGTCCATTTTGAGGGTTGGATCCTTCTGTTGTAAACCACAGGGTTGAAGGTAGGACCCAGACGCAGATGACACCGCAGATATGTTTGTAAAAGGAATTTATTATAAACACTGAGACTTGGACTTGGACTAAAACACAACGAGGATCCAACAAACACTGACAAGACAGGCACGCTTAAATACAGAGGGATGTGATGACAAGACGAGACACAGGTGGCAGGATAACAAATGGATTTCACCTGTGGAGACAGAAGGCAGAGGGTTTAAACAAGGCACAAGACAGTACACGAGGAGGACACTAGAGGGTGACATATGACAAATAGTGTGGAACTAGATGTTTTTACCAGGGCTGGGGGGCAGTGGATGCTGGCTGCTGGTAGGTGTGGTGTAGATACTGAAGGAATTAATATTCTAGAATTAAACCATTACTGTCTGTCGACCACAGAGATTGCACATTTGCATAATAAGATGCTCTTTACCTGATGTCCGGTGCAGAGTGCCTGCAGCTGGTTGATGTTGGCTGTAAGAAGTTGATGCTAGCTCAGGTGTAGCTGCTGGACAGGTAGACATTTCACAATGAAATATATATAGATTATAGATCATATATATTTTATAAACATACCTCTATCAGTAGCATACAGTGTCCAAAACACACACATCAATCAAACAAGCCCACCATAAAAATCTAATATTGATAAAAACTCTGTACTGCTCATTCTATAACATGGACACAAAATACATTATAAAGAAATGTAACTGTGTGTGTGTTTGCATTGTGTTTGTGCACGTGGTGCACATGTGCAGACAAAGAACAAAGGAGAAAGACGCCAAAAAGTAAACTAAAACGGCTACACGACTGATTTGGTACAAACGTTTGCTCGCTCGAGGCGGCAAAACCTCTGAGATTTAATCCCAGAAAGGAAAGTTACCTTTTGCAAACTTTGTTAAATCAAGAAAAGAGACCAAACATTTGTTTATGTGTTCGCTTGGGATGAGGTGAGCTGGCGGCAGTAGGAGTGTCCGGTCTGCAGTCCAGGTTGGTTTCATGATTCAGAACAGAACATTTTAAAAGAAAACAGGCCAAACTTATAACGTGTTTTAGCTCAGTTATTTATGTAGTATTTAAGAAATGCTCTAAGATATACACCGGAGCAAGAACTGTTTACAAACCTTCAAGCTTCTCTGGGGTGCTGCGTTTTCACCGCAAAGTCAGCCTTATGCAGGAGTCCTTTGTCCCGGCGTTACCGGAGTGAGCAGTCGTACCACTTCGCCCCACTCTGGTTGTTGTGATCTTTTTGTTTTATAGTCCTGTTTAAGTTTCTTCATTTTTTCACGGCACTGCTTCGAGGAGTTGTGATACCTGGCTTTTTCGATTTAGATACTTTTTGTTAAAAATATTTTGATATTGCGCTGCGAGCCTTCAAACCCTCTCAGAACATCTTCAGTCGAATAGATAGCCAGAAGAGCTTTGACTTCCTCGTCAGTCCACTTGGGATTGTGTAGCGCCGGCAAAGGCGTTACTATCTCTGAATTCTGACCTCTGGGATCATCACTACAATAACTCATCTTTTTCCCAATAACTTGGATTAAAATGACTCTTTTATTATGTTGTAACCTGAATCAACATTCCTTCCAGGACCCGGTCGTGTCGGAAGACTCAGAAGACATTCTTTAGTTAATAATTAAACTCAAAGACTCTTTGATGTCTCATTCTAAAAAGACACTACCTTTAATCCACTGTCCAGAAATGTCTTAATATGATTAATTCATTTTCTTCCAGTATTAATGAATGTTGATGTTGCATCAGTATTATTTCATGTTTCTACTTTTGCTAAAAGGTTAAAGCATATTAATAATCCATCTAAGTTTTCCTGGGATCCTTAATGACGAGAACCACGTGACTTGGTAACTCCTTCCCATTGGGCCACGCGTCCAAAAGTTTCCACCGTCAGGTTTCCTGCCTGGAAGCTCAAGAGTTCTCGTTCAGCCTACAACGAGAGAACAGGCCACCGTTTCTCCGTTACACGGTGGGCCTCGGTGCCGACTGATCCGTTTGGGTCATAGCCCCAACAGTCGAGGACATTTCCCCAGCTAGAAGCTCGACACCACCCGTCTGCTTCTGTTCCGCCAGCCATGGGGAAAACCCCGTTAGCCTCCTCTCCCAGCCGATCATGGAACTGCTGAGCCGACTCATCAGACGCCTC
>SSNR01000242.1:400875-428375 GCA_006937965.1 Callopanchax toddi | reverse complement strand
GCGCGGGGAGGTGGACTACGAGGAGACAGGTCTCCATCAGATCTTCGTCCAGGCCAAAGACCTGGGCCCGAACGCCGTGCCCGCGCACTGTAAGGTGCTGGTCAAAGTTGCGGACGTGAACGACAACGCGCCGGAAATCACCTTCAGCACCGTGACGGAGTCCGTCAGCGAGAACGCGCCTCCCGGTACCGTGATCGCGCTGCTGAGCGTGACGGACCGGGACGCGGAGGACAACGGGCTGGTCCAGGTGGAGATCCTGGGTGAGGTCCCGTTCAGACTCAAGTCCTCCTTCAGGAACTACTTCACCCTGGTGACCGACGGGACGCTGGACCGTGAGCGCGCAGACTCCTACTCCGTGACCGTGGTGGCGCGGGACAAGGGGACCCCGTCTCTGGCCTCCAGTAAGTCCATTCGGGTCCAGGTGTCGGATGAGAACGACAACGCGCCCGCCTTCACGCAGCCCATCTATGACGTGTACGTGACGGAGAACAACGTGCCCGGCGCCTACATCCACGCTGTGACCGCGCTGGACCCTGACGTGGGGCCCAACGCCCTCCTCACCTACTCCATCCTGGACTGTGAGATCCAGGACATGTCGGTCCGGACTTACGTGTCCATCAACGAGGAGACCGGGTACCTGTACGCCCTGCGGTCCTTTGACTACGAGCAGCTGAAGGACTTCTCCTTCATGGTCCAGGCCTCGGACTCCGGGGTCCCGCCGCTCTCCACAAACGTGACCGTTAGGGTCATCGTTGTGGACCAAAATGACAACCCCCCCTCGGTGCTCGCCCCCCTGGGGAAGAACGGGAGCGCCCGGGAGCCCCTGCCCCGCTTGGCGGAGCCGGGCTACTTGGTGACCCGCGTGGTGGCCATGGACGCGGACGATGGTGAGAACGCTCGTCTGTCCTACAGCATCCAGAGAGGGAACGAGAACGGGATGTTCAGGATGGACTGGAGGACAGGCGAGCTCCGGACTGCGAGGCGGGTGTCCCCCAAGCGGGACCCCCATCAGCTGTACGACCTGCTGGTGGAGGTCAGGGACCACGGCCAGCCGCCCCTGTCCTCCAGTACTGGCGTGCAGGTGGTGTTGGTGGACAAGATGGTGGCAGGTCGAGGCAGCGGGGACAAAACCGGCACCAGCAAGCCCAAAGATGGCACCTTAGACCTGACCCTGATCCTGATCATCGCCCTGGGCTCGGTGTCCTTCGTCTTTTTCCTGGTGATGATCGTCCTGGCGGTTCGCTGCCAGAAGGACAAGAAGCTGAACGTCTACAGCTGTCTGAGCAGTGACTGCTGCCTGGGCTGCAGCCTGTGCTGCTCCCGGACCGGACGCTCCCGCAAGAAGAAGCTCAGCAAGTCCGACATCATGCTGGTCCAGAGCACCGTCAGTGGGACGGGGGCAGTCCAAGTCCCCGTGGAGGAGTCCGGGACCTTCGGCCTCCACCATCAAAATCAGAACTACTGCTACCAGGTGTGTCTGACGCCAGAGTCCGCCAAAACGGACCTGATGTTCCTCAAACCCTGCAGCCCAACCAGGAGCACCGACACAGACCACAACCCGTGTGGGGCGGTGGTGTCCGTGTTCGCAGACCAGCAGCCGGACGTCATATCAAACGGCAGCATTCTGTCCAACGAGGTAATGCACACGCACGCACGCACACACACACACATACACAACCCCTCCCACTTTGACCAGCAGTCTGACAGATGATTGGTTGTTACGTGACGTCAGAAGAGACACCAGGTTTATCCACTGGTTCGGTTCCTTCTGCACAAAACAAAATCACTAAAAACACGAAGATTGAGTCCATTGGTCAGAGGTGGGGGCCACAGAGGGCCCGGGGGCCACAGAGGGCCCATTGTGGGACCGTTTTACTCAACCCGCTGTGCACCTTCAAACAAATACAATTTAAAACTCTGAGGAAAAATACCATGAGCCAGGGAGGTTTGTTTGATAACACTGAGAGCAGTTCAAACACCTGATCCAGGATCAGAGTCAGTGGGTAGTCAGGGGCCAGTTCAAGATGTCGGTCATGGTGACCGAGGCTGTGTCCACATGTCCGTTTACCCGTCCACTACATGGTGTGCACTATGTAGCACCCGACATAGGAGACAGGGACCAGACTGAGGGTCTTATGGGGCTGGAAGGCCTTCACACGCTTTAAGTTGAACAGGAAATCTCAGGTTTATAAAAGGTTTTAAATTCTTAATCCAGTTTTTGAAAGCAGAGAGCCCCAAAGGTCAGCTGGTGATCAGAATCGGTCATTTCCAGCATGACTGGTTAATCTGAGACTCAGAAGGTTGGTTTGTTTATCTGTCAGTGAATGCACCATCTCCCAGTCTGTGAACTCACCAGCACTAATTCATGCTAACAGATCTTCCAGGTGGAAGTTTTAAGAGTGAATCAGAAGTATCAGAACGTTCTGGTCAATGTAGTTCTTCAAAGGTCCCATATTCTGCTAAATAGACTTTCTACAGATCTTCTAACAGTCCTATCAGTCCCAGAGACTGTCTGAGAGCCAAAAGTCTTCAAATATTTTCACCGTTTTCACTTCCTTAAGGCCAGTTCATCCTCTCATCTGCGAGAAGCTAGAACTTCGGTCTCACTGGGGTCTCTGAGAACCAAAATGACATCATGTTGTTCTGGCAGTGCTTCAGGCGTGTTCTTGTTCACATCAGCTGAGCAGAACTTTCTTCCACAGGGTGTCTGAGAACAACTGCTGTGATTGGTCAGAAAGGGAGACTGGGTGTGGTTAGTGCGGTTAATGGTTGATGGAATGGATACTCTGGCTCAGCTGGTCGAGGCGGTGAGAAAACACGCCCACCTGTATGGACCTCGCTGAAATGAACTTGTTTTGTTCTCGGAGCCTCACAGCGAGAACAAAGTTCCAGCTACTCGTAGAGGATGAATGGGTCTTTATTCTCATTTTAGTGGAATGTGTTCTGAGCTGATGCTAAAACGGGTGGGTCCTAAATCTTTCCCCTGAAAAGACCACTCCTCCCTAGAGGGCAGAGCCTTTGTCTACCTGAGCCCCCCCCCCCCCGCCCTTTAAAAACCACGGAGCGCTCATCCTCACTAACGTTAGCTAACAGTCATGGTGACGCTAGGAGCAAAGCACGGCGGTTGATTCGTAGATGGTTGATCTCCCTTCATCTGAGACCTGAAGACCCACTGACGTCTCACGAATGAGGAGAAGAGAGGTGGGCGGGGCTTAGAGAAGCTCTGCTCCGCCCATTAGAAAGTAAAGTTTATCTTCAGGAGGTTGGCTGAAGAACAGCTGACCTTAAAGTAAGGCTCAGTTTGACCAATCAGAGCTCTGACCTGTTAGTGAGATGTAACAGGATGACTCCGAGAGGAGAGGAAGGGATGAATGTGGAACCTTTAGAAAGAAAGTCATCAGTACCGGCCCTCAGAACCAGAACCAGAACCAGTGCATCTCTGTTTGAAACTGGAACTAAACAAATCACTTTCTGAGACGAGGAACGAAATGAGCTCATCACCAATGAGAGGAGCTGGAAAAAGTCACCTTAAAACTGCTTGGGTTTGATTTAGACACACCCGTATGACCCCTGAGCTGCTGGTTTAGCATTTCCAACAGCACTTGAAGGCAGCACGTCTCTGGCTTTCAGTTGGGAGTTAGGGTTGTTCGATCAATCTATCGATTACGACTGGCTGAGCTCATCACCGCCTGTGTTTCAGGAGCCATTTATTCATCCCCCTATAAATTAATTTCTTAATTATTAGCAATGTTTGGTTGAAGCCAAAAGCCCCGTAAAAATCATAAATAATGATCTTTGTAAATGTTACACACAAACTCCTCCAGCTGCAACCTGCCTCCAAGAGCAGAGGTGACTTATTTACTCACCTTGTGACAGACAGACAGAATGTCTTCAGAAAAATCTAAATACTACCCCCGGTGGTGGGGAGGGAACCAGTCAGAGACCGACAGACTCCCAAACAGGAGACGTTGTGTTTTTCAGCAACCAGTTCCTCAATTCTTGTACTTTTGAGTTCTAATTTGTCTGTGTGCGTTTACATTGCTCCGCCTGCAGATATGTCAAAATGTCACCCGTGTTAATAAATCACTCATTGTCAATTTTTGGACTGACGATGGGAAAAAGTTACATCTCGCCCAACCCTGTGGGGTCAGGGTTCACCTGAGTCTGAGCTGATGGAGGTGGAAGTGTGACGACCATCATCAGTCTCCAGAACACTGATGTTTGATTTCAGTTTTTACTGGAGATAATATGGTCCAAAGTGAAGTGGTGATTCATAATGACCACATATATGAATCTCAGGTTCTAAAGGAACCTTAACAGGATGCTTTCATGTTTCTAATGTTCTCAAAATCACAAGAGGAAAGAGTGAATTCATTCTGTAAATGTCTGTCTCACAAATCACAAGTATCACAAATACTTTTAGAACTTTATACCAGAAGAGTACCTCAAAAGGTACCGAATGCTTAAACCTAAGTCAAACGTAGAGTTCATCAAGTCCTCAGAGTCTGAATACAGAGAGGACCAGCAGGACTCAGGAAGCGTCTCCTCACAGGGACGCACGAAAAACTAGAAACTGGAAATAAAACACCCGAGGACAGCTGCTGTACTTTGTCCTTTAGCTCCATTTTTATTTGTGGACGCAGTGAAAGAGGACATGAAGCTGATTGGTGGGAGAGGAGAGGACATAGAGGACAGGGCTAGACGGAGACAGATGATTGGCTGAAGGGAAGGGAGGAGACTATCTGAATTCCATGTTTCCATTCTAAACATATTTAGATATGGAGAGCCAAAAACAGACACAATTCAATTAAATAAATACATCAACATTCTGTTAAAACACTGTTTTTATAATGTATTTATTTAAAAACTAGTGGAATTTAAGGAGGAATTAAAGGAGGAATTTCCACAGTTTGATCCAGATTTTGACCATAAAGTCCCTTTATTAGACTCCAGCTGTCAGTACGGTGTTGTGTTGAAATACGTTTCCTCATCATAACACCTGTCTGAGCCACACTACTGTAGAGTTACACCTTCAGTGTGTTCTCAATACTAACAGAGAAACAGAATGATAAAGACCGCATGACATCACTCCATTAAACAGTGACCAGCTGTTTGTGACTTGTAGAAAAATAAACCTGAACGTGTTTTTGTTAATAAACATCCATCCATGAATGTGTGTGTGTATACACACACACACACACACACACACACACACACACACACACAAACACCTGTTTTAAGCTACTGAACCTCCTTTCTGTCTTTCAGACGAAACACCAGAGAGCTGAACTCTACCTGGCTGAAAGACCCCGGAGGGTCAACAGGTAACTACACCTGTCCTCCACCTGTCTCTATGTCCTCCACCTGTCTCTATGATGTCCTCCACCTGTCTCTATGTCCTCCACCTGTCTCTATGTCCTCCACCTGTCTCTATGTCCTCCACCTGTCTCTATGATGTCCTCCACCTGTCTCTATGATGTCCTCCACCTGTCTCTATGATGTCCTCCACCTGTGTCTATGTCCTCCACCTGTCTCTATGTCCTCCACCTGTCTCTATGATGTCCTCCACCTGTCTCTATGTCCTCCACCTGTCTCTATGTCCTCCACCTGTCTCTATGTCCTCCACCTGTCTCTATGATGTCCTCCACCCGTCTCTATGTCCTCCACCTGTCTCTATGATGTCCTCCACCTGTCTCTATGATGTCCTCCACCTGTGTCTATGTCCTCCACCTGTGTCTATGTCCTCCACCTGTCTCTATGATGTCCTCCACCTGTCTCTATGATGTCCTCCACCTGTGTCTATGTCCTCCACCTGTCTCTATGATGTCCTCCACCTGTCTCTATGATGTCCTCCACCTGTCTCTATGTCCTCCACCTGTGTCTATGTCCTCCACCTGTCTCTATGTCCTCCACCTGTCTCTATGATGTCCTCCACCCGTCTCTATGTCCTCCACCTGTCTCTATGATGTCCTCCACCTGTCTCTATGATGTCCTCCACCTGTCTCTATGTCCTCCACCTGTGTCTATGTCCTCCACCTGTCTCTATGTCCTCCACCTGTCTCTATGATGTCCTCCACCTGTCTCTATGTCCTCCACCTGTCTCTATGTCCTCCACCTGTCTCTATGATGTCCTCCACCTGTCTCTATGATGTCCTCCACCTGTCTCTATGTCCTCCACCTGTCTCTATGTCCTCCACCCTGTTAATAGTAGGGCTGAGTAACGTTAAATATTTTTTGATACTACTACTTTAACGATACCTGGTTTTTGATACCGGTACTTTTTTTGGTGTCTATATGTATAATTCTGAGAGAAAATAACTAAATATCATAAGTTTTTTAAAATTAAATAACCCCCCCCCCATCATTTTGTGGCATATTGATGCATTTACTATCATTACCGTATTTATTGCTGACCTGGGGAACTTTCTGTGATGTCACTGTCTTCCCCTCACACTCCTCCTGATACAGCAGAGTCTGGAAGCTCGGAGTCTCTTTTTTCCAGTCAGACTGAACACGGCGCTGCAGCAGCAAGTTAATTCCATATGTGATGCGTGGCTCTGACTAATTGCTGGAATTCCTGTTTTTAGCAGCACAAATCTCATAGCATATGTTTCATTTTGCTCTGTTCCTGTTTTCCTTTCCAAAATGCAGCCAGACCTTTAGAGTTTTTCTGAATTTTTAACCTAAAAATCACTACGCTTGTGGCCAGAACTGTTTTGAAAGGGAGGGGAGGGGGGCTCTGCTCCTCAGCGTCTCACCCATGTAGCGGAGCAGCGGTGGAGAAATGAACCGGTTCATTTACATTTTAAAGTACCGAAATCTGTACCGTGTTTTTTCAGTACCGGTACCTAGATCAGAATAGAATGAGTTTATTGATCCCACAGTGGGGACATTCACCTTTGCTGGGTCCCAGTCTAGTTCCGTGTTTTGGTGCCAGCCCTAGTTAATAACTACGTAGTAGTGTATTTCTACGTAGTAGTGTGTTTCTGTTGCCTCTTCTAAGATCTAGATCACAAGGTAATTAAAGGACTTGGTCAGAAGACTAGCACCAGCATTCTACATGTTCTTTATTATGAACATCGATGCACTCATGACAGGTAGAGCAAAGACTACCAACAGCTGTTTGGAGGAAGATCGTTTGATGAGGGACTCCCCTCACTCCCTTCAGCTTGTTTCTGTCACCTCTCTTTCTGATTGGCTACACCTCACATTCCATAGGCTGCACATGTCTGTCCCTGTCCTCGAGGGGACACACACTGTGTGATATAGGGCCGAGACAGTCCAACATGTTGGATTTCCTACATTTGTGATTAAAGCGGTCCTGATGTTCTTCTGAGCGGGACCAGAGGACCCCAACTCACCGCACACGGCAGGAAGATCTGATGAGATTATCTTTAGAGACATTACAGTAGGGGGGGGGGGGTACAATCAGTGTAATTATGGACCAGGCTTTAGAGAAACACACGTTTCTAAAAGAGGTCAGTACTCAACCCTTCTGCAGTGACACTTGAAGCTGTAAACACGGTCATTAATCCAGGGAGTAGAACGATCTGGTTCTAACAGGACAGATTCCAGAACAGAGGGGCAGTGGTCATTAAAGAGGCTGGTTAGAGAATCAGCCTCATCACCAGGAGACGGTGGAGAGAATTTACCAGCAGTCTCACATTTAGAACACCAGAACTAACCAGGAGGCAGGAACAGACCAGATGAAGAAAGTACAGAGATGATCAGAGATATGAAAGTCCTCAGAACAGTATTCAGACTCTAACCAAGGTCCAGTGTGTGACCTGTGGTGTGTGGGGGGGACCAGATACAGTCATGGAGGATAAAACGCCTCTGAGCTGAAGGAAGGAACCATCTGGACCACAGTAGAGCGGTCCTCATGCACCAGGTGGATGGTACTGTGAGCAGGTCCTTACTCTCTAATGTAATCAGCTGTAAAGAAAAATAAACTACCTGAAAATGTTCAACCACACGAAAACCTGCAGCCAGACCCCCCCACCTTGACCAGACATCCGAGGAAAAACCACTCAGGCAAAGTTCAGTCAGACGTGAATGATCTGAGACCAGCTGCCTTACGTTGGTCTGAAAGAAAACCATCCAGGTTTTAGTGAGTTAGGTCAGTTAGTGCGCATGGTGTGGATCTAGTGCGTGGCGGCGACGCAGTCGTAGATGAAAAGTGACAACAAGGAGCTTCAAGGCATCCTGACTGTTCAGAGATGACCAGATGGGAGTCTGGTGATTGTACGATGTACTGATACACTGACTCTATGTCCTCCATCAGTCTGCCACCTGTCTCTAAACCCCTGTCCTGTCTTTATATCCTCCACCTGTCCTCCTGATGTAATACTCTGGTGTCTCCAGCTCAGCCTTCCAGGAGGCCGACCTGGTGAGCTCTAAAGACAGTGGACATGGGGACAGTGAACAAGGGGACAGTGACCACGACGCTATGAATCGAGGGAACTCCTCCGGTAAGACAAGTGAAGTGCTTCTGTCCTCTGGGTGATGTTGTTGGTTTTCTGAGGAGTGTCTGGTTTCTGTGAGGGCGTGTTGATTTGCATGTGTTCCTATGAGGAGCAGAAACTCTGGCCTCCCTCCAGTCCTCACCGGGGCTGCAGAGGACTCCAGTAGGTGGAGCTGTTTGGTGGGTCTCCTGTAGGTGGAGCTGTTTGATGGGTCTCCTGTAGGTGGAGCTGTTTGATGAGTCTCCTATAGGTGGAGCTGTTTGGTGGGTCTCCTATAGGTGGAGCTGTTTGATGAGTCTCCTATAGGTGGAGCTGTTTGATGAGTCTCCTGTAGGTGGAGCTGTTTGGTGGGTCTCCTGTAGGTGGAGCTGTTTGGTGGGTCTCCTGTAGGTGGAGCTGTTTGGTGGGTCTCCTGTAGGTGGAGCTGTTTGATGAGTCTCCTGGATGTTTTTAAAGATTTGTGTATTAAAATGAAATGACTCAGGGAGAAAGGAGTTTAGATCCTTTCTTTCTTGAAATGGATTTCATTTTGTTCTGAAGCTTTTGTTGGTGCTGCAGCTTCAAGACGCCTCGTGGAAGAGAAACTAGAGTCAGGTGTGATTTTGACACGTTTCCACGGCTGTGTTTGGGACTGATTCAGTGCAGAAACATTTCCCCATCAACAAACTAAAGCTTTGGGTTATCCTTCTGTAACCAGTGCTATCGGATGCTGTGACGGTCTGTTTCTGGTGTGACACCTTGGTAATGAGACCCCGACTGAAGCAGCTGATACTGATTTGCTCTAACAGGCAGGATTTCTTTCTCATTACTGACAGAGTCCAGCTGCTGTCATCACTTATGATTGTTACCGGCACCTGGTGAGACAGTCACATCGGTAGAATCTTTGGAAATAGATGAACTTAGACGATTTGTTAGATGCTAATTTTACCTGCTGTAGTTCAGTTTCAACACGTTTACCCCCTTTAACAGCACAGTGAGAGAAATCCATGCCTAATAATAAACATGCACCCCCGCTGTGTATCAGGTATTTCATGAGGCCCAAATAACAAACCTTCTGTTTTCATCTGGAGAACGAACACAGGATTGATTCTATTCTTTATGTCCCTCCACAGCATTTCTGTTTGTTAGCTCGTGGAACGTCAGCCTCTGAGACAACAAGTCATCATCTGTCATGTAGGAGTCAGATTAGATGTGATGTCAGCGTGTATTTATGGCATGCTGGGTAATATTTAATAAGGAACTCTCCTGTTAGGAGGACCGCTACTTTTCCAAGCTGTTAGCGACAGCAAGCTGAATTAATCCGCTTTGTAACAAAGCAAATTCCCACTTTGCTGACCCCTGCAAACACACACACACATGCATGTGCACACACACACACATGCATACACACACATACACAGCAGACATGCTGCTTACTGGGATGGCTGCAGTCTTTGCCTAATTAGTCTGCATTCAGAAGGATTAGCTGCAGATCGCCAAGGATGGACAGTTCAGAATTTAGCCCCAAACAGAAACTTAGACACACACACACACACACACACACACACACACACACACACACACACACACACACACACACACACACACACACACACACACACACACACACACACACACACACACACACACACACACGGCAAGAGAACTTAAGCTTCAAAAGCCATGCATCGGCAGATCCAGTCCCCAAACAACAGGATTAAAACATGGACAAACAACTCCGTCAGGTTTAAAGGGATAGTCGAGTCATTTAGAGCCATAATCAGGATTCATGGGAGACGCTGCTGCAGATCAGGACACATTAGCAGCACATTTTCTGGTGTTTTAAAGGTGCTGGCCAGTGGTAAATGCCCTGTTTATGTAAAAGTATTTAAAGCTCCACTGTAAAACAATGGCTGGATTTGAAAAAATACAATGTTTTTAAACCGCTGGTGAGTCACCCAGTCAGCCACGTCACTACCGGGACTCGTCTACATGAAACTACAGTAAACAAATCCCTTCTGCTGGTTTTATTCATTAACACTGTCAGGTGACAGCGTTTCATCAGTCAGATGTAGTGTCTGAAACCTGCGAGTCAGTCGGAGTTTTCTCCACCTGAGATCATTTCGGATGAGATCAACTAACATCAGGTAGATGGAGAGTTGCTACGAGTTGAACCTACATGTCCCAGACTGAGTTTTACTCAACAACCCCCAAACAGACCTGAACGTCTTCAGAACCTATGTTGATACGATCTATTTACTTTTTTTAAATTGTTAAAATATTGCCTTGATTTTCACTTTCAAAGACAACCATGAATCTAGAGCCACACTATGAAGTAGTTCCTGCCCTGAANCCAAACAGAAACTTAGACACACACACACACACACACACACACACACACACACACACACACACACACACACACACACACACACACACACACACGGCAAGAGAACTTAAGCTTCAAAAGCCATGCATCGGCAGATCCAGTCCCCAAACAACAGGATTAAAACATGGACAAACAACTCCGTCAGGTTTAAAGGGATAGTCGAGTCATTTAGAGCCATAATCAGGATTCATGGGAGACGCTGCTGCAGATCAGGACACATTAGCAGCACATTTTCTGGTGTTTTAAAGGTGCTGGCCAGTGGTAAATGCCCTGTTTATGTAAAAGTATTTAAAGCTCCACTGTAAAACAATGGCTGGATTTGAAAAAATACAATGTTTTTAAACCGCTGGTGAGTCACCCAGTCAGCCACGTCACTACCGGGACTCGTCTACATGAAACTACAGTAAACAAATCCCTTCTGCTGGTTTTATTCATTAACACTGTCAGGTGACAGCGTTTCATCAGTCAGATGTAGTGTCTGAAACCTGCGAGTCAGTCGGAGTTTTCTCCACCTGAGATCATTTCGGATGAGATCAACTAACATCAGGTAGATGGAGAGTTGCTACGAGTTGAACCTACATGTCCCAGACTGAGTTTTACTCAACAACCCCCAAACAGACCTGAACGTCTTCAGAACCTATGTTGATACGATCTATTTACTTTTTTTAAATTGTTAAAATATTGCCTTGATTTTCACTTTCAAAGACAACCATGAATCTAGAGCCACACTATGAAGTAGTTCCTGCCCTGAACAAGTGTCCAGCAGCAGCGTACCATACGTACAGTCTGAGAACGTATGCCAATCTGACAGAACACTGGTGTACTAGCACTCCGTCACTGAAAGATTCAATAATCTACAGAAAAATAGATGAAAATATAAGTGTGTGCTTCCCATTTTATCAATGTACACATGGATATAACACCAGCAAAAATGTAACCTATAGCTAACCCATGACTTCTGTTCCTGACCGTGAGCTAGCCTGGCTAAATGATGTTAGCCTACCGGTTAGCGCTGAGTGTGCTAACTTGGTTACCGTTTCTGGCTGTAGTCCAGGAGGACCCAGTGGCTCTTCAGGTCCCAGGAGGATCTGTTGTTGGAATCTGTAGATCATCTTTTAGATCAATATTTTAGATTGGTGAGTGTTGGTCTGGTCCAGTTGTTGGTCTGGTCCAGTTGTTGGTCTGGTCCAGTTGTTGTTCTGGTCCAGTTGTTGTTCTGGTCCAGGTGTTAGTCTGGTCCAGTTGTTGGTCTGGTCCAGTTGTTGTTCTGGTCCAGTTGTTGTTCTGGTCCAGTTGTTGGTCTGGTCCAGTTGTTGGTCTGGTCCAGTTGTTGTTCTGGTCCAGGTGTTGGTCTGGTCCAGTTGTTGGTCTGGTCCAGTTGTTTGTCTGGTCCAGTTGTTGGTCTGGTCCAGGTGTTGGTCTGGTCCAGGTGTTGGTCTGGTCCAGTTGTTGGTCTGGTCCAGGTGTTGGTCTGGTCCAGTTGTTGGTCTGGTCCAGGTGTTGGTCTGGTCCAGGTGTTGGTCTGGTCCAGTTGTTGGTCTGGTCCAGGTGTTGGTCTGGTTCAGTTGTTAGTCTAGTCCAGTTGCTGGTCTGGTCCAGTTGTTAGTCTGGTCCAGTTGCTGGTCTGGTCCAGTTGCTGGTCTGGTCCAGTTGTTAGTCTGGTCCAGTTTCTGGTCTGGTCCAGTTGTTAGTCTGGTCTAGTTGCTGGTCTGATCCAGTTNCACACACACACACACACACGTTGTTCTGGTCCAGGTGTTGGTGTGGTCCAGTTGTTGTTCTGGTCCAGTTGTTGTTCTGGTCCAGTTGTTGGTCTGGTCCAGTTGTTGGTCTGGTCCAGTTGTTGTTCTGGTCCAGGTGTTGGTCTGGTCCAGTTGTTGGTCTGGTCCAGTTGTTTGTCTGGTCCAGTTGTTGGTCTGGTCCAGGTGTTGGTCTGGTCCAGGTGTTGGTCTGGTCCAGTTGTTGGTCTGGTCCAGGTGTTGGTCTGGTTCAGTTGTTAGTCTAGTCCAGTTGCTGGTCTGGTCCAGTTGTTAGTCTGGTCCAGTTGCTGGTCTGGTCCAGTTGCTGGTCTGGTCCAGTTGTTAGTCTGGTCCAGTTTCTGGTCTGGTCCAGTTGTTAGTCTGGTCTAGTTGCTGGTCTGATCCAGTTGTTAGTCTGGTCTAGTTGCTGGTCTGGTCCAGTTGTTAGTCTGGTCTAGTTGCTGGTCTGGTCCAGTTGTTGGTCTGGTCCAGGTGTTGGTCTGGTCCAGGTGTTGGTCTGGTCCAGTTGTTGGTCTGGTCCAGGTGTTGGTCTGGTCCAGTTGTTGGTCTGGTCCAGGTGTTGGTCTGGTCCAGGTGTTGGTCTGGTCCAGTTGTTTGTCTGGTCCAGTTGTTGGTCTGGTCCAGGTGTTGGTCTGGTCCAGTTGTTGGTCTGGTCCAGTTGTTGGTCTGGTCCAGTTGTTGGTCTGGTCCAGTTGTTAGTCTGGTCTAGTTGCTGGTCTGGTCCAGTTGTTAGTCTGGTCTAGTTGCTGGTCTGGTCCAGTTGTTAGTCTGGTCCAGTTGCTGGCCTGGTCCAGTTGTTAGTCTGGTCCAGTTGCTGGTCTGGTTCAGTTGTTAGTCTGGTCCAGTTGCTGGTCTGGTCCAGTTGTTAGTCTGGTCCAGTTGCTGGTCTGGTCCAGTTGTTAGTCTGGTCCAGTTGCTGGTCTGGTCTTGTCTAACATCTGTTTCGTTCTGGCCTCCAGGTGCTGACCTGTTCTCTAATTGCACAGAGGAGTGTAAGGCTCTGGGTCACTCAGACCGCTGCTGGATGCCGAGCTTTGTGGCCCCTGATGGACACCCGGGTCTGGACTACCGCAGCAACCTGCATGTACCTGGCATGGACTCTATCCCAGACACAGAGGTACGTCATGGACCAGGGCCCCTAAACCTCAACCTGTTACACACCTGTCCTGTTTTTCTAGCTGAGCACCAGCCTGCAGCAGGCCACAGGTTTTTTAAATTTCATTTAATGACATTTTATTAAAGCCGTGTGTCAAAGTAACAATTTCAGGTAACTGAAGAGAAAAAACAATAAAAAACAGAACTGCTTCCGGTCTGACCTTGACTCAGAGCCACAAAGAGAAACGTCCTCCATCACTGGAGATGATGGTGATAAGATGTAATTATGATTTGGTCAAGCAGTGCCTGAAGAGGGGCGCTCTTCATCATCCTAACAGAGCTGATAAACTAAGAGGAACCATCATCATCATCATCACAACAGAACTGACCTCTACACCTGGCAGCTCCAAACTGTAAAGACTTATATGAGAAGAGGTTTTACCTCAACGCTCTTCTGGAGGTGGGAGTCGACAGATTTTTTTCACCAGGCGTTCCAGCAGACTCTCACTATACGTTTGGGCCCACCAGGTCATCCCCTACCCATCAGATGTGATGGATCATAGATTTCTTACTCAAAGAGGAGGATCATTTTATAACACCTTATTGACTACGTAGAGCCTACATTTCCTACAGCCAATAAAAAAGTGAAGAACCCGTCACCAGCTTTCTCAGTAAAGGTTCTGTTGACATGAAATTCTCACCAGATGTTGGAAACAACCCATCCAATCCATACTTAAAGAAATCAAAACATCCATGTCCCATTAAGGTATGTGTAGTAAAACGGAACAACTCAGGGAAAATGGATTGATTTATATGAAGCAAGGAATGTGTAAAAAGGACTGGAAAGTCATCATACCATACGGAGCCTATCAGTGGTTAGAAAACAATCCTGTCACTGAGTGCTAATCAGTATCAGCTGCTTCAGTCAAGGAAAAGGGTCTCATTACCAAGGTGTCACACAGCAAACACCTGATGATGGGTAAAACCAAAGACCTGACCCTAAGCATCCTGATGGCTCTAAACTTCTGAAGGTTCCAGTGAGCTGTTGGTTTCAGAATTCAGAAGTAGAAAGAGCATCATGTCACCATAAACCAACCACAACAGCTGATCCACACAAGATTCCAGGAAATAATGATCAGAGAAGTTGTCCAAGAGCCGTGGACCACTAGTGGAGAGCTTCAGAAGGACCTGGAGTCAGCAGGAAGCTGTTACTGACATAGTGAGAATTCCAGGTCAGTAGGACTTTTAGGAATACATTTTAAAACTGGTGGCGTGTTCAAAACATTTTTTATCTACTGTAGAAAACAACTGATGATGTCTGTAGACAGATGAATGGATGGAGCCTTTTACAGCGGCTTCCTGTATGTCTCTGTTGGACGAGGGGTCATTTAGTATCTGCACTTTGCCTGTTAGCTTCCTGTAGCTGTGATAGTGACCAGAGCTGAGCTCACGCTCTGTTCCCACGCCTCTGCCACCCGGTGCTCTCCAAGGCTATTACCACGGGTCCTCCAGTTACAGAGAGGGGGACTGGGAACAGGGCCAGGAGGGCAACAAAGAGATAATAGACCGGGGGGTGGGGGGTCTACCAGGAGGCTGGAGCTCTCTAATTTGATCAAAGCAGCCTTTCATTCCCATGTAGTCGTCTGTCCTGTGCAGGCTGAGGGCTGAGTCTGGTTCCAGGTCTGGATCTGGGAGGGGCCAATCTGCAGGGGAAGGGAGAACCACCAGGAACCAGGAAACCAACAAAACACAAGTTGCTTTATTAAAATGGATCTGTTTTATTTACAGCATTTCTCACATATTAATGTCAAACATCGCAGCAGCTCAGTAGGTAGAGAGGTCAGAGAGCAAGACACCTCATTACATCAGCTAGTGGTGGAGGTCAGAGGGTCTGGAGGAGGTCAGAGGGTCTGGAGGAGGTCAGAGGGTCTGGTGGAGATCAGAGGGTCTGATGGAGGTCAGAGGGTCTGGTGGAGGTCAGAGGGTCTGGAGGAGGTCAGAGGGTCTGGTGGAGATCAGAGGGTCTGATGGAGGTCAGAGGGTCTGGTAGGTCAGAGGGTCTGGTGGAGGTCAGAGGGTTTGATGGAGGTCAGAGGGTCTGGAGGTCAGAGGGTTTGATGGAGGTCAGAGGGTCTGATGGAGGTCAGAGGGTCTGATGGAGGTCAGAGGGTCTGGAGGTCAGAGGGTCTGGTGGAGGTCAGAGGGTCTGGTGGAGGTCAGAGGGTCTGGAGGTCAGAGGGTCTGGTGGAGGTCGGAGGGTCTGGTGGAGGTCAGAGGGTCTGGTGGAGGTCAGAGGGTCTGATGGAGGTCAGAGGGTCTGGTGGAGGTCAGAGGGTCTGATGGAGGTCAGAGGGTCTGGAGGTCAGAGGGTCTGGAGGTCAGAGGGTCTGGTGGAGGTCAGAGGGTCTGATGGAGGTCAGAGGGTCTGGAGGTCAGAGGGTCTGGTGGAGGTCAGAGGGTCTGGTGGAGGTCAGAGGGTCTGATGGAGGTCAGAGGGTCTGGTGGAGGTCAGAGGGTCTGATGGAGGTCAGAGGGTCTGAGGTCAGAGGGTCTGGAGGTCAGAGGGTCTGGTGGAGGTCAGAGGGTCTGATGGAGGTCGGGGTGTGTGGAGGTCAGAGGGTCTGGTGGAGGTCAGAGGGTCTGGTGGAGGTCAGAGGGTCTGGAGATCAGAGGGTCTGATGGCGGTCAGAGGGTTTGGTGGAGGTCAGAGGGTCTGGTGGAGGTCAGAGGGTCTGGAGGTCAGAGGGTCTGATGGAGGTCAGAGGGTTTGATGGAGGTCAGAGGGTCTGGAGGTGAGAGGGTCTGGAGGTTAGAGGGTCTGGTGGAGGTCAGAGGGTCTGGAGGTCAGAGGGTCTGGTGGAGGTCAGAGGGTCTGATGGAGGTCAGAGGGTCTGATGGAGGTCAGAGGGTCTGATGGAGGTCAGAGGGTCTGGAGGTCAGAGGGTCTGGAGGTCAGAGGGTTTGATGGAGGTCAGAGGGTCTGGAGGTCAGAGGGTTTGATGGAGGTCAGAGGGTCTGATGGAGGTCAGAGGGTCTGGAGGTCAGAGGGTCTGGAGGTCAGAGGGTCTGGTGGAGGTCAGAGGGTCTGATGGAGATCAGAGGGTCTGATGGAGGTCAGAGGGTTTGATGGAGGTCAGAGGGTCTGGTGGAGGTCAGAGGGTCTGATGGAGGTCAGAGGGTCTGGAGGTCAGAGGGTCTGGAGGTCAGAGGGTCTGGTGGAGGTCAGAGGGTCTGGTGGAGGTCAGAGGGTCTGATGGAGGTCAGAGGGTCTGGAGGTCAGAGGGTCTGGTGGAGGTCAGAGGGTCTGGTGGTCAGAGGGTCTGATGGAGGTCAGAGGGTCTGATGGAGGTCAGAGGGTCTGGTGGAGGTCAGAGGGTTTGATGGAGGTCAGAGGGTCTGGAGGTCAGAGGGTCTGGAGGTCAGAGGGTTTGATGGAGGTCAGAGGGTCTGGAGGTCAGAGGGTTGTGGAGGTCAGAGGGTCTGGTGGAGGTCAGAGGGTCTGGTGGAGGTCAGAGGGTCTGATGGAGGTCAGAGGGTCTGGAGGTCAGAGGGTCTGATGGAGGTCAGAGGGTCTGATGGAGGTCAGAGGGTCTGGAGGTCAGAGGGTGGAGGTCAGAGGGTCTGGTGGAGGTCAGAGGGTCTGGTGGAGGTCAGAGGGTCTGGTGGAGGTCTGAGGGTCTGGTGGAGGTTAGAGGGTCTGGAGGTCAGAGGGTCTGATGGAGGTCAGAGGGTCTGATGGAGGTCTGAGGGTCTGGTGGAGGTCAGAGGGTCTGATGGAGGTCAGAGGGTCTGGTGGAGGTCAGAGGGTCTGGTGGAGGTCTGAGGGTCTGGTGGAGGTCTGAGGGTCTGGTGGAGGTCAGAGGGTCTGGAGGTCAGAGGGTCTGGTGGAGGTCAGAGGGTCTGGTGGAGGTCAGAGGGTCTGATGGAGGTCAGAGGGTCTGATGGAGGTCAGAGGGTCTGGTGGAGGTCAGAGGGTCTAATGGAGGTCAGAGGGTCTGGTGGAGGTCAGAGGGTCTGGTGGAGGTCAGAGGGTCTGGAGGTCAGAGGGTCTGGTCTCCTCTCTTCTATTGTTATAATGTTCCTTCCTGCTATCAGCCGTGACTGACTAGTTTAGTCCATTACTTAGAAAAGCTCTCTATACAGGCGTGCACATAACTAGTCTGAAGGTCCGCATCAGAACCAGATTTCATTCTGCGTACCAGAACCGACTGCCCGAACGCGCCTTTGTGTAACAGCGCTGCGTGGTCCCGATGGGGAACCCCTCGATCTGACGAGCTTCACATCCTGTTGCAGAGCAGCGACTGAGTGCTCACATGACCTCTGAAGCTAGTGGACACAGATGACAGGACCTCCGACACACACCCACAGCATCTTCGATGCGCGTGGCACCACGCCCTTACACACTAGGGTTAGGTACCGAAGTTTGGTTCCGGTATGGACCCGACCGTTACATCATCGGTACTACTCGGACCAAAATACAACATGAATTTCGGTGCCCCAAAATATAGCCGCCTAATTACGCCCTCTGGTGTTTGCCGTTAATAAGCTGTAGTCTGTAGCACACAAACGTCACGTGACACGCACGCAGCAGGCTGCCGCAGGAAACACAACCCCGTCACGCGCACTCCCCATCTCCTTGTGCGGCAGTCCAGCGGTGACGTCAGCCGCGGCTCCTCGCATCTCTTCGCCCCGCAGAGCGCACTGGTCTGAAGGGTGCGGGCAGAGCTCCACTTCATGCCGGCCGTCACTCACTCGCAGCGCGCCCCATGAGATCGGTGGGACGCGCTGCTGGTCCCCGCAGCTGGAGCGAAGATCCTGGCTCCAGCTGCGGGGACCAGACGCTCGACTCCTCGCCGCTCACCGGGACAGCCGATCTGCCTCCTCCTCACATCCTGCTGCTTCTCCTTTTTTCCTTCAGCACACCTTTCATTTCCTTCGTTGTCTGTCCATTTCTTCTCTTTTCTGTCCTGTTCACTCTCTCTGTCGCTCTGCCAACCTGAGTGGCATCTAAATAAGTTTCCTCCTGGACACGCCCACTTACAACAGGTGATAGTGATTATCATCATGTTAAAATCAGTCCACAGTGATCCAAAGAATTAAAAATAAACAACATTAAAACCGTATAAAACATGCAATAATAATGTATAAAAACAGGAAAAAAACATGCAAATAAATAAAACTTAAAATCAAAACCAAATTTTCACTGTGTGACAACAAGAACACCACAGAGCACCGATCTGAGTGTCAGGTCAGTGTTTAGGATTGTATTTCCATTGTTAGTCAGTAGATTGAGTTGATGTTCAGTTAATAATTGTTCAGTTAATGTTTTGTACATTTAATTAATGTACAGTATAATGTAAATATTTTCTTTCTTTAAATTATGAAGAATTTGATGTTTGGCTCGGCCTTTTGCCTTAAGAAATAAAAAGTCAGGGGATCATAAAAAAAATCTGTGTTTTTTTGGTTTTAAAAGTACCGATTTAAATACCGTTTAGGAACCGGTACCGTTTTAAAAGTATCGAAGTGGCACCGGTACCGAATGAAACCCTTTCAATACCCAACCCTATTACACACAGCTCCTTTGACGCGTGCGTCAACACACACACAATCACAGTACATCCGATTCACGCACACAACTCAGACATGCCCAGTAGGGGTGCAACGGGTCACAATCAACAGCGACAGCTTATAATAACAAGGTTGTGTGCACCCCGTCTATATAAATAAAATACATATGATGAATTCAGGACATTTACAGTGACATCACAATGCAGACTAAACTTTAGTGCTTTTATTTTGGTTGGTTTTCTTTAGCTAAATACATGGTATAGATCAATGCAAATCTAGAACAATTCCACTTTAGTTTCTCTATTATCATTCCTCTTCTTATTATTGTAATGCTCGGTCCACAGACCCTCCCCTAAGCGGGAGGGGGGTGGGGTGCAGCATGCGTGCATTGCTCCAGCCATTAGTACCACATGGTCTGACACACCCCGTCCTCCTGGACGGAGGTTCAGGGCGTCTGGACCGTGGAGCTGGGTGTTGTCGTTGTTTGAGGGCCTTTGACAGTTCTGTGTTTAGAGTCTACAGGTCCCCCAGTGTCAGCGAGACTTCACCACTCCCTGCAGTTGAATGTGAGGCTCGTCAGCTCAGCGCTCAGGGGTCTGGTACACACAGGAACTCTGGGGCACCTGTGGACTGGCAGAACAGCTCTATCTATAAAGTAAAGATAAATAAAGAAACAGATCCACTCTCTGCTACAAGCTGCTTCTACTTGTCCGTTTAACCAATAGTGTCTCTCCAACAACGTGATGTCACGCTGCACGCGTTGCTGTTTCTGTGTGGAGTCAAGAGGTCTCACTCTGTGCCACCACATAACTATAGATGGGTTAAAAATAATGAGAATATAAAAAGACGTCTGGATCGGGAGGGAACACCTGATTCCGATGGAGTCTGAAATCACCTGATCAGATCCGTGATGACCTTAGTTCTGTGTGGACTTTTATCACGTGAATCTTTAGAGACACTGAATGGTTTAAAGAGGTCAAAGAGACAATGCTGGAGCTCTGAGCAGATTCCTGCAGGTTCCAGCTCGACCCGATTTCACTAAATGAATTAGAACCCTCACCCCACCCCCACCCCCAAATAAAAAATCAAAAACAAGCAAACACCGTAAACCACTCAGTCCGTCCAGAGGACTGGCTGTGTGAGTGGAGCTGTTGGTGTGTAGCTTTATTTCTGTGAGAATGAGGTCATTTAAATGGTGTTGACCCCCCCCAACACACACACACACACACACACACACACACACACACACACACACACACACACACACACACACACACACACACACACTCGTCATGCCCTGTGTAACCCGTCCTTCTGTCCCTGTGTTGCAGCGGGGTCGAGGCTTCGCCAGCTCCTTCCGTGTGGACGTACCGGAGACGGCGTGACTTCAGTCCCAGGCTGCACCCCTCCCCTCCCCCGACAACCCCCTGAAGGTCTGGACCCGGACTGGTCTAGACCTGGACTAAAGGGAGGGGGGGATTAAAGCCTTACTGGGAGGACTGGGATTTCTCAGCAGGACTGAGAAACACCAATAAAACTCAGAATGGAGCACTGGGGTGGATGCTAATGGGTCGGCCATTTCCCCCCATTAGCCTGTTTACAGCACTGATGTACAGAACCAGACCCGGACCACAGTGGGGGTCTGCCCTTTAGGACTGAACCTGTACAGGATCCATGACTCAGCACCACTGATCTTTAGGTTGTGTGTTCGGCCAGGTCCGTCTGGTCCAATCAGCTTTCACCTTTGTAAGAGAAGATTGTGTTGAAGTTGTTAGATTATTTTTTTATGTTGTTGTTCTTCACCACACAGAGGGAGGAGTCAGACAGTATTTGGCTCTCCTCATCCTGAGCTGTCAGTAGTTTCTATCGTGTCACAAAGTGTTTATCGTACTCTTTCAAACCCTTTGATCTAAATGCCGCTGCTCAGGCAGAAACCTCATGTCTCCATTTTCCATCTTTTTCATGTTTTTACATAAATCAGCTCTGTTGGTCGTCCTGTCGGTGGTTTGATGGATGATCCAGGGTTAGTTTTTGGTTAAACAAAAACATTTGATCTCATTTCCTGAAAATTTGCATTTTTGGAGATAAGAGGTTTCAGCCTGACAGCGCCAATATAAAACTATATGAACCTATCTATATCTACTTGTTCTGAAACTGTTATTTGTTGAAGGTTTTAAGTTTTAAATTAAAGTTTGACTCCACTTTAAATGCCAGTAAGGAGGGCTGAAGGGAGGCAGAGCTAAAACTCAACTTCTTATTCATATTTTATAGATTTTCCCATTTTTGGATAAAATTCTTGTCTATAAATAAAAACAGTTGATCATTTAGATGGGAGTTCATGGTAATTTGTCTCATAGTTTCACTTTAAATGGCTGTTTGGGTCATTTTGATTTCTATCAGTTGTAGTGCTGTCAGAAAGTATTTGCTCCTGTACAGATTTTTGCCGACTCATCACTCTGAAACGGTTCAGATCAAACAGATTTCAGTAACAAAGAAAACCTGAGTCAACAGAAAGTCAAGTTTTCAGATGGTGATTTAACCATTAAAGAGAAGAAACCTGACCCGACCTGGTCCTGTGTGGAAAGGTTTCTGCTCCCTAAACCCAGGAACAGGTGGTAACCTGGTTAGTGGTGACTAGTAACGAGTCTCAGGTCCCTGTGGAGGACACTCTGTCCCACTCTTCTTTAGAGAACTGTTTCTATTCAGCAGACACATTAGAGCGGGGGGGGGGGGGGGGGGGGGGGGGGGGGGGGGGGGGGACCTTTTCTTGCTCCGGGGCCAAATTTTTTCCATAAAGTCCTCCAAGGGCCACAATCAGAACGTAAACCGGTGATGTCCAATTTGATCAAGACACGACCTAACTAACATAACAAGAATGACTAAAGTCTGTCACAACGCCCCTCAGAAACCAGACACACCAGATGAGACGAGCTCTGAGCTCAGTGATGGTTGATAACGTTATCGGATGAATTTTGTCCAGTTAAACATTTTAACACTAAACCACATTGATCTGTCATCAGAGGTCTGTCTCCTTTAACGTTACAGCTGTTTACTAAGGCTCACTCTGTTTTAATAGTTTGACTGTAGAAACCTTCTCATCTCCTAAAGGATTACATTTAGTTTACAGGTCACCTGATTAAATCATCAACAGTCATCAAAAACCTTCAAGCCAAATTGTTTCACCTGTCAAAAAGTGGCATCCAGTTTATCAGTAATGGATTAAATCTGCCTTAAAATGACTTCTCTACTGTTAATGTCAATATCCACATCATAGGACTCTTTCGTCATGTTTTTGTTTAATAAAACTATTTTGTATTAAAGTAAGTCTCTGAAAACAAAGACAAACCTCTGATAAAACCATTGACAGATCAGTGTGTTTTTAGTGTTGATATTGTTTGATATGTTGAATTTTAAAGGAGTGGTTTTCTGGGTTGTTTTATAGTTGTGCATTGTTCTCTAGTGTAATTCAATGCTATCTGTGTAATTTTTTATTAAGAAAGAATCCTTGATGCTTATAATAGAAGCTTTAGAAGTTCGCTATTCTAAAGTTGAGTTTCAAACAGCAGGATTCTCATTAGTATTCATGATATGCACAGCCCTTGCTTCTGATTGGCTGTAGGTATTTGATACTGAATGTGACGGTAAACATGGCAGCTCGGCTTTATGTGGATAAAGTTACGGTCAAAGGACAAATTAGAAGAACCGCTTCCTCAGTGTTTGACAATGAATGATTCAGAAGGGTAATACTCACAACTGAATTTACATTTTCTCCTGAAAGCTCAGCAGCAGCCTCTAGCAAACAGCCGTTCGCTCCCCGCGTGCGGGCTGCTGTCCACACCGAACTCCAAGTTCGCCTTCTGGATACTGAGGCTCGACACGCGGGCTGACTCTTCCCACGTCCCGCATTACTCCTTCAGCCAAAAGTCAGCTGTGTTTTCCACCAACGAGAAGCGAAACTGAAACTCGACGGTCGCCTCACTCAGATGCACACACACTGCTCTCACTTTGTGTGTCTTAACCAAAATACCTCAGAATAAGTTCTAATTTTTCCAAGATTAGCCAAAATATATTACAAAGTTAGCCAATAACTGCACCTACAGAATTTATTAACTTCCATGCAGAAAAAAACTATAAATAAATAAAGACAGCTCCAAAGTTTGAACTCAGAACCTCCAGATTTACAGAGTGTTACAAAGCTGCTATGCCACACTCCAGGTTTAGCTACATGCATTGTTTTCATATATATAAACATTAAGTATCAGTTCTGTTTCGTGAGGTTTGATCTCTGCAAATAACACAAGCCCGTCTGCGTTCCGCCATGTTGAATTATGAAAGAAAAAAAAGCTAGCAGTTAAAGCGGCTCTCTGGAGCATTTTTCTCTGTATCAAAGTTTTCTAAATGTTCTAAATGATATTTCAGGTCTAAACTATGATCTATGGGTTGAGTTCCACAACATCTGTCATTCTGATGAAGACCCTCCTTCCTCCTAGAGACCCCTTTGCATTATTTCTTGCCGCCGACATTTTTCAGCCAATGAAATTCAAATGTCTGCATTCTCTCAACATGCACACGCATCAACCAAACCTGTACCAGTAGGGGGCGCTGTCGTACAGGACGCTCCGTGTGTTTCTCTGCCGTCTCAGCCGTTCACTGAGGACTCACGGCTCATTTCTACTAAAAACCTACCCATTCCCCAGATAAAGACGGATTTATTTTTATTTTTAAACCTTTCACCTCACAGAATGGCAAGGCTTGCCAGGGTTACGCGTTTATTTTGGTCAGAAAGTTCATCCAGGGCCGAGTCAAGTTCAGCTTCAGAGTCCAGCAGCAGCTCTCTGCTAACAGAGCTAATATCAGAAGCAGCAGGGACAGAGAGGGCTCTTCAGACCCTCGTAGTGTTGGAATAAGATTGTGAACTGTGAGTGATTAAACCCTACACACTGAGCGATACAGTTCATGTCCGAAGTATATGCGCTGCGTGCACGCGCGACTGGACGCGCGTGTCGAGATGTTTTGAGGAGGAGCCTGTGGATGTTAGATTCAAAAACTGCTCTCTCGATGAAATCCTCCAGAATGCGGCTTTAACCAACCAAGAAAATAACCAACGGGCTGCTCAGACCGTCAAAACCAAACTGTTATGTTGAGAGGAGTTTTTTACGTTGACTTATTTATATATTTATTTAGCTGAATGCTCGGAGGATCAAAGTAAAACGATGTTGGTCCAGCCCAGTGTCAGTGGACCCGCGGATCTCCTGGTTTAATGGACCAATCAGATCAAAGTATGAATTTAAAAACGTCTGGACCGTCGGTTCACCAGAGACCCAGTCCAGTCGGCTGACGCGGAGCGAGGCCGGTGTTCTGCCCAAACTCTGCCAAGTTTTTGCCGTGGGTCCACGACTCGTTTGGCAGCGGCCCCTCCCAGCAGGACCAAGTCCAAACCACAGACTTGATGCGGTCCAGTTCGGGGGAGGAGGGGTTCCAGATGCCGAGCGTGCTGCGGGCTGCGGTAGCTTCTCAGGGTCAGACGCACGTCTCCCCCTGGCACCGGCTCGCTGCCGGGTGCTGTCGCTGGACCCGGTCCAGGTCCTGATCTGCTGCCTGTCTGACTCCAAACAGAACCTGAGTCTGCCATTTGGTGATGACTGGCACAGACGCGCGACAATGGAATATTATTTGCAGATAATAATTAATTAGTTAAAAATAAATGTTTTTTAGACCAATAGGTGAAATTGAATAATTTCCCGCGGCACACCTGAAGATCTCGAACAGTAAAAACACTGACCTACCTCACCATTTTCATTTAAATACTGTAAGGTTTTAAAGTGATAATATGCAGTTTTGCTTGTTTTGGGCGCCCTCTGGTGTCCGTTTTAAATCACTGCATTACACAAGTTAGCATATTGTTTCAGCTTCTAAACGCCTAAATCTACCTGTTGAAATGTCTCCTCAGCCTTCATAGCTTTCTACAGGAGCGGTTATTTACTCCTTCAAAGAAATCAGCTGTGTTCAAGCAGGGAGAGATGGGAAAAAATCAGGAATCATGAGCTAAAAACACTCCAGAGCTAGCATAACAGCTAGCCACATTGGGTTAGCCTAACCCTCGTGAGACACGTGACTTCCTGGGTACCGTGACGGAGACGGAGATCTTTCAATCGTGGTATTCTGGATCTAACCACCAGATGGGGCTAATTGACTTTTCATTAACTCTGTAAAGAGTCAGATTAGCACAGACTGGCTCAAGGAGAAGATTTAAAAATATGAAAAAGTTGCATATTACCACTTTAATTTACCTGTATTTATTGATTCCTCCTCCAGCCTCTGATGACGCTGTAACTTTTTCAGTCAGTCCATCCGGTAAACTCCTCTCCAGAAACATTTCTCCGGTAGTTTCTCCAGGTTCAGACTCCACCACGACACAAACTAAACTCACTGATTTGTTTTTTACTTGGATGAAAAAACGTTTGCTTGTTTGTTTATTTCTTCTGAAAAAAGTTTTCTTTGCCGTTATGGATCATTTTTCGCCGGCTTGATTGACAGATACACAGTATCTATTCAATGACTATATCACAAGAGTTTTTACTAGGGATGAGCGAGTACAGCATTATCTGTATCTGTTCAACCATATCAATAGACCCTGTGCACGTTAGCAAATGCTACTTCTGGTGGGAAGACTCCTGTACAGTGTGTTATTTCCGGTTTGATATTCTCGCCTGGTCGCACCCTATTTACGGTCTTGTATTCCCGAAGAAGTCGACAAAATGAGTGGACTAAGTGGCGATTTAAATTCTTCTAGACGTCTGGGGCATTTTCCTAATGTTTCTGTTGATGATGTTCACCGACTTGTTGATAGTTTTCCCTGCGCCAAAGAGCAAACGAGAGAAAGGCTTCACATTTTATATTTCGCAGGATTTATCTCATTTTGAAGGTAAGTCACAACCTTCCCCATCGTTAATACTTATAGTCTGAGACCCTTACCAACGTAAATTATTTGTGTACATGCTGAGGCTTTTTTACGGTTTGTTGACATGCTGTGTAATCCTCCGCTGACGGTCGCGGTTTGGAGAACCTGTTTAGAAGCTGCAGATCGCTCGGTTCCTATTCCATTGATCTAACACCGGGCCCATTTAGCACATAAATCCATAGGATTAGACACTAAATGAGTCCATCAGCCAGTCATCATAGAGAAATAAAAACTCTCCGGAGTGGAGCGCAGTGCAGCAGCAGCTGAGGCACAGCTCTGTGCGCTTTGCGGGACTCTGTATAATATTAACGTTCATTATGATTTCATGAGAGAGAGATGAGGTGTTCACAACCTTCCCCATTGTAAATCCTAATATATAGCAGGGGTCCCGTTAACCGGAAATTTCCCGTATTTAAACGTTTTTTTTTGTTTTTACTTTGACGGAAAGACCTGAAGGGCGCCGGTCATTCTGACAGGTTTGCGCACGAGCCTGCCCGTCCATACCGTCATAGGAAATCACTGAATTGTCCCCTCTAATAATTCGAACCAAGGATGCAGAAATAGTGCAGCATCTCCACCAACCAATACCTGCAGCCCAGACTGAGGTTCTGCTGAGCGCAGACCTGTGATCCAGACGTCCTGCGCTCTGCAGCAGAAGAACACTGGTCCTCCATCAGGTGTCAGACCCGAACCGCTCAAACGCCCCTTTGCAATCCGGTGCTCAGTGCGCGATCAGATATGGATTAACTACACTTCCTGTTGTAATGCGCCCTCAGAGCAGCGTTCATAGGCTGTGGAGGCTTGTTGACACGCTAAATCTGCTCCGCGAGCTGCGCGCACATAGAACTGGACTCCAAACGCGAGGAGGTCTGCATTAAACAGCAGCGCCAGGTTTTCCCCCCCGAGTATCTCAATGAAAAATATGTGAACCCCCTTATCCCTCTCTCATCGTCTCTCATGATCTCATAATGAACGTTAATATTCTGTAATCAGAGTCCCGTGGAGCGCACAGAGCTGCACCTCGCTGCGAGGCGCTTGACTCCAAACGGAGTTTTTAGAAATGTCTATCTGATGACTGGCTGATCGACTCATTTAGAGTCTAATCCTATGGATTTATGTGCTAAATGGGCCCGGTGTTTGAGCAATAATGCTACTGAAAATGTAATTATTATCATTTTTAAAATTAATAAGTGACGGATAAAAATAGATTATGACCGGATTTTTTAAACCCTGTCAGTCAAAATGACGGAAAACCAAAAAGTCTAGCGCGACCTCTGATATAC
>SSNR01000242.1:365424-382492 GCA_006937965.1 Callopanchax toddi | reverse complement strand
GTTTCGCGTTAACGCAGCGCGTTAACGGCGTTATCAGCCCAGCACTACTTAAAATCGATCCTAGAACATACGGGGAGCCAATGCAGTGATTTTAAAACCGGAGTGATGTGCTCCCGCTTCCTGGCCTTTGTCAGGACACGGGCTGCTGAGTTTTGTAAAAGTTGTAGAATTTGTCCTTTAAATGTCCTTATTTCCCGTTGAACCCCAGACTGCGCTGACTGTGACGTCCACCTGAATAATCTGATCACATCAGCGTTTAGGAGTGGCCTCCTCAAAAATCTGATACTATGACCTGATCTTCATCCTCCTCTGTCTCAGCAACACGACCCACATTCTGTAATCCACTGATCACTATTTACAAGAGCTGCATAGATGGAGGAGATCTTGTGTGTTTTGATCCGTCCTAACTGGATTTTCCAGCTTTAATCCAAAGATGATCATAGCGTTTGTTTACAAATGAGATCTGTGGAAACTGAGGTAGAACTCAGAGACAAACCCAGCCTGACCCCGCTCAGCACTCTGAGTAAAACCATGAAAGGGATCAGACTAATTGTTGCCTCCAGAATCCAGTGGTGACGTTAAAAACAGAACAAACAGTGGGTGGGGGAGGGGAGGGGAGGCGCTGGCACCCAGAGGGTCATCATATCTAGCTCCTGTTAAATGAAAGCTTTTGTGTTTGACCTCCACTCAACACTAATCTCTCATAAACCAAAGGTTTTCAGCTCCGTTATGAGCTTCTGATGAGAAGAAGCAGAGAATAATGAAAGATAAATGAGAAAAAGACAGACTTGTAATTCCCCAAACGAGAGCTGGAAACGAGAGGTGGACCATGAAACAAAGAGTCTCCTTTCTTCCTGTTTCTGTGAGTTAGGATCGGTGTGTGTGTGTGTGTGTGTGTGTGTGTGTGTGTGTGTGTGTGTGTGTGTGTGTGTGTGTCTGGGAGTAATTGTGTTAGCAAGTCTCAAAGTCACTCACTTTACAAAGACAGAGAGGATTTAAAGTGGCGATGGAGCCGTTTCATGTCGAGGCTCCTTGACAGAGTCCTTCAGTGGACTCTCTGCTGCAGTGTGCTCGTTCCACCTATAGGTCATGGATGTAGGAAATGTTGGGTCAGGAGAGGAACAGCTCAGCCAATATGAGATAGAACATTTCTAAAAAACACCAAATGTCCCAGTTCAGCTTCTGACATCGACTTTAAAAAAGTCTGAAAACAGACAGACCTTTAGATGTTGATGTAGAAGAAGATGCATTTCAAGGTGGAGTAGCTTTAAAAACAGCTGCTTGATCCAGAACGTTTAACAGCTGGTTCTGGAATCTGAATCAAGTCTGAGGGCAGGACGCTCCACTGTGACCACAGAAGAGAGGTGACCAGACACAGCAGGTGCCCCAGCTCCTCTGACCTCCATCAGAAAGCGATGTGAGTGAGGTGTCTTTCCCAACGCCACAACAACAAAGTGAGCCAGCCAGAGCGGGGATTGGAAAATGCCACAGACTCCTACAGGGCACTGGGACTCCACCATGGTAAGTTTAAGGCAGAGACTCTGGGTCCCACAGGAGTAGTTAGCGCCGCGTAGCATCAGAATGGAGAGATAGCTGCAGTTTTTGAGTGGAAGATAAATTCTGATAGGTGTAAAACAAAACAAAAAACCATGCTGTGCTCAGGAGAACAAAGGCAGTTTACCCTGAGACCAAGTTACAAACCATCAATTAAAAGATGTCTCTCTGCCAGGTCAGGTTTGTAAATATGAACATGTCCTTAAACATTCTACCTTTTAAAATGATGGTAGACAAAAATATAGACAAAACACCAACCACAGACATTACTGAACAGATTTTGAGTCTTCTAGAAGAGACTCCCCCATTGGCCCCCCACCCCTGAAAATCCAGAGGCCCACCACTTTACGATGAGCATTGTGATACCAGCAAAACGCCTGAAGCAAAATGTGGGATCTGAAGCTTCTGTATCCATCACAGCACGCTCCAACATCATCCACCTCACATAACACATAGAACACCCAACGCATAGAACACCCAACGCATAGAACACCCAACGCATAGAACACCCAACGCATAGAACACCCAACGCATAGAACACCCAACGCATAGAACACCCAACGCATAGAACACCCAACGCATAGAACACCCAACACATAGAACGCCCAACGCATAGAACACCCAACACATAGAACGCCCAACGCATAGAACACCCAACGCATAGAACACCCAACACATAGAACACCCAACACATAGAACACCCAACGCATAGAACACCCAACACATAGAACACCCAACGCATAGAACACCCAACACATAGAACACCCAACACATAGAACGCCCAACCCATAGAACACCCAACACATAGAACGCCCAACGCATAGAACACCCAACACATAGAACGCCCAACGCATAGAACACCCAATGCATAGAACACCCAACACATAGAACACCCAACACATAGAACGCCCAACACATAGAACACCCAACACATAGAACGCCCAACGCATAGAACACCCAACACATAGAACACCCAACACATAGAACACCCAACACATAGAACACCCAACACATAGAACACCCAACCCATAGAACACCCAACACATAGAACACCCAACGCATAGAACACCCAACACATAGAACACCCAACCCATAGAACACCCAACACATAGAACGCCCAACACATAGAACACCCAACCCATAGAACACCCAACACATAGAACGCCCAACGCATAGAACACGCAACACATAGAACACCCAACACATAGAACGCCCAACGCATAGAACACCCAACACATAGAACACCCAACGCATAGAACACGCAACGCATAGAACACCCAACGCATAGAACACCCAACGCATAGAACACACAACACATAGAACGCCCAACACATAGAACACCCAACGCATAGAACACACAACACATAGAACGCCCAACACATAGAACACCCAACCCATAGAACACCCAACGCATAGAACACCCAACACATAGAACACCCAACACATAGAACACCCAACACATAGAACGCCCAACGCATAGAACACCCAACACATAGAACGCCCAACGCATAGAACACCCAACACATAGAACACCCAACGCATAGAACACCCAATACATAGAACACCCAACACATAGAAGGCCCAAACCATAGAACACCCAACACATAGAACGCCCAACACATAGAACACCCAACACATAGAACACCCAACACATAGAACACCCAACACATAGAACACCCAACCCATAGAAGCCCTGCAGGTTGTGGACTGTCTGGTCAGTTCAAGCCCGTCGAGGGACGGAGGTTTCCCATCTTCTCTCCACTCGGATGAAACTACTGATGATGGCGCTGGCGGCCCAGTCCCAGCTACGACACCAGATGATGGAAGTCCATCACTTCCTGCTTCCTGTTCTTAATTCCCATGCGTTGTAAGTATCGCGTGGTTTTGCAAGCTGCACCAATGGCGCTCCGCTTCAGGAGAGAGCAGAAAACTCACCAAAGATGCAGTGGTAACTTTACCTGTGGGACCCAGGCTTAGGTCTTGGAGACATTTTTTCACAAAATCTTTTGCAAACTCTTTCCCCTCCCACAGCTTCCAAACTAATGATCTTTAACAACGTAGTGATTTATGTCTTCTTTCAGGAAATGTGTCCTTCCTGGCAGTTAGCTAGGACGGTTTCTTCACAATCTGCCTCATTTTAGATCAGTCACTATGTCTAAGGTTTTTTTAAATCGTGGAAACGTTTATGCTAATAACAGCTTTAGCTCAGTTCTTCAACAGTATTCAGGACTCAGCATTCAAACAGTATTTCTGCTTAAAAAAGCAACTTTTTCTATTTTACAATATTTTTGTTTTTCATTAAATGGATCACATGCGGACATGCTTCCACAGATGTGAGGTGAATCTGATGTACAGCAGACATGAAGCCAGTGGTTAAGTATTAAACATGTCTTCCACAGCGTTTCCACCAGAGGTCCCATCAGCAGATGGTGTGACTGAAGCAGCTGTTCCTGTTTTGGTCATCTTATTAAAACTTAATGCAGCAGTATACATTCTGTGTGTGTTTGAGAGAGAATGGATGCAGATCATTCACACTGCTGAGTGTTTTTGAAGAAAACTTTAAAACAAGCCTCATTTCCAGAGAAATTATAATGTGCCTGATATTCAGTACAAATTCTAATTTCTTTATTTGTCATTTTTTTGAACACTTATTTAAAATACAGCCAGAAAGAAACGCATTTCTGTGCTTTTATTGTTTACACACTCAAATAATTCTTCAATCTTAGGTCAGCTGTAGACTATAGAAGAGGAAGGGGTTCTCAACCTGTGGCTCTAGAGCAGCGGTTATGGGCAGAAACTTGTGCCATCAGAAACGGAATTTGAATTAGTTATATTTGAATTTGTATTGCTCAGATTGAATCTGAATTGTTCAACTTGAATAAATGCTTTGAAAAAATGAATCTGAATTACTAATTTGAAATTCAATTTATTTGTTTGGAAAAGACTTTCACTAAATTGAAACTGAATTTAATGTTTTGAAACTGATTTCATTTGCTTTGAAACTGAATTTAATTCAAGTGAAAATTCAGTTTCAATAGTTTCTGTTTCAGTTCCCACCGTTCAGATTCAGTTTTACAATTCAATTTCAAAACTTAAATTCACTTTTCTGTGCCACACATCCGGGTCCTGAGAAAACTCCAGCTCAATCGAGTGCAGATAGAATACTAAACTGATTTGTGACTGTGACATCATCTCCACTGTCTTCTGGGTGTTCAGCACCAGGATGTTGCTGCTGCACCAGGACACCAGCCGGTCCACCTCCCTCCTGTAGGCAGACTCATCGCCATCCGAGATGAGCACGATGAGGGTGATGTCATCCGCTAACTTGATCAGGTTAACAGAGTCGTGGCTGGAGGTGCAGCAGTTGGTGTACAGGGAGAAGAGCAGGGGGGGAAGTACACAGCCCTGTGGTGATCCTGTGCTGATAGATTTGAAGTCCGAGACAGTCTTCCCCAGCCGCACGCACTGCCTCCGGTCCGACAGGAAGTCAGTGATCCACCTGCAGGTGGAGTCAGGCACGTTGAGCTGAGCGATCACTCTGCTGCTGACGCTCAATGCTGTTGTGTTCACCGACTCCAGTCCAGGCTCAGGTTTATGAATTATTATTGATTTGATCTCAGAAGCACCATTTGTTGTTTTTTTCCTCTGAGTTTAATATTTATTTGACAACGCGTGGCGGGCCTGATAAAGGGTCAGGTCAGGGTGAGGTCAGAGGTTCCATCCCTGCTGTAGATAAATCCCTGACAGAATCCCAGTTCAGAATGACCCAGGTCACCGTTTGAGACCCAGCTATCAGATGGTAGAGAATCCATTCTTTATAGCGTTGGGTCTGAGAGGTGGTGGACTCACTGTCTAGTGTGACATCCTCTAGTCCCGCTTGTTTTCCTTGATGGAGTTTCCTCTCCCTCATTTAGAGCAGGGACTCCCTCTGACGGCCTCTCCAGGACAACCCGAACTCAAACACTAACGCTTAGGGACTAAAGGCAGGGCACCGGGGATCCCTTAGGCAGCAGGTGTAGGTAACTCCATCCCGGGGGATGATGGGATACCAGGGCCGTGCGACAGTGTTTATGACAAACAGCTAGCCTGCTCTCTGCCTGTAGCGTCGTGTGTTTAAGGATGATCTGATGCAACATGATGCAAGGACTGATGTCAACATGAGATCCAATGCAAAATGACTAAAAGGTCCCTCAAACACGACTTCAGGGATTTTAGGAGTGCTTGTTTAGACAGTGAGTGTGTGTGTGTGTGTGTGTGTGTGTGTGTGTGTGTGTGTGTGTGTGTTTGTTAGTGTGTGTGTGGAGGCGAGAGATTCAAGCAAAACCAGTCTCAGTGATCAGAAGTGGTTTCATTTAGCGTTAGCCTGTTAGCAGCTACCCTTAGTAGTACTCTGTAGTGCAGACCAGGAGTCAGAGAGGAGGTCAGGGAAGAAGCAGCAGAAGGGGTCATCACTCCTCACGATGACATCACTCAACATGGGAGGAGTCTGTAGAAGCAGGAAGTAGTCGTGTGGTTGTGGGTAGGTGCTGCAGGTTGGTGATGGTGAAGGGAAACCCACACAAACACACATTTATCATGAATGGTTTTCACCTCTGAACCACTTCCTGTAAACGTCCAGCTGCTCCGTGACTCTGTTCAGGAGGAGGATGGCCTTTAATGTGGGGACATGGCGGCTTGGATGTTGGACTGGGCCTCAGCTGAAGCTTTAGGAGGAGGTTTAGACTTCCAGAACTGGCTGTTTCTGCTGTGCAGTCAGAGCTCCAGCAGAATGTTGGATCTATTGACTGGTTTTTTTACATTTTATTTCTTTATTTATTTTTAGTCAAAGTTTATTTCATTCAAATAAAAATAAATAAAACAAAAAAATAAACAATAAGATATACATAACAAAAAAGGAGCAGAATGGAGAAAAAAATCTTATAATTTCTGCCCCACTTAACAAAAGAGATTCTCTACCATTATCAGACACGTAGATTCATCATGAACTCTGTCTTGTTCTCATTTCCAGACTCGATCATGATCATTGGTTTAATGTACTTTTTCATAATTACGTAATACACCCATTTTGGTACATTTTTTGAATATATTAAATGACATTGATTTTTTTGTTTCCCTGTTAAGATTATTCCATAATTTAACACCATTTACAGACATACTCCATTCCTTCATTTTTATTCTAAATCCAGGTTTTGTAAACACATCAGTTCCTTTCACCATGTAACCACTAGTTCTCTTCTCAAACATCTTCTGAATGTTTGTTGGCAGAGAACTTAAACTAGCTTTGTACATTCATTGTTTGTAGAATTTTCCAGTTTACTAAATCATGAAATTTCAGTATTCTGTATTTGATGACCAACGGGTCTGATGGATCTCTGTAGCCGCTATAACTGATGATTCTCAGAGCTCTTTTCTGTAGAATAAATAAAGGTTGCGTATAACTTTTGTATGTTGCTCCCCAGATTTCTACACAATAAGTCAAGTATGGAGCAATCAGCGAGTTGTACAACAAACCAGAACTAGTCAGTAAAAACTTGACTATGTAATACTCCTATGGATTTTGCAATTTTCCCTTTTATGTAATCAATATGTGACTTCCAGGTCAAGTCTTCATCAAAAATAACTCCTAAAAATTTAGTTTCTGTTACTCTTTGAATTTCAGTCCCATCTATTTCCAATGATACTTCACTGTTTTCTGTCATTAAACAATATGAAGTTAGTTTTATTAAGATTCAGTGACAATCTGTTTCTGTCAAACCAGGTTTTCACTTTAATCAGTTCATCATTGATCACTTTAGCTACTTCATCAATATCTGATCCTGAATAAAACAGCGTGGTATCATCTGCAAACAGAACAGTACCAAGTGTCTTAGATACATTCACCAGGTCGTTAATAAATAAAATGAACAGTTTGGGTCCGAGGACTGACCCTTGTGGTACTCCACAGTTAATATCACATAGTTTTGATTTATTATCATGTATCTGAACAAACTGTTTTCTATTTTCCAAATAACTTCTAATCCATTGATGAGCCTCACCTCTTATTCCAGACTGACTTCATTTCCAGAGTAACCTGGAATGATCAATGACATCAAAAGCTTTTTTTAATCAGTGAAAACACTAATGAAGTTAGTTTTATTGTCTATTGCTGTTGATATTTTGTCCGTTAAGTCCATTATTGCCATTGCTGTTGAATGTTTGGTTCTAAGTCCATATTGTTCTGGGTTTAAGATATTATTTTTTTCAATGAACTTGTCCAGCCTTGTTACAAACACTTTTTCTAATATTTTGGAAAACTGTGGAAGCAGTGACACCGGCCTGTAATTAGTAAAACTGTGTTTATCACCACTCTTAAATAATGGCACGACTTTAGCAGTTTTCATTGCATCAGGTTTAGAGGATACGATCTCTTTGCTAACTGTCCTTCAGTCTGATGTCACGATGGAAACTTCAGGACGTTCATCTGACGTAACAAACTAACAAACCACAGTCTCCGAGTGTGTTTTCCTCCCAGATGTGAGGTTGTTGGCTTCATGCCCACTGCACAGAGAATCTGCTGCTTAATTAGCTTCAACCGAGGCAGGAAAACAGAATCAGTGTGTTTCTGTTTTCCATCTGGATTCGGTTCACCGGCTGCTTCCATCGTGACGGATGTGACAGATGGGCTGAAGGCCGCTCCTGATTCCTCCTGGCTGTGAGAGAGAGAGAGAGAGAGAGAGAGAGAGAGAGGACACGATGCTCATCAGGAAGATGAAGAATATCACTTTACTTTATTTACAGATTTCTGCCAGGCAGGCAGCCTGTGAGCGTGGGAGGAGCCTGTAGCTGCTGGGGCTCCATGCTGGGTTTAGATCCACTACATTAGTCTAAAGCAGTCATTCTCAAACTGTGGTACGCGTACCACTGGTGGTACGCGAGCGCCCCCCGGTGGTACGCGGAGGATCCAACCCTTTTGTTTTTAATGAAATATTGGTGACTAAAATAGTGAAAAAAAATTTTTAATTAAGCGTTTGTAATGGGAGGTGGCCTAATTTGGGTATTTTTTTACCACTATTAAAGTATTTTTAGGCCTTCTGACCGCGCAGAGTGGATTAAAATCCCAGCGAGCAGCAGCTGTGTGTAATGACGGGATCTCGCCTCGCCTTTTTCCGCTTATCTAGGTCCGGTTAGCGGCCCGGGAGCCCAGACCCCCCACTCCCCAGCCTCCTCCTCCACCACCCAACTTGTCCAAACCGCCTCAACTGGTTCTAGATCAGCGGTTCTACTCCGAGTCTCCAAACTCCAAATGTCCGAACTCATCCTATCTCTAATAATCCCGGCCATCCTGTGGAGGAAACTCATTTCAGCTGCTTGTATCCGCGATCTCGTTCTTTCAGTCATTAGCAAAGGCCCGGCGCCAGTGGGAGAGGGAAGAGGGGCGTTTTACACACATTGGGGGGCAGCCGGTCGGTGTTTGAGCGGGGGGTGGGGGGGATTGTCACCGAGGTGGTGCGCTTCCATCGGTCCGCGGCGCGCGCCCGGCCCAACTAATGAGCGCTCCTCTACCGTGGAGCGCAGCGGGACTAGAGCTGCGCATATAACACACTTGGGTTCGGACCTGATCCTTCAAGCTGATCAAAACATCAATTAAATTTATTTTATTCCGCCTTTCTGACCAAAATGAACCACATTGAGTTTCCTGATTTGTTTGAAAACAGCTGATCTACGGGTTGCCGTGGTAACGAGGCGGCGTGGGGTGCGTGACAGCTGGAGGAGAGAGCGTGCAGACCCAGAAAACTACTTGATGTTTGTTTTTTTGTAACGCGACAGCTGACAGTCTTCTGTTAGTAAATAAAACTCAGAGATTTGGAAAAACTGACTTTTTGTGTGAAAGACCATTACAATATTGTTAAAATGGATGAAAAGTAAATAATGTTGAAAATGTCATTATCATATTTTTTTTATTAATAAGTGACAGATAAAAATGGATTTTGTACCCTGTCAGTCAAATTATGAAAATATCTAGCGAGACCTCTGATTCCAGTTAAAAACAGTCATTATTTAAAGGTCCAACATCATGGTGGTACTTGAAGATCCTACATAGGTTTTAGGTGGTACTCGGGTCAAAAAGTTTGAGAACCATTGGTCTAAGGGATGCAGCTGTTTCAGTCCAGGTTGGATTGGGTTTTTTCTTGAATTAAATTCATGTTTGTGATTTCAGTCAAATGTCCTGATATTAAAAACAATCTAAACGCTGCCTCTGATGAACGTTATTGATTCAGTATAAACTACAACATGTAGCTCGATCATCAGAGGAGCTGGAGGGAAATCAATAATCTGATTATTATAATGTCTTTAATTTACCAGGTCAAATCTCACTGAGGGATCAAATCTCATCATATAGAGCAGGGGTCACTAACAGGCGGACCGCGGTCCAGATCCGGACCCAGAGCCGGCTCTGTCTGGACCCAGCAAATCCAGACCCGGTCCCTGGTCTATAAAGAGCAGGCGTGTCCGAGGAGACACGCGAGCGCTAATGAGCAGGTTCGTCGCTCACTCGGAACCCGCGGACCTCGCCCTCCCCCTGCCATGGTTCGGAACTCAGTCCCGGACCGGAGTCCTGGAGGCGAAGCCGAGCGCCAAGCGAGTGGCGCACCGCGGCAACTCCTTTAGTTCGCTAAGCTCCCCCTACACCACGGTCGGGCAGCCCCTCCCACAGCTTCAGAAAGAGATCTACTGCTGCAGAAAGGCGCTACGCACACTAGTGATGCGCGGGTCAGGGTTTTTATTGACCCACGGGTCCTGCACATTGGAAAACGTCTGACCCTGCCCAAACCGCTCCGCATCGCTGCGTCTATTTTTAGAACCCGCCCCGATCTGTCTCATTAAAAACACGTTATAATGACTGAAAGCCTTTTATTTAGTCTGACGTCTCCAAAATAAAAAGTTTTTTTAACCTTCTCTAAAACGTGCTTATGCAAAGTTTGCAGAGTACATCATTTCTCCGTTTTCTTTTATAAATCCTAAAGTTTGCGGAGAAAGTGACTCCCTTTCCGACCCGTTTTTTTTTTGTTTTATAAGTTTTATATCAAATATAACAAATTATAAACATATTTATTTTATGAGTTTTATAAATGAGGCCACAGCGGTCGCAGAGCGAGAACCGGACGTCTCTCAGGGTCATTACACCTGCAGACGCTCACACGCACGCACAGACACACAATAACGGATAATGTAGCTGGAGGGATGTATTTCTTGGCTGATCTGGGAGCGCCCAACACCCTCACCCGCTGCAGAATTCTTCAAATTGGTTAAAGAAAGAGCTGGCACACTCATGCACCGGGTAGAGATGCTGGAGAGGTGAAGAAAGGAGGAGAGGAGGAGAAGCTCAGAGCAGGTAGACGAGCAATGATCCAGGCCATTGTCAGTAATCAGTTCATTCTGGTCAAAAACTGGACCAGAGTGTCAAAATAATGTCGACTTTTCTGCATCTGAACAGCAGGAGAAAAAAACCATTTTTCTCAAAAATTTACTTCAACCACAAACTAATTCATGGGGATCTTGTGCTCAGAGAATATATGTTTAAGTATTTAAATATAAATAATTATCTATCCATCCATCTATCTCCAAATAATTATTTATATATAAAAATACACACACACACACACATATATATATGTGTGTGTGTGTGTGTGTGTGTAAGCAGGTTAAGGTGGCGCTGCCCCCGGACCGAGGACCAGGTCGCGAATGCTGATCTGGACCTTTGGCATATTTAGTTGAAGACCCCTGATATAGAGTGACCTGGTCCCAGGAGGCAGCATGAGACAAAACATACAAGACAATAAAATGTGCAGACAATAAAAACAATCCAAGAACAAAACGTTTCAGTTCAGATTCTGGGGATGGACATTAGGAGGACAGCACTAGAGCAGACAGCTCTGACATCATGTGAGTACGTCAGACCACAGAGAGACTTAAAGACATCCAGTGAGTGAATCTGAGGAAACAGAGGGTGAAGGATGGCGATGGTGGACACCATGACCCAGAGCCTGGTGCTCTGTGGTCACTGGGTCCACTTTCTTCAGATGAACTCATAACGACTGAGTCAGCATCGCTTTATAAAGATTAAGTGTTTCCCTACCTTCAAAAAAATAAAAAAAACAGTTTCTGTTTTTATCAGACGCTTTCATCCAAAGTGACTTCCAAATGATACGGTAACCAATAACAACTAACCTGACATGAACCCAAACTAACTACTTAGATGGTCTAACTCTAGTCTGGGAGACCAGTTAGAAGGACACTGCAGTGGTCCTCCAGGCTGATGAAGCAATGGGAGGTGTCTAGTGAACGACCCAACCCCTGAAGCTGCAGGAGGTGGAGCTGGAATGATGCTGATTTTATTTATGACAGTTTGGTGTTGTAAGCTCATGTGGCAGAAAGAACCTGAGCTATACCACCAAGGATCAGCCATCCTTCATGTGTGACTGTCTGCCACTGTGTGCTGATTACATTTTCTCCATCAGAGGCAGGGCTCCTGCAGACGCTGTGTAATTGTTTCTCATCAGGAATGTGACTGTGCTGGCGTCTGTCTGCATGTGGATTCATTTCCCTGTTTGTGTCCTGCATGAGTGAGAGAGAGAGAGAGAGAGAGAGAGAGAGAGAGAGAGAGAATGAAATGATAAACGTTTCCATAAAGGACGGGGGGAGCAGTGGCAGCCTCGTTACCTCTGGGGTGGATTAAGAATTCCTTTGTAGTGAGGAACTAATAAGAGCAGCGGACAGTGATGGATGAAGCTCTCCTCAACAGCTGACAGATCAATTGTTCTTTCCATAATAGTCAACTGAAGTGAATCAATGGAGGTTTGTGAGGCTCTCATGGCTACAGAGAGCTCAAAGCTTTACACGCATAGAGGAACGTGTTTCATTTGACATGATAATATGGTGTCGTTATGATCAATATGCTAAAATCATCTGGAAAAATACAATCATCCTATGACTAACAAGTGGAAAAACTAAACCTTCTACATTTGACTGTTGGTAAACTCTTGATGCTTCTATTGAAAGCTACACTGGGTCAGTCGATCACTTATTTCATTACAGTAGAGGCCACGCCCAGTGGTGACATCACTCCACGTGGACAGAGGAAACAGGAAGTAGTCCTACATACCACTCTCCCATAGGCCCACGTCAACATGACTCCATCTTAAGTCTCACCACTTCCTGACACAAGGGAGTGCTCATCTAGACATTGATGAGTCCAGACGCTAGCTGTCACCCGCTACACAGCTCAGCTATTTTCCTAAGTTGCCGGCTCTCCCCTGAACGGGTAACGAGCCCCGTTTGAGCTGATGATCACCGCTCTTTTCCCCGAGGCATAGAGACCCCACGTCTGCCTCTCTCCATGACATGGGGAAAGAAGGCTTTGCTATGTTAGCTCAAGATGCTAACCACCGACAGAGATGGCTCTCCTGACGATCGCATCCAAGGACGACTCCCGTGGCCTACGGCGATCCCGACCTCCAATGGCGTCCAACCGGGACTGAGGGGGAAACCTCCATCTTCACGCCGTCCCACCTGACTCTCCGATCGGCGTCGATCCCGGAGCGGCGTACAGTGAGTCTCCATAATCTGGTAAAAGAAGGCCTCTGTTGATAAGTAACACTCCACTAACTTATCCATCAGCAACTCCTCCATTTAATCTTTAATCTAAATTAAAAACTCCCTAGTCTTAAAACATCATGAGACTCAGATCATTAAAACCTTGATATTAAGATCAACTTAGAACACCACACCATCGTGTTGACAAAAGCTATAACCTTGCTACCTCTGCTTGTAACTGTTTGTCCGTCTTCTTCCATCCATTTTCTGTAGCCGCTTAATCCTCCACAGAGGGTCGCGGGAGAGCCGGTGCCTATCTCCAGCGGTCAAGGGGCGAGAGGCGGGGGACACCCTGGACAGGTCGCCAGTCCATCGCAGGGCGACACAGAGACAAACGAGACAAACAACCACACACCCACTCACACCTAGGGACAATTTACCAGCCCAATTAGCCTGACAGTCATGTCTTTGGACTGTGGGAGGAAACCGGAGTACCCGGAGAAAACCCACGCACGCACGGGGAGAACATGCAAACTCCACGCAGAGAGGCCGCAGAGCCGGGACGCGAACCCACGACCTCCTTGCTGCGAGGCAACAGTGCTAACCAACTGCGCCACCATGCAGCCGACATCAACGAGTCCTTAAGTTTAATTATTAATTAAAGGAAATCTTCTCATTCTTCCGACACGACCGGGTCCTGGAAGGAATGTTGATTCAGGTTACAACATAATAAAAGAGTCATTTTAATCCAAGTTATTGGGACAAAAGATGAGTTATTGTTGTGANATAAGAGTTGTCCGTCTTCTTTTATAATAAATCCTGTAAAGTCTTATTCCTGACTCAGACTTCCATTCGTCAATATCAAGATACGTAATCTACTCCCTGTAACATCTGACAGAACCTAGAGTTCCTGTGAAATCCTAGTAAGTGAAGGTATCAGAGAAACCTCTCAGAGTAAAACCTAAAAAACGAAGCTAGATCTTACAGAAGTGTGCAGCTACAAACTTAATAAGTTTAAAACGCTACAATGTACACATTTATATACATAAAGATAATCAAGTTAATTACAGACCTTTAAATAATTAATCACAATTAATGACATTTTAAAGAAACATTTCCCTAAAAAGGCATTTTTAAATTTAAAATCATTATAGTGGGGACAGAATCAAATGATAGACCTGAACTTTAATATTGTAAACTCAAGCTCCTTTAATTTATGACATAAAACGCATTTAAACTACAGTTCAGTTCAAAACAGTAGAAAAACAATCAAACATCCCAGACTAAACCTGGACAGACCTACACGTACAGAACTTTATTATTTTTTTATTCATTTTAAGTACAGTTTCAGAAGGGCTGCATGGTGGCACAGTTGGTTAGCACTGTTGCCTCACAGCAAGGCGGTCATGGGTTCGCATCCCGGCTCTGCGGCCTCTCTGCGTGGAGTTTGCATGTTCTCCCCGTGCATGTGTGGGTTTTCTCTGGGTACTCCGGTTTCCTCCCACAGACCAAAAACATGACGATTGGGCTGGTAAATTGTCCTTAGGTGTGTGTGGCTGATTGTTTGTCTCGTTCGTCTCTGTGTGGCCCTGCGATGGACTGGTGACCCGTCCAGGGTGTCCCCCACCTCTCACCCCCTGACCTCTGGAGATAGGCACCAGCTCCCCTGTGACCCTCTGTGAAGGATGAAGCGGTTGCAGAATATGGATGGATGGACAATTTCAGAAGGGTATTGTTTTATAATAATAATAAATATTTTCACTGTATGAGTGAATTTTTTGCAGTGCTTCGTTCAAACTGACATATGTAACGCCGGCAAAGGCGTCACTATCTCTGAATTCTGACATCTGGTTCATCACAACAATAACTCATCTTTTGTCCCAATAACTTGGATTAAAATGACTCTTTTATTATGTTGTAACCTGAATCAACATTCCTTCCAGGACCCGGTCGTGTCGGAAGAATGAGAAGATTTCCTTTAATTAATAATTAAACTTAAGGACTCGTTGATGTCGGCTGCATGGTGGCGCAGTTGGTTAGCACTGTTGCCTCGCAGCAAGGAGGTCGTGGGTTCGCGTCCCGGCTCTGCGGCCTCTCTGCGTGGAGTTTGCATGTTCTCCCCGTGCATGCGTGGGTTTCCTCCGGGTACTCCGGTTTCCTCCCACAGTCCAAAGACATGACTGTCAGGCTAATTGGGCTGGTAAATTGTCCTTAGGTGTGAGTGGGTGTGTGGTTGTTTGTCTCGTTCGTCTCTGTGTGGCCCTGCGATGGACTGGCGACCCGTCCAGGGTGTCCCCCGCCTCTCGCCCCTTGACCGCTGGAGATAGGCACCAGCTCCCCCGCAACCCCCTGTGGAGGAATAAGCAGCTACAGAAAATGGATGGATGGATGGACTCGTTGATGTCTCATTCTAAAAAGACACCACCTTTAATCCACTGTCCAGAAATGTCTTAATATGATTAATTCATTTTCTTCCAGTATTAATGAATGTTGATGTTGCATCAGTATTATTTCATGTTTCTACTTTTGCGAAAAAGGTTAAAGCATATTAATAATCCATCTAACTTCCTGGGTTTCCTTAATGACGAGAACCATGTGACTTGGTAACTACTTCCCATTGGGCCACGCGTCCAAAACTTTCCACGGTCAGACTTCCTGCCTGGAAGCTACCGAGAGTTCAAGAGTTCTCGTTCAACCTTCAACGAGAGAACACGGCCTCCGTTTTTCTCCGTTACACGGTAGGCTTCGATGCCGACCGAGCTCGTGGGTAACCAGTCCCACCGGTCAAGGACATTCCTCTGGCTGAGAAGCCAGACACCATCCGTCTGCTTCTGTTCACCAGCCATGGGGAAAGCCTGTTAGCCTCTGCACCAGCCGATCATGGAGCCGCTGACGCCGACTCGTTCAGACACCTCCGTACCTCGAGTGACTTCACTTCCACCGGGGCTAACCCGAGGCTCGTCAGACCAACGATCTCACCGACGAGCCTCCACCTCTTACGCCGAGGGGATCTGGAGCGGTCTTAGCAGGTATCAACTCCGATCTGGTTAAACTGAGGCTCTTGATAAATAACACTCCTGTCAACTTAGCTCAGTTCCCCTCATAACTAGCTCCGACTCCCTAGAGATATATAAATATCTCACGGGCTCTCGTCATTAACTCTCAGCTTAATAACACCAGAAGACTCTCTTAAGATGCACCATCTACCTCATATCTGTCTGTTCGTTCAATCTGTTTCTTTAATAAAATAAGTGTAGTCTAAGTCTGCTTCTGGGTTATAACTTCCAAATATAACGTACGTAGGTCTTCCCTTTGAATCAAAAGAACCTAGATATCCTGCATAACCATTAGGTTAGTGAAGGTAGCTTAGCATTGCTTAGCGTAAAACCAACAAAACTAAGCTAATAACCTTGCAGAAGTGTGTCCGTATTATAACAATAAAATCAGGTTATATTACGCTACACACACTTCTGCCTCGTTTCCAATGCCGGATCCGGGTCGGGTCTATCCATTTAATTTGGGGGTGCAGAGCGGGCAGCCGAAACAGAAAGTGCTGAGTAAAACGAGCCAGTCAGATCCCAGTCTGGACCAGTCCGAATTCACCAACCATAGGCCAAGCCCAGTCCACCTCCATACCCAGGGCAGGGTGAGAGGCTCGGTGTGGACCTCTGTCCAGGGGGAGCATGGACCGCAGCCTGCATCAATGGTCCATTCAGACACGCCTCTTTCCCCAGGACGCAGGTCTGTGAACAGCAGGACCTCAGTCCGCTGAGCTGGACCTGCATGTTCTGCACTGCTTCTCCTTTTGTTTTCTGGAGGCTTCCCAAAAAAGTCTAAAATTCACTTTTGCACCATTTGTGGTGAATACATGAGGTCACCAGTAAGGGGGTGCTGCAGCGCCCCCCCCCCCCCCCCCCCCCCCCCCCCCCCCCCCCCCCCC
>SSNR01000242.1:326200-365414 GCA_006937965.1 Callopanchax toddi | reverse complement strand
CCCCCCCCCCCCCCCCCCCCCAGCACCCCTACTTCCTGTGGTAATGGCTGCAGCTGATCACCACCAGTGAGTGAATGACTGATGGGGCGGCATTAGCTCAGTTGGGAGAGTGGCCGGTCTGGTAACCGGAGGGTCACCGGTTCGATCCCCAGCTCTGGCTGGGGTGGGTTAGATTGTCGTTGTGTCCTTGGGCAAGACACTTCACCCACCTTACTGTGTGAATGTGAGTGTGACTGTGTGTGAATGTTGGTGGTGGTCAGAAGGGCCGATGGTCAGAATGGCAGCCTCTCCTCTGTCAGTCTGCCCCAGGGCAGCTGTGGCTACAGACGTCTGTCGTAGTTTACCACCACCGGTGAGAATGACTGTGTGAATGAATGATGCAACTCTGTAAAGCGTCTTTGAGTGACCTAGAAAAGCGCTATATAAAACTGATGCATTATTATTATTATGATGTCTTGTACAGAGCTTTGGGGAGTGTAGAACTCTAAGATCTAATACAGGACATTCACCATGTGTGTGTGTGTGTATTATATGTATAGTCAAGAGTTGAAGGTTTGATACACAGAAAGACATGTTGACGTTAAAGTATCTACAGCTTACCACTGAGTCAGCAGGTCATGCTCCTGTCTCATTGGTCCAGTTCGCTGCTCATGTCTGATTGGTCCAGTTCGCTGCTCATGTCTGATTGGTCCAGTTCGCTGCTCATGTCTGATTGGTCAGTTCGCTGATCATTTGAAGGCTCGGGTCCTAAAGGAGGCTGTACGTGGGTAGAAACCGCTGATGAGAGTCTCTGTTCCATCAGAGATGACATTTCTGCAGGTCGTAGCCTCGTTCTTCCTTCAGCCTTTAATAAATATGTATCGCCCCAAAGCTTTATTAATTAGTGTAATTAACTTTTTTTGATGGTGATGTTGGGTCTGCAGGGCTTTGGCTCATTTTTCAGCTACCAGTCTGCCTTTATGAACAGAATTAATAATGCTAATTAAGCAGTTTGACAGTTAATTTAAGATAATTAATACAAATGCTAAATTTAGAAGACACACAATTGGAGTCTGATAAAGTGAGAATATCGCTCCACTATGCAAATGACTGCAAGAGAAGACATTTGTAAAAAGAAAAAACGTTAAATAACTGCTCTTTAAAAAGGCTGTCTGGACCTAAATGACTTCTAATCTCTTCAGTATTTTTATCACAGGATGAAACCTCTCCATGGCCATGGGGTGGGGGGGGTGGGGGGTCTTTCAGTTTTTAAAATGTAATCCCTTAAATACAAGTATTTGAGATTGGATCTTGAATTCAAAATAAGACAAAAAATACTAACCTTTTCATTTCATATATGCAGATGAGTAATTAAGTGTGGGATCCATGAAACCAAAGAAATAAAATGTTCCTACAGAGCATTAGAACCGTGTGCTGAGCCAGAACGGGACAGTGGTTTTATTTTGAGTGTTTTCTGAGTCCTCTGCATCCATGCAGCCAAAGTCCCGTAGAAAACATCTTCAAACATCAAAACGTTCTCCGGGTTACCAGGAGGGAGGAACCAATCACTTCCTCTGTCCCCTGGCTGAGCCGGGTCGAAGACTAGAACATAGCACCTTCTGGCAGCCCCGCCCCCAGTCTGACCAATCATCAGGCTGATCATTCTCACCAGGTAGGCGTTTGGTTTCGTTTGAAGTTTTCTCTGTGAAAAGAAGCCAAATGATAGAAAAAAGCTACAGATGAACTCAAGTCGACTGAATCAGTGAGGAACGTCTTTATTAGGGTGAGCACGTCTGGGTTATTGAAAAAGAGGACACGGCTCGTGAAACACAACTGTTAATATACTGTTAAATGAAAGAAGACGTAAACCTGGTTAAAGTATGCAGTCTCTGTGGGTAGCAACCTTCACTTAGGCTTCACAAGTCAACAATTAATAAAATACCCAGTCTAGCACCTCCAAGTCTGAGTCCGTGGTTCTTGACTGGAAAAGGGTGGATTGTCAACTCCGGGACAGGAGAGAGGTCCTGCCCCAGGTGGAGGAGTTTAAGTATCTCGGGGTCTTGTTCACGAGTGAGGGAAGGAGGGAGATCGACAGGCGGATTGGGGCAGCGTCTGCAGTGATGGACGCTGAACCAAATGGGTTGTGGTGAAGAGGAAGCTGAGCCAGAAAGCAAGGCTCTCGATTTACCGGTCGGTCTACGTCCCAATCCTCACCTGGTCATGAGCTTTGGGTAATGACCGAAAGAACGAGATCGCGGATACAAGCGCCTGAAATGAGTTTCTTGTGCAGGGTGGTCAGGCTCAGCCTTAGGGATAGGGTGAGGAGCTCGGACATCCGGGAGAGACTCGGAGTAGAGTCGCTGCTCCTCCATATCAAAAGGAGCCAGTTGAGGTGGTTCGGGCATCTGGTCAGGATGCCTCCTGGACGCCTCCCTCGGGAGGTGTTCTGGGCATGTCCTGCCAGCAGGAGGCCCCCAGGTCGACCCAGGACAAGCTGGAGGAAATACATCTTCAGGTTGGCCTGGGAACGCCTGGGCGTCCCAGCTGAGGAGCTGGTGGACTTGGTCGGGGAGAAGGTGGCCTGGGCTGCCCAACTTGGAATGCTGCCCCCGCGACCCGGACCCGGATAAGCAGAAGAAGACAAGGCGAGGAGACCCAGTATAGTCCAGCTGGAGTGGGATATGAACCTACAACCCTCTGGATGCAAGACCAACGTCTTAACCACTGAGCTACTGTCCGCCTATCAAACCTCAGGACAGTCTCTCTAAGTAGTGTGAAATGTGATTGCAGATGAAACATGATGGTGTTTGTTCTGTCTATGAGGCGGATGACATCACACACTGCCCTTTTCCAGTGAAAAACGATAAAACCCAGACATTGTCATTCATCTGTGAACCCCCCAGACAGAACGTGACATGTCTGGGGAGAAGAGGACGTTTGCTCATCCTACCATTTGATTCCCAAAGTTCAGGGCCCATGAGGCCTGCTGATAAACCTGATGTCTCCTGATCCTAACGAGCCCGTTTCTGCTTGTAGAGACGTCTAAAGCCTTTATAAATAATAGCCCAGTGGTGCTGCTCAGGAGCTACGTATAAAAGGAGAGCAGGTGGTTGATTTGCTGAGTGGAGCTTTAGCTCCATAAAGACAGGAGCAGAAGAAGTCACTGTTGCTGATTTAACTAAACACGTTTCCTCCATTTGGGTCTAAACTTCTCCGAGGCCACGTTGTTTGATCCCACATAAAAACAAGCTGCTGAACGTGATCCCAGCTGCAGGCTGGAGAGCTGTTTGTGAGGTGAGACATTTTGGGAACACTCAGCTCCTTTTTCACAGTCAGGTCACCTCCACAAATTAAGATGATTAGTGTGGAAATTCAACCTACAGAAGAAGAGGAGGACGACGTGGTTTCTGTGGTTTGCTGATAGAAGCTACAGGCTCAGTTAAAAATAGGGAGCACATCTAACTACAGCTTAATCCACGCCGGCAGCACGGATCGCGGCCCTGCTGTGGTTCCTTAATGAGTCTGGAGACCGGAGTGGGTTGGAGCTCGGCTGGCCGGGCTCCGGGGTTAATGTGTGATGGACTAGCTGGGCGGCTCGTGGGTAAACAACAGAAACCTGCAGCAGGACGGAGCGCGTGCATGGTGTGCCCCGGTGTCACGGAGATCCAGCTTGTCAGCAAACACCAACTACAGCTGGAGAATTTCAGTTAGAGCTGAACCAGACAACAGAGAACGCTGGTAATTCAGTCGTTTCTACAGAATCAGGAGGACGAATCGTTTGGTTTCTGATCAAAGTTTAACTTCATCTTTAATACGCCTCGGGTTTTATCTAGTGTGTGTGTGTGTGTGTGTGTGTGTGTGTGTTTAACGCGGTGTCCTTGAAAGTCAGTGTCCAGTGAGGTAACTGATTGTGTAAAATCCATCAAAGGTCATTTTAAATGATGTTTCCTCTCTGAAACAGGTAGCTGCTATAGACCCATTGAATGTTATTGTTTACATCCTGGTACTTTAGGACCAGCTCAGTCTCTGGAGGCCAAAAGCCCAGCTCCAGCAGCTACACAGAGCTGTATCTCTGAGGTTTAAACTAACAAAATAAAGCTCTTTTAACAACTCCAAGACGTTTTACAGATTTAAAAAATGAAGCAGGAAACAAAACGTATCGGACAAATAGGTTAAACAAAGTAACGGGGGTTAAATGCTGGTTAAATAGGTCAGCTTATCGTACTTTTTCCAGATTTCTGAAGGAGCCAGAGTGAGTCCCGTAGGGCGGGAACGACTACGGAAAAAACTCCCGATGCTTTGAAACGGTTGTCTGAGACAGCGGGAGAGGTGATGGTGATTAAGGGGAGCAGAGAGGTCAGGAGAGAGCTTTATGTGAGGAGTAGACCTTAAATCCCTTTGAATAAGCTAACTAGCTGTGGAGCTAGCCTGCTGGAGTCCTCTGAACCGGGTCTGGACTAAAGTCCGGTGTAGTTCACTCAGCTGAAGCTACGAAAAACTAATCTGATCTCTTCTGCGTTGTGCGGGTTAATGTTGAAGGATTACCGTGACACCGGTAGTTTTTAATAGATTCTCCGTTTATCCTGATGAGCTCCGTGAACCGAAACACAAAACAAACAGAGCTGCTGACTCCGAACTCCGTCCTCTCCTGAACAAACGGGCTGATCTCAGGAGGGACAGTCTATGAATAAATAAATAAATAAATCATTTTTATACTTCTGACCTACCTGACGAGCTCAGTAAACATAAAATCAATGACATTAATGTCTGCCTGCTCCGATTAGGAACACATTTAGTCTAATTATTTAAAAATAAACTAATTTAACCAGGTTACAAAGGCTGATAAGTCATTAGATGCTATAACTAGTTGTCTCTTAACATGTGAGGCAGATATTTAACTTTTACCTGTGATGAGACTTTGGCTCCACGATGTGATGGTTAATCCACTAGAAGTCTCTGACTGGTGATTTTATCAGCTGGAAACCAGTGAATTGTTACGTTACTGTCCTTCTTTCATTGATTTGTGCAGCTTGCATGTGTTAACCATGCTGATAGAGTTTAGTTTGAAGCTTTTTAACTCCATTCATTGACAATTGACGGATAATAACAACGGGGCTCAGCGGGGCTGTGCCGTCCTTTTGCCCCCCAGCTTCTGGCTGGGGGCGGGACTTTGGTCGCGTGACGTCACGCGTCAAGGGGTCTATAGGGCTCCAAAAGGGGCGGAGCTTTCTCACCTGTTCCACTAAAATCCCACAGCTCTCTATGGGGACGTTTCTAGCTCATTTTGTCTGTAATGTTTGACCTAAAGCTACCATTGTTATGATATTATTACTACATTATTATACAGCATTACTTTATGCATTATTAATATATTATTAAACAATATTACTATATTATTGCTGCATTATTTATTATTACTATAATAACTTATATAATTCATTAATATAGACTTACAAGGTCTAGATCACGAGGTGCTTTTCATTGACGTGATCGTGAGACAGAAAGACAGATGTAGCCTCACCAAATAGGCTACATCCTCTGACCTTTGACCTCTGTTGACCATCACAACAATAATCCATCTTTTTCCCAATAACTTGGAATACAATCACTCTTGGATTATGTTTTAACCTGAATCAAGATCCCTACAGGTGTCCTACTGTCCACTTTCAGGTGTCCATCTCCCAGATGACCTTAACTGGACACTAGCTGGTCTAATAAAACACTCTTTGTAAAGAAGTCTCTTCTGTAACACCACAGACTGGTGTTCCAGCTGTAATCTCTTGTTTACAGAACATTCTCTGGTAGTGTTCCTGCTCCAAGGACATCCACACACTCAAAGTGTTATAATGCTTCTCTGCTATGTCATGCATTTTCTACCATTATAATGTGAGTTTAACGGGCGGAAGTCATATGTGAGTTGGTAACTCCCTCACAGTCCCTTATCCAATCAGAGCTATTCACAACTCCACTAACTCAGTTTTGATTAGTACACTTAACATCTTCTGATTGGTTGAATTTAAGATAACTCGTCTCAAAACTAATACTCAGTTCCGGTACGAGGCTAGTCTTGTCGAGTCTTGTCCAGTCCTCATAGAGTCTATGTCTTGTCTGAGCCTGAAGCAGTTGGAGCTGCTATCTTCAGAGTCTTAGCTGAGCCTTCATCAGCTTTGAACAAGGCCTTGAGAGACCTGCTTGTGTCTCTCCCTCTCGTCTCTCCCTCACCACGGGACTGATCAGAAATGACTTCAGCATGCCTGCTGAAATGTCTCCCTTGCTGACCGGGACGTATCCACGGACTGTCCAGCGAGGTCCTCGGCGGCCACGCCTTCCAGGACCACCACTCCGAGTCTGGGGACTCCAGCCTCAGCTCGTGGAGAAACCAACGCCTGCCAGATCTAGGAGCGTCCACCTTTCAGTGAGCGAACACCACTTTCTGATCGAGAGGTTTGCTTTGATAAAGCTTAATTCTTCCACTCTAAATTAAGCCAAAACTAAATCCCATTCCAACTCAAATTAGCCCTAAATGACTCTTAAAGTCCCAACTAGGTTAACTAAATTAACTAACTCCCCTAGTCATTAAAACATATGCTACGGTCCGTTAAAACTCACAATTAAACTATCTTTAACATCCTCAACATGTTTAAGAATATTAATTGTGTTTACATCAAACTTTCAAACTGTCTTATCTGTCTGTGTTCTTAGGTTTTTCAAATTAAATGGTTGTTCAATCTTATCTGGTCTCAGCTTCACGTTATTAATAAGGTATTTCAATTCACTGTACTCTTTCAAAGAACCTAAAGATACCTTCAATAAATATTAGCTATTATCAGGGTTAAATGACAGTCTATCACTTTTCATTATAAACCAAAAATAAGCTAATGTTTATCTGAAGAGGGTGTAGTTAAAATAACTAAGTTATTTCAAAACGCTACACAGAGAACTGATCAGATAAATACAAACAGGGACAGAGACATCAGAGCTCTACCTGGTCTACAGGAGCTCCTCTAAAACCAGTTTAACAGACGAGTTCTGACTCTGAGTCCTCTGGTCTCAGGGGGACAGAGGTCCAGAGTCTGGGTCCACAGCAGCAGTCTCTTCATCCTGGTACGCTGCACAACCAGTAGGCTGTGATCGCTGGAGCTCAGGGACCTGCTGGGGGTGAAGGATGGAGATCACTGCTGGTTCTGGTCCATGTAGGACCCTAAAAACCAGAACCAGGATCTGGAAATGAGCTCATGAGCAGCTAGTGAAGCTGGTGGAGTAGCGGGGTGACGTTGGAGTCAGAAGCAGTAACACTGTGAGTGTTGATGTTAATCCGAGTAGTAGAGTTTAAGTTCTAGTTCTAACAGGACAGATGTTGTAAAAACAGAGAGGCAGTGATGGTTTATAGTGCTTTTTAACATCAACAGTTTTTTCTTTGATTCAACTGGACTTAGCCAGGTTCATTTGATTAATTCCCAAACTTCACGTTTCCAAGAAACTCCCATTAGACCCTTAATAAAAACTTTGATAAATGTTTTATTTTGTTTAATCATTAGTTAAAATATAAAATAATAAAACTGATTTATATTAAGTCAAATTTGCCTTCATGTCAAATTATTAACGTTTGTGATTTCCTGGCAAACCCAAAAGAACCTATCTTCAATGCTGATTAAAGAAACACTGATAATTTTAAGAAGTCTAGGATTTTGTTTAATTAATTGACAGAAGCCACTTTAGAATGACTCAAACTTCACTTTAATGTATTTTTGAGGCCACTATAATCAAGCAGCACTTTGTTGTGAAAAGCTTAATGTTCTTGTGTGCTGCCACATTTTCTAGACAACAGACGAGTTCTTGTTTTAACCCTTTCACTTCCACATCATGAAACAAGCCATGAAACATGTTCATCTTTGAACTTGTCATCTGTTTGAGTTGATGAGGAGTAAATCTGATGTAAGGAATAATGTTTCTTCTCCGTTGAACTCAGAGCATGTATCAGTGAGACATGTGACTACATGCTCTCCCATCTAGGCGTTAAACTCCTTATCACTGTCATGTTTTGGTTTAAATCACTGATTCCTGCTCATTCTAGTTTTGTCAGCCTGAACTCCACTGGACCTGGAGGGGGGGGGGGGGCTCAGCTGGACCAGGAAGCATCTGACAGAGATGTGAGATGTTGAAGGATAGCTGATGAGGACGTGTGCTGACAGACGGCAGGAAGTAGCAACAGGCTGACAGACATAAGGGCTCACGGAGAAACAGATGCTGGCTGATCTCCTCTCATTCCCAGGGCGATGGACAGATTGATCTCCATGGATACGGGATTACCCCATAAGACCATCCTGCTGCGGGGGCAGACACATGGTGTGGTGTAGTTATGTGATGATGCACGTTTAGGGGGGTAGTGGGGAGGCTGTTATGGACTTCTTCTATGTCCCAGTAGTATGAGAACCTGTCTGTTCCTCCATGCTGGACCGACGTCAGTCCAGTAGCTGCACTGCAGCCGTTTGACCCTCACCTTAAACCTGTCTCCAGAGGTTTTCTCCTCTCACTCAGTGCCGGGTTGTCTGACCTCAGAGTTCCAGCATGTAGTCCATGTTCATGACCACCAGCTTGTGTACGACTATGTTTCTGCCTCTTGCCTCACCCTCTCACTGATCAGCTAGTTAGGATTTTATTTTACCCAGATCTCACTAACCACAGCGAAAGACCTGACTGGATGGTTCTGGATGTCCTCAATGTCCATCTGACCAGACTGGATGTGATCTTCAGCTGCAAATACAAGGAGTTCTGAAAGAAGAGATAAAGCTGGGTCTCCTGCTTGGAAATTTAATAAAATCTGTTGAAGTCCATCCTTGGTGTTTGGTGCATGTATCAGGTCGTTCCCACCCTCATGCACACACACATCCCTAGTGAACATACCAAGACACACAATAGATGCTGTTTATCCAGTCACACTCCTCATACATACTCTATATTCCCGGTCCGGGGACCAGCGCCCTAAGGATGAACCCAGTCCCCAGACCCAGGAGATGGTCCCTGTCATACTGGGGTGGAGATGAGCAGACTGCCCCGCCTACTGCAGCAGCCGAGCAGCCCCCCATCACAGACTCCGCCCAGACAGCCAGTTTCACTACCGACCCCAGGCCCAGGGTATCAAGCAGAGAACAGGGTGTAGGAAAACCCCAGACCTCCCTCTTCTATGGTATTGATGAGTGTTGTAGTAGGATGCATTAAAAAAAAGGTGGGGGCAGCACGCTGTCCCTCACTCTAGACTCTAAATGTCTACATGCAACGTGGAGGTGCAATGACGCCGGAGGTGAGGCTGGTAGCCAAGACCCCCCTCCCCTGGGAGACCCTATGTGCATTGTGTGGAAGTCATGAGTGGAAGTGTTTAAACTGTGTATTAAAATTGGGCCACAGGACTGCAGAGATGGTGTTCCACACCGTGACGTACATGTAACCCAAAGCCCTGTGTGAGTGGTGATGTGACGGAGCAGAGGGAGGGAAAAGTCTGGGGATGGGGAGGCAAGACTGGGGGGACAAGCCCTCCCAGGGAGCCAGCTCCCCCGCTGGCCCCAATAGGCACCCCCGTTCCCCAAAAACCACCCAGGGCAGGGAGATCTCTGGCCCATCCGTCCAGGTCCCACGTAGTCCGAGGCTGCCTACCGCACCCCACCCCAGCAGAATGACTACACCCCCCCACACATTCAGTCAACTCCCAACCTACACAAGGCATTAGACACCCAGGCAGAGTCGGCCCCTCTGAAACTTCTCCCCCCCCCCACGGTGCTGTTTAGAACCAGCCCAACAAGGCAAGGAAGTACCAAGGTCCAGCGCACCAAAGGCCACCGAGCCAGGACCAGGCACCAGGGAAACACCAGCGAGCAAAATACCAACTAGAACCCAAGCCCCCGGCCCAGCCCAGGCCCCACCCAGGGACGACCCGCCCCAGAAACCGAGACCCCGGCCCCCCAGCCCCGCCCAGGAGTGACCCAGCAATCCTGCAGCTACCCACAGCCACCGTCACAGATCCCCCCAGACGCAACCACCAGAGGGACACCCCGAGGCAACCAAAACGCCACCCAGGTAGGAGACGCAGCCCCAACGTCAGACCCCCTAACAGGCCCAGCCCCAGGAGACCCCCAGACGCCCCAAACCCAGACACCCCCCACACCACCCCGGAGGAAAAAGCCCAGAACCCCCCATCCTTACTATGTGATGGAACTGATCAAAGTTGCCCAGAGAGATTTTTTTGGAGCGGAGGCAGAGGTCGTCTCAAGGTTAATATAGTCCAACAACAGATTCCTATACTGGTTCAAACTGAGATTATTTTTGTTTTTCCAGTTTATGAGGATCGTTTTCTTAGCGATGCATAGGGCCGTTAGAACCATGTGAGCTGAATTCATCTCTGTGATGACATCATCTAAATCTCCCAGTAAGCAAACTGGAGGGGAAGCTGGAATATTACATTTCAGACACTTTGACAGGTCTTCACATATCCGGGACCAAAATCTCTGCACAGGTGGACAAAACCAAAGTGCATGAATATAGGTGTCAGGGGTGTTGTCTGTGCAGCTTGTGCAGGTTTCAGATGGTGCATAACCCATCCTGAACATCCTGACCTGTAGAGTGAACTCTATGTAAGATTTTATATTGGATTCATTGTAAACTGGGGTTTCTAGTCATTCTAAAGGATTTTAAACATGTCTGAGACCAGAAGTTTTGGTCATAACTGGCTGATAGGTCCGCCTCCCACTTAGCTATAGGAAGAGATATCAAATCATCTAATTTAGACAGTAACGTATATATTTTAGATAGTAACTTTGGAGATTTGAGATTAAAATCTAATACACTTGATGGTGATTGTGACTCTATTCTATTAATCTTAAATTTATGTTTTATTATAGATGTATTTTGTTGGAAGAAGTATGTTAAAGTGTGGAAGAAGACTGAAGGTCTGTTCCCGCCACAGACTGAGAGACACTCTGTAGTCCTCATCCATCATTTAGGGAACAAAGGTCAAGTTCTAGGCCAGAGGTCAAGCCTTGGTTCTGGTACTGGATGAGGAGAGACACGCAAACCGGATCCAAGAACACAAAGTGTCTACTTCACATTCAGCGTCTTCATTCCAGCTGCTCCTGACCTTTTGTTTCTAGTCACACAACCAGAGTCTTTCTCCTCTCCTCCACACACAAGACTTCCCCTAATGTTCTTTAACATGTAGGTTCATGTGTTTTGTCTTAACCAAGTTCTCTTTTTCAGTCTATTGAACAGATCAAATATCATCCCTTCAGAATTCAATGTTTGATTAATGTTAGACTTGTATATATCTTTATTAACATAGAACAAATATAAAATGTCTCCTATTTTATCCCTACTTCATAAATGATGCTAGGGTTAGGGCTAGGGTTAGGGCTAGGGTTGGCTGGAAGCATGCGCCCTCAGGGTGATGGTGATTACAGTGGTCTTGAGATGGTTCATTTGTTGGTCTTGGATTCAGACCCGTTCTGGACCTTGACTCGGTCTGGAGTCAGGTGGTGTGTGTGTGTGTGTTTAAGAGTTGTGCTGTTAGATGGAAACAAGAGCTAGGAGATTTGCTGAGATTTCCCCTGGGACCACATGAAGCATGTTTCTGTCCTTCTCTCACTCCGGCTCAGAAACACAGGGGGAGTCTCCCAGGTTGATGGATGATTACTAAGCCAGGTCAGCCAAGAGATACACTGCAGCAGAAAGGAAACGCTGTGTTTTTAACAAAAGTCATTACTTTATATACTTTATATTTTCATTGCACTAAACCTTTACCGGTTTATTTGACCTAAATGGCTTTAGATTACTTAAAAAGGGGGCAGACCATGAATCAGGATCATCTTGGGCAAGATTCTAAACTAAAGAAATGTCGGGTCGATGCTTGAATCTCGGATTGAAGAGGAGCAATGTGGTTTTGGTCGTGGAACTGTGGACCAGCTCTTTACCCTCGCTAGGGTGATGGAGGGGTCATGGGAGTTTGCCCAACCAGTCCACATGTGTTCAGTGGATCTGGAGAAGGCTTATGACCGTGTCCCCAGGGACACCCTGTGGGGGGCGCTCCAGGAGTACGGGGTGGATGGTCTTTTGTTAAGGGCCATTCAGTCCCTGTACCAGAGGAGTGTGAGTCTGGTCCTCATAGCCGGCAGTAAGTCGGACCTGTTCCCAGTGAGGGTTGGACTCCTCCAGGGCTGCCCTTTGTCTCCGTTCCTGTTCATAACCTTTATGGACAGGATTTCTAGGCGCAGCCGTGGTGTGGAGGGGGTGGAGTTTGGTGACAGGAGAATCTCGTCTCTGCTTTTTGCGGATGATGTGGTCCTCCTAGCTTCATCAGGCTCTGACCTTCAGCTCTTGCTGGGGAGGTTCACAGCCGAGTGTGAAGCGGCTGGGATGAGGATCAGCACCTCCAAGTCTGAGACCATGGTTCTTGACCAAAAAACTCCAGGGCTGGGGGAGAGGTCCAACTTCATTTGGAGGAGTTTAGGTATCTCGGGGTCTTGTTCATGAGTGAGGGAAGGAGGGAGATCGACAGGCGGATTGAGGCAGCATCTGCAGTGATGCGGACGCTGAACCAGTCTGTGGTGGTGAAGAAGGAGCTGAGCCAGAAAGCTGTTGATCTACCGGTCGATCTACCTCCCAGTCCTCACCTGGTCATGAGCTTTGGGTAATGACCGAAAGAACGAGATCAGAGATACAAGCGGCTGAAAAGAGTTTCCTCCACAGGGTGGCCGGGCTCAGCCTTAGGGATAGGGTGAGGAGCTCAGACATCTAGTAGGAACTCGTAGTAGAACCACAGTTCCTCCATATTGAGAGGAGCCAGCTGAGGTGGTTCAGACATCTGGTCAGGAGACCTCCTGGATGCTACTTGTGTTGTACAGCGCTTTGTGATGTTTATCTGTGAAAGGCCCTCTATAAATAAACTTTTACTTACTGACCTCTTTCAAAATATAATCAGGTGTCAACAAGCCTCCCCAGGTCTCTGTCCAGGTAGTTCCTGCTCAGCTGGCAGGTGTGAAAGCTCTTCAGTGTGGAGGACTTCGAGGTCACTATCCAAGAAAATCTCCACTGCTGAAACAACGGCACATCAATATCCAAAATAGGATGCTGGGAAGTTTTTGAAACATGGTGATGTGTTTTGGTAATTTGTTCTTTTGGCGCTGGAATGTTGCTTTTATTAGGAGAATGAAGGATGTGATGTCATGGTTTCACAACACGATTCATCACAAAGGAAGAGCCTTCTAACCTAAAACACTTTGTCAAACCGTCAAACACATAGTAGGAGGGTTGTGAGATCTCAACAGGGGATAATACAGTATGTTTATGAATGTGTATGTTTATACACACACTTATGTATTTGTATGTATTTGTATACAGAAGTGTTGTAATGGCTGCACGCCCAGTCAACCTGATCCTAAAGGGGTGAACTGAAAGGTCAATTTTGTTGTAACAGGACACTGCTTTAATGACAATAAAGATTATATATATATATGCAATTAATTGCATCTTAAACTAACAAAAACATTTGGCCCCAAAAGCCTTTATTTTAATTTAAAAGTTGGGGTCAGAATCAAATAATAGACACAAACTTTAATACTGTAAACTCAAGATCCATTAATTTCTGAGAAAAAAAGCATTTAAATTGCATTTCAGTTCATAACAGTAGAAAAAACAATAAAACATCTCTGACAACAACTTTATTATATTATTTATTCATTAAGTACATGCTCAGAAGGGTATTGTTATTAAGTAATAATACCAACTGTGTGAGTGAGCCTTTTTGCAGTGCTGTGTTCAAACTGTCTTGTGACACTTCTGTCTCGTGTCCATTGCAGGGTCCTGGACGAGTCAGGTCACTATTTTGTCTGTCCCCATTGTAAAACCGGTCCATACGACCCACCTGGACCGCACAAGAAGGGGCAGGAATTACTCTGAAAGCTAGACCGTTCATATTCACAGCCGCCCGGTTCAGGTGTTCACGGTGGAAGCAGGACCTAGTCTACCTCGAGCCTAAATGACCTCGACTGGGCGGCGAGGCTGAGTACCTCTGTTTTCTGCAGCGAGGTCGCTCAGTGAGTCCATCCAGCACTTGCTGCGTGCGTCAGGTAATCGGTGTGGCAGGAAATGGGCGCAGTGATAACTGTTCTCCTTTGCTTCAAATGCAAGCTGCGATTAATTGCGTAAATTTTTAACGCGTTACACTTTTCCTAAATTATTAGTGAAAATGAAGAGGTTAAAGTCCCAGCCCCCGTGACCTGAGGACAGAGTCCTGTCTGTGAAGAGCTTCCAGGTCACATCAGGTGGATCCGTTTTCATTCCTTGGTAGAAACCTATTTTTCATGAGGAAATCGCGTTTGTCTGTCGAGGTGTTTTCTCTAACGTCTGCCGTCAGCCGTTGTGCTTCACATGATGTGGTTCTGGTTGCACTTTTCACTTGAAGTGAGCTTCCTTTCCAGCAGGAAGCCTCTTCATCAGAGACCTCTTGGGGTCCATTCTGTGTCTTTTGAAACCACAGTAATGCTTAATTAGGCCAGTGGCGTTTCAGAGCACACTTACTGCTCTCCTATGGGCCTCCTGTGGATAAACAGCTATGCTTTAAACATCATTGATCTATGACGCCACAGGGGCTTCTGCCTTTGCACATTAACATGTGAGTGTGTGTGTGTGTGTGTGTGTGTGTGTGGGGGGGGGCTGTTATAGTGCCTTGTGCTGAAATAGAAGAGAAATCAGGAAGCATGGGTTGTAATGAAGTCACATTTAGTCAATCTGTGACAGAAAGGTCACCTGGGTGAACATCAGAAGACCTCACAAAGACAGAGCTAACTCAACACCACCATGCCCGTTAGCGTCCAAACAGCTGATCTGGGCCTCATCAGACTGTTAGCATGTGTCTTATTACAGGACACATTTTTTCTCGTGTCTGAACTTGAGTGAGTTTGTTTTTCAACAGTAGGAGGAGATGCGTCTGAGAACGAGTCTGACCTATGACTCGTGGACACTCGTGGATCCTGGAGTGCTGACATGTACATCAGCTGGTCACTAACAACATTTTGACACCTGCAGTTTGGACCCTCTGCTCTGAATCAGCTCCTAAATGACTTCATTTGTAGTTTTTCTCCTGTCATTTGGTTTATTTTCACAAAGAAAACTGGAAACAAAACAAAATGTGTCGCTCTAAACCAAGTGAGAATGTTCAGTCTGCTGATTGGTCAGATTCTCTGGGGGCGGAGCTACCCCATGAGCTAGTCCACAATGTCGATGATGGTGATGAAGATAAGCTGTTGCTTATCGCTCCTCACTTAGGAGGCGTGACGATCAAGGTGTTCTGATCCTGACTGATCATTAGCTCGTATAAAAGTCCAACACAACACGTTATCTAGACAGAAAGAGATGAGTCTGGTTTCTCCATCAGAGAGGAGATCAGCTGACAGAGAGGGATGGAGGAGTTGCTCCGCATGCAGCACAGAGTGGATCAGAAACCGATCAGTGATCCTTTGTTCTGCTTAACTAAAACGACTGATTCTGACAGGGAGAACTTGATATGTGATGACAAGTACCTCTTCTCCACTACACCGGTGCCGGAGCTCGGCCGGTTCTGAACTAGGAGCCGCTGAGAACCGGTCTGCATTTCCACTATGCAGGAGCTCAGCAGGAGCCACGTGATAATACGTCACAGGTCACGCATCGCTGCGTCTATTTTTAGAACCCGCCCCGACCCGCCTAATTAAAAACACGGTATAATATTGACTGAAAGCGCTTTTGTTTAGTCTCCAAAATAAAAAGTTTTTCTCTAAAATGTGCTTATAAATGCAAAGTTCAAAGTTTGCAGAGCACATCATTTCTCTGGCAGGTTTCCTTTTATAAATCCTAAAGTTTGCAGCGAAAGTGACCCCGCCCCCTTTCCGACCCGTTTTTTGTTTTATAAATTTTATAATGAATTATAAACATATATATTTATTTTATAAGTTTTATAAATGAGGCCACAGCGGTCGCAGAGCGAGAAACGGACGTCTGCCTGTGCGCACGCACGCACGCACACACACACACACATGCACAGACAATAAAGGAAAGTTTGGTGGACGGATGTGTTTCTCGGCTGATCTGGGAGCGCCTCGGATCCCCGGAGGAGCGAGGTGTCTGGGAGAGGGAAGGCTGGCAGGCTGTTGCCCTCCTGATCCGACCTCGCGGAGGAAGTTAGACGGAAATTTTCCGATAAAGCAACCCCTGATTTAAACCGCCCCAAACCGGCCCGCACTGAAGGTCAAGATGAATTAACCCACAGATCACTAGTGTCCGCCATCATCGCTTCAAAAGATGTTTTTTCTTCTTCTTCGTGGGATTGCTCTGCCCGCCACTTGTCACGTCACGGGTTCCCATGCCTGGACCAGCAGCATTTTGGAACCGGTTCGGAACCTGTTTTTCCGGCACCAGTTTTCTTCAGTGGAAAAGCACGGAACCGGTTCCGAACTCGAGCACCGGCACGGGAACCAGGGCAGTGGAAAAGGGGTATCAATGAACTCCTTCCTCAGAGGGGAATCATTTATCAGCTGATTCAGAGCGAGCTGTCGGGTCGGGGAGGAGTTAGCAAAGCGCGAACGCAGCTGGATCTGTGAACCGTGTCCTGAACCATAGAGGGCGATCTATGGATCACAGATCTATAGTGACCCGCTGCACCCCTCCTGGGCGTGTGTGAGTTGTGTGTGTGTGGGTTGGATGAACTCTGTGATTGTGTGTGTGTTGAAGCGTGCGTCAAAGGAGCTGTGCGTAAAGGCGCAGTGCCAGGTGCATTGAAGATGCTGTGAGTGTGTGTGTGTCGGAGGTCCTGCTGTGTGTCCACTAGCTTCAGAGGTCATGTGATCACTCAGTCACTGAGCTGCAACAGGATGTGAAGCTCTTCAGATCTAGGGGTCTCCATCAGGACCGCTGAAGTGCTGGTCCACAAAGACGCGTTCAGGCAGTCGGTTCTGGTACCGTGAATGAAATCCGGTTCTGATGCGGACCAGTGGACTGGTCATGTGCAGGCCTGCCTATAGAATATATCCCCCCCCCCATTGTTGCTTTCATGTTTTTTCTGATTAATACTCTGAGCTTTTCATGCAGGCTGAACATGAAAACAGTCTTCTACATGGATCTTTAGCTTCTGATAGAAAAGAGGTTGAAACGCTTGGATTTGAAAAGCCTCACAGATCTACGTCACAATGTGAATTTGCATATAAGGTCTGGCCCATGGAGGTCTCTGTCCCCCCAGTCTTACCTCCCCATCCCCAGACTCCTTCTGCTCCATCACCACACCATGGGGGTAGAGTTAGCATGGATGGAGGTGACGTGTCCCCACCAGTAACTCGATCTAAGGGTACAGAAGTAGCGCTGTGCTGTGCAGCTGTGTGAGGACCTCAGGGTAAGGAACCCACGTGAGCCCAGACCTGGACAGAGGTCTGCACTGAGCCGCTCACGCTGAAGGTACCTGCCCTGGGTCTAGAGGTGGACCGGACTGGACTGGCCATCGGGCGTCTCCACCCCAGTGGACCTGGAACTTTGGATCAGTCTGGACCGGACCAGCTGTTGCTGACGCCTTTACAAAGAGCCTGCGCCCTCTGCTGGTGTGTTCGTGTAATGACTCCAAACAACTATCACTGGTTAGACCCTGATTATAAGACGACCACACATTTTTTCATTATTTTCAATGAAAGAAAAACTATATATTCAGGTCAATACGTATTAAAGCTGAAGGCTGGAGCATTTTTTTATTTATCAAAGTTTTATAAAAGTTTCAAATGATAGTTCAGTTCTAAACGATGAGATATTGGTAGGGCTCCACAACATTTGTTATTCATCCCAAGTCCCTCTTTCCTCCCGTAGACCCTATGAATTCACATTGACCGACTAACTATTTAAGACAATACATTTTGAGCTGGCTGCCAATCAACGTGCACGCACAGGACGCTCCATGTCTTCCTGTTTAGAGTTGAAGAACCCGAAGAACACGGCCGTGGATCTGCTAAAAGTTAACCCTTCCCTGCTGCGGAGGGATACGTCCGTCTCAGAAAGAAAAACAAAGAAAAGTCCGGCGACTAAACACGTTGGAGACCAGAGTGATGCAGGAGCACAATTGTAGAGGCGGGGTTTGATGGAGGGGAGGGAGAAGAAGGGATGTTTTGGGAGGGGAAAAGTTCTGTCTGGTGAAATGCTCTGGACTGTCGCTCTAACTTGTGTTTCTGACCTTGTGTAGGTCCCTCTTACTCCTGTTGTGACCACACTGTGGTTGTTCTTTTAATTATGATTTGTTTCTGATTGATATACTGATATTGATATTAATCTAAGGTCTCCTTATGATTTCTTTACTGTTTGATGTGTAGAATTAGACCTAACTGCTCCACATTGTTAGTGGTAGGGATTTTTACCAGCAACATTGTCAGTCAGATGAAACATTTTGCTTCATTTCCTGCTCTAGTGATGAGATGAGGTTAGAGCACATCTGAAAACTGACTTGTAAATATGTGCTCCACCAAAAAATAATTTGACTGCCACCACTGCTCTGGAAGAAGAAAACGCTCTTTTGACTTTTCAGCTTGTGATCTGTCCCCGAGTCATTCTGAGGGTTTGGACTGAGACCTGTCCAGCTCAGAAGGCCTGAAGAGACCAAACCTCCTCGTTCAGAGGAGGAAAAATGAACAACCTTAGTTAAACGATGAAACGGTTTCTCTTCTATTCTTATGCACAAGGGACATTGTAATCCAAAAAAGAACTATTTTTGATCCAGCCTCAGTTTTTATCAGTTAAATCCCAGAATTCTCACTCCTCCCATCGATATAATCCCTAGGCTGCGCCCCACCAGATATGGGAACGTGGATCGCCACAGTAAACAACTCCTCTGCCTTTATCAAGCAGCAAACCTCTCATTTCCGACATGTTCTGCTGCAAAATGCACCAGCGTGCATGGAGAGAATCAAAGGAAGAGCTGAAGAGAGGCGGTTTGGTGAGACAGACAACTGGATGGTCCAATAGTCGCTTTTGGTCCAAAACGTGTGATTGGCTGAGGTTTAAAGAGAAACGTGAGAGAACCACTTTGTTCAGTTCCTCTTTATGTTTCATTTAATCGTCACTCACAACATATTTATAGCTCTACTATGTCAGGATGTTGTTAAGAGGCATGAAAACATGTTTTAAGATCATTTGATTTTCACCTGAACTGCTACCAAGTGACCCTTATCAGGATCTGAAGATGAGACCAGTCAGTCCAGTGAGGTGATCAGTTCACGCCAGCAGCAGGGTGGCCATCCTCTGAGACCGCCTTCCACCCAACGCCTCCATCACGACAAGCTCTAACTCTGGTGTCATACATCACCTGTGCTATGCTCACCTCTGGTGTCGGATTGGTTCATTATCCATAGTTAATTCATTAATCAGTCGTTAAAGCCGCATTCTGGAGGATTTCATCAGGAGAGCAGTTTTTGAATCTAGCGTCCAAAGGCTCCTCCTCAAAACATCTCGACACGCGCGTCTAGTCGCGTGTGCGCGCAGCGCATATACTTTGGACATGAACTGTACCGCTCAGTGTGTAGGGTTTAATCATCACAGTTCACAACTCTTATTCCAACACTACGAGGGTCTGATGAGCCCTCTCTGTCCCTGCTGCTTCTGATATTAGCTCTGTTAGCAGAGAGCTGCTGCTGGACTCTGAAGCTGAACTTGACTCGGCCCTGGATGAACTTTCTGACCAAAATAAACGCGTAACCCTGTCAAGCCTTGCCATTCTGTGAGGTGAAAGGTTTAAAAATAAAAATAAATCCATCTTTAGCTGGAGAATGGGTAGGTTTTTAGTAGAAATGAGCTGTGAGTCCTCAGTGAACGAGACTGTAAACAGAGAAACACACGAAGCGTCCTGTACGACAGCGCCCCCTACTGGTACAGGTTTGGTCGATGCGCGTGCATGTTGAGAGAATGCAGACATTTGAATTTTATTGGCTGAAAAATGTCGGCGGCAAGAAATAATGGAAAGGGGTCTCTAGGAGGAAGGAGGTCTTCATCAGAATGACAGATGTTGTGGAACTCAACCCATAGATCATAGTTTAGACCTGAAATATCATTTAGAACATTTAGAAAACTTTGATACAGAGAAAAATGATCCAGAGAGATGCTTTAATAGTAATGAACAAATAAATCCAAGCATGATTTGTTTTATTAGTTCCCAAACCTAAACATCTGTTTCTCAGAAAACTCTGTCTGTTTGAACCATTGTTACAGAATTCAAAACGTTATGGTTAAAAGATAGGCTCCAAGTGACTGGATGTTACTGACATCATCATATACAGCAAAGTAAAAGACGTCTCACATTTGTAGCGTTTGGAATAACTAGTAGTTATTTTAGCCACACCCTCTTCTAATAAATATGGAAGCTCATTTAAGGATTATAATGAAAAGTGATAAACTGTCATTTAACCCTGATAATAGCTAATATTTACTGAAGGTATCTTTAGGTTCTTTGAAAGAGTACAGTGAATTGAAATACCTTATTAATAATGTGAAGCTGAGACCAGATAAAGATTGAACAACCATTTAATTTTAAAAACCTAAGAACACAGACAGATAAGACAGTTTGAAAGGTTGATGTAAACACAATTACCGTATTTGCCCGAATATAGGACGACCCTGATTATAAGACGACCCCCATTTTTCAAGACTGATCTTCAGAAAAAAGAATAAATTCACTTTATAAAGAAACTATTTTTTATTAAATTTTGAGAAAAAAATGTATATGATACCTTAATTATAGACTGCTTTAATATTTGCTTATTAATCAGACAGGAACTAAAGTTCTATGTGACAACATATTTCAGTCAATTGGGAAAAAAAAGAGAAAAAAGAAGCTCTCTCTTCCTCACTCTGGCTGTGTGGGCCCTCCCTCCTCCCTCTCTCTCTCACTGAGACTGTGTGTGTGTGTGTGTGTGTGTGCGTGCGCGCAGCTTCAGAAATGGGTCCCGTGTGTGGACACGGGCAGCGCTGGATCCTCAGGTGTTTTTCAGGCTTGAAGAAGAATGCGTGTGTGAATAGAGTGCCGCGCTCACCTGTACAGAGCTCACGCTGAAAACACTGCAGCCACAGCGGGTCCAGTAATCCCAAATCACCGAGGTCCCACAGAAGGTGTCGGCTCCGTACGTACTAAACAGAACCGGACCGAACCAAAAACCCAAACTAGTCTGAAAACGCCAGAAGCTGGAGCTGGACTTTGCCATCAGGTGTTTTAATCCTCAGTGGACCTGTAAATTTGAGGTGGAGCGGTCGCGGTCTAAGAGCTGCTTCCTGCTGCCGCCACATCTGCCATTTAAACATAAAGCATGCGCCCCCTGCTGGGGTGTGATAGTAAGATGACCCCCCTTTTTAAAATTATTTTTAATGAAAAAAACCTCGTCTTATATGCGAGCAAATACGGTAATATTCTTAAACATGTTGAGGATGTTAAAGATGGTTTTAATTGTGAGTTTTAACGGACCGTAGCATATGTTTTAATGACTAGGGAAGTTAGCTAATTTAGTTAACCTAGTGATGACTTTAAGAGTCAGTTTAGGGCTATTTTAAGTTGCTATGGAATTTGGAGGGCTTAATTTAGAGTGGAAGAATTAAGCTTTATCAAAGCAAAGCCTCTCGATCAGAAAGGGGTTTCTTACTGAGTTGCAGGTCTCGTGGGTCCAGCAGGGTGAGGGGCCTCTGGCAGAGGTGGAGCAGGTCCCCGGATGAAGGCCCAGTTCCAGCTGGTTCACCTGGGAGTCGTCTGATGGCCCTGAGATCCGTGCGGCAGTAAGGGAGGTCACCATCGGCATGGTGACCGCAGGTTGAGCCTGTCCCAGCTCGGTTGGTTACTGGGACAGCATTTCTGTTTGATGCCGTTCGAGAGTTTCCGCAGACTCTCCTGGAATCAGCAGATAAGGATGTAGAGGCAGAGGTAGAGACGTCCACGTATGCAGGCGTCTCTGGGCCTTGTACAAAGCTGATGAGGGCTCAGCTCAGACTGACTTGTACCGGAACTGAAGATTAGTTTTGAGAATAAGTTATCTTAAGTTAACCAATCATAGGGTTTTAAGTGTACCAATCAAACATGAGTTAGTGGACTTGTGGACGGCTCTGATTGGTTAGGGGAACGTGGGGGAGTTTTACCAACTCACATGGCTTCAGCCCGTTAAACTCACATTATAAATGTGATTAAAAATGCATAAAATAGCAGGAGAAATACATTATAACACTCTGAGAGTGAATGTGTGAATGACCCTGAAGAGAGGACACTGTGGAGAGAACGTTCTGTAAACAAGAGATTACAGTTTGAAGACATCTTTAAAGAGTAGTTTTTATTACACAGCTAGTGTCCAGTTGAGGTCATCTGGGAGGTGGACACCTGAAAGTGGACGGTTGGTCACCTGTAGGAATGTTAATTCAGGTTAAAACACAATAAAAGAGTCACTGTAATCCGAGTTATTGGGAAAAAGATGGATTATTGTTTGTGATGGTCACAGGGGTCAGAGGTTATAGCGTACTTGGTAACGCTACAAATTTCTAGTTAAACCTTTTTCTAAAGGTTTTATCGACATGAAATTCCACCAAATGTTGGTACTTACCCATGTTTCAGAAGAACCTCTAAACCCTGAGGGTTCCAGTGGGACCAGAATCATAGAGGAAAGGACATCAGGTCTTCATAAACCGGTCTCGACCAATAAACTGCTCCGTGAACGAGTTCGGACAGAGGAGTGAAAAGAAGACTGGTCCAAGAGCCACGGAGTGCTAGTGGAGAGCATCAGAAAGGAATCAGCAGCAGTATCAAAGAAGATGGCTTTCCAGGTCTTTTTACACCTCCCTTTCTTCACGTTGTTCCAGTTTATGACACAGAACTTAACGAGGACATGAGTGTGGATCGAATGGGTTGGTACCAACATCCTGGGAGAACCTACTGAGAAAACTGGTGAGGTGTTTACAACCTGGTTTACTGAATCCTATCAGGATGTACGGCTGTTTACATACATAATACACGTATTCCTGCTTCAGCATTATGTGTGAAAGCATTCAATACGCATTGAGCAGTGATGTCGATGATCTCTTATGTAAAGAACAGGTCCAATGTGGAGGGAGACGGGGAGCAGGAGGACGGAGGACTTGGCAGCAGCGGAGACGGAGACGTCTGGCAGCTCTTAGAGCAGGACCTCTGTGATTTATTGCTGAGTCGTGCTTTAGTCAGATATATGTTGCCCTTCATAGATCAGAATTACAATACATTCATCAATGCAGCAGAGCCGACTCCATTACAGCGGGTGACTAAACAAGGCAGCTGCTGCCGGGGATCGATGTGCGTAATTAAAGCAACGATATGGAAAAGCTTTCCATCATCTGGCCGTAGAGGTGAGTTCTATCAGCTGGGTTTAGTCTGAATGGTTTATTTTCAGGAATCAGAAATGTTCTGCAGCTGTTTCCAATGATCTGGACAGAAAGGACCGTCTTCGTGTCCTCTTCTTCAGCGGAGAGTCGTGACTCTCAGACCAGAGACTCACAGGTCAGAGTCTAAAGTATGGTCGTCCATCTGATCCCTAACCAGGGAGAGAGACAGGTTATGGTGTGTTTAAGAACAACAGGAGCTGTTTACTGAAGCGTGCAGCCAGGTAGATGTTAGAAGATCTTCACTTCCTGGTTTTAGCAGCTCCATGTGACGGGACCTGATCTGCAGAGTGATGGATGAAGAGAAAACTTTTTGTTCTAGCTTTGTGCTGCTGTGACCTTAATAAAACGTATCTATCTAGCTATGAGCTTGACCTCTAGTAACCCCGGCTCCAGGGTCACTTTCATTCCCCACAACGAGTCTGACCTTCGTTTAACCTCCAGCCATCAGCCCACATCTCCACTGAACAGGAAGAAATTCAGCTGAAATAACAGTCTTAACAAAAAGCAGCCCGCCAACAGGCCGAAGGAGGCGGTGAACTTTGTGTCGGCGCTTCGTCGTTTTCAGACTCGCTGCATGTGAACGCACTGACCTCAGAATGCTGTCGCTTTGTTGTTTTAAAAGCAGCCAGACGGTTCCTTTATCAAACAGAAGTGGTTGTATGTTTGTTGGTTCTTTAGTTTAGTAATACAGCTGATTTATGTCCTCTGTGTCAAACTGTTGCTGGAGGAAGTCACTGGACATCAACAGAACCTGGCTTCAGGCCCGATCACACATAAAGTCCAAACAACAGTAGCATTTATTATTTTCTGGATATCAGGAATGAGTTTGATCACATTGATATCTGATTCAACCTCCTTACCTTACACTGATAAAGTCCCCTCCACCAGGGTCCAGCTCTCACCTGCTGACCCCTCAGGCTCCGCCCCCTGCTCTGATGTCTTTGAACCTGTGACTCTGTCGTCTTTGCAGGAGGTGTTTGGTCATTTAAAGCCCACAGGTTCCCCAAATAATGTGATTCCTTCTGGATTATAGGAGGCGGTTACCTTTGGTCCTAGCTCTCCTCAGCAGCACTCTGTGCTCTGGTGTGGTCTACAGGCCGACCTCTAACCCACCATTTCTCCTAGAGATCACTGAGACGGTAGTGAGATGTTTAAACAACCACAGCATTTTGAAGGTTTTACAGTCAGGTCTGAAATCGTTGCACAGGATCAAATCAGCCCTTTAAAAGTTTTAATGTTACTAGCTACTGATGCTGGAGATGTGATGTTCTCATTCTGTTAGATCCACCACAGTCTACCGTGAAGCAGTGTGGGGGGGGGGGGGTGGTCTGTGGTATGGCACTGGACTGACTGAGGTCCATCAGATCACTCACACAGCGCGTCCCAGAAACGCCAGTCCACGCCACGGCGCACCAGTTCTGTTTCAGTGCCGCGGCGCTGCGCTGACGTCTCCGGCGTGTTTCAGGCCTAACGTGTCCTTTTGAGAATGATGTGGAGTGCTTTAGTGATGAATTTAGAAAAGACTGTAAATACACAGAAAAACCTAAACACACATTTTTACAGTAATACATCCTGATAGAAAGCTCCTCCTGAAGTGGACTCAGACCTGTTTACATGTCAGAATCTGTCCCCCGCTGTAGAAGAAATGTGTTTTCAACGTGAGATCAGCGCCACGGAGGGAACGTACGTCACCTGACCTGATGGTGAAAAGCACTATTATTACTCATCTAAGCTTCAAAGAGTTAAAGAAAAGAGAGCTCCAGCCATATTCAGCAGAGACCTTGTTTCGATGTGACTGAGGAGGACACCTTCGTTCCGTCTGGCTGCGTCTCCCCAGGAGGACACGTTTCATTAAGGCTTTAGCTGCCTTGTGTCTGCCTAAAACCACCTCTCATGACGATCATCTCAGAGGACTACAACATGATCTGTGATGTGTGCATCTTCTCTGGTAGTGTGTGTGGAGGGGCTATTCCCAGGAAGGACTCTTTCTCCGTCTCACTGAACAAGAATAATGAGTTACTGGTCCACTGAGGGTGGCACAACTCCCAGCTCCTCTTCTGTCTCAGCCATTATTTGCCAATTATGAGCATTTAAATGTCTTGGATGTACCTGTCAGCCACGCTCATTTATTTAGAGGATTTGAAAAGCTGTTTAATGGACGGTTACAGGTCGGTAACCAGGTGAGGGGATTGACTAAGATCAGTAATTCAATTACAACAGAGTCTAAATCCTCCTTCCTCCTGAGTGTTATCGATTCTGTTGGAAAGCAGATTTTATTCTTTGACTTTCCACCATGTGGTAATTTACAAACCCACCTTCATGACTGTTGGCTCAGATGACTTTACTAACTAGTAAAACGTTACTGTTCTTTCAGAAGTGCTGTTTGGATACTGAGCGCTGCATAAAGTAGTTGCATGGCAGCGCAGCTGGTAGCACCGCTGCCTCGCAGCGAGGAGACGGCAGGTTTCACTCCCAGCATGGAGTTAGCATGTCCCCCCATGAAGGAGTGGTTACTCCGGTTTCCTCCTCCTCCCACAGAACACACACATCTGAAGCTGCTTTAAAATAAAGCTTCTTCTAAATATATAAACAAAATAATTCATCAAATTAATTACAGACTTTATAATTAATTAATCACAATAAAATGCATTTTAAAGTGACAAGAAAAATTTGCCCCAAAAGCATTTTTTTTATTTTAAAAAACCTGAACTTTAATATTATAAACTCAAGCTCCTTTCATTTCAAGAGGCTGCTCGCTGCAGAACCAGAAGGCGGAGCTGCACCAGGTTCAGCCCCGCCCACTCAACCAATCAGACCCAGCCATTCCATCAGAGTCAGCTCCCCCACCTCCCCTGTGAGTGACCTGGTTATACTGGACTATTCCACTGGGCTGTTAGATCCGAGAACGAGCTGTTGCATCTCCGCCGTTGTCGGGTAATGCTGCCAGCGTGTCCGCGGAGCTTCGTATGGCGCTCCTGGTCCGGCGCAGCTTTGTGCTGCGGGTCCGCGAAGCGCTCAGGGTTTTTCCCCGGTGCTTTGGGCCCCGCCAGGAGAAGCTAACAGCTGCTAGCTGATAGCAGCTAACAGCTGCTATTAGCGGCTAATGGCAGCTAACGCTACGAAGCAAAGTGGGCTAGTTCGGCTTTCTCTGTTAGGCTCACTGTCTCTCATTATAGTCCGTATGACAGAAAACGTTTCTCATTCACAAACTAATCCTGTTACAAAAACATGACTGAAACCCCGAGATATTTTATCAATTCTGAGGAGATGTTTTAACCTGAAAACAAGGAGAAACAGGCAGATATTCAGTTCTTTTCTTGTAAATTCACTCTTTTGCAATAAAGTTATTTAAAAAAAACAGCGGAGGAGGGCTGACTGAGGGTTGACTGGGCGGGGCTGAACCTGGTGCAGCGCCACCTTCTGGTTCTGCAGCGAGCACCACTTATTAATTTCTGTAAAAATGCATTTAAATTACAGTTCAGTTCAAAACAACTATAAAATATCCCTGACTCAAACTGGACAGACCTAAACGTACAGTATTTTATTATGTTATTCATTCATTTTAAGTACATTTTCAGAAGGGTTTTGTTTTTAAATAATAATAATAAAGATTTCCAGCGTGTGGAACCCCCTGAATGAGTGAGTCTTTGTTTCTGACCCACCGTCTCTTCTGCCTCGTTTCCACTGGGGGGTCCTGGACTGGTCGGGTCTCTATCAGATACAGCCTGGATGGAGGATTTCAGTCAGAGGAGTGAAAACTGTTATCAGAAGAGCTTCAGAGGGACCTGGAGTCAGCAGGAAAACGGTTTCAGAGAGGATCACTTTCCAGGCCTTTTTGCACCTCCCTTTCTTATGGGTTCAATCCTTCTTACTTGAGTGTTTCCATGCTATTTCACAGACCTTAATGTGGGTTTGATGGGCTGTTACCAACATCTGGAGAGAACTGAATGTCCATCAGACCTTTAGAGATAGAAAACTATTGATGAGTCCGTTTTAGACCTGCTGTATCGATGTAGTTAGAGGGAAGAAGAGCTCCTGTGAGACGTCAGCTCAGGACACTAACTTGTGTAAGTGAAGCCAGCGTTCGCTGAGCAGCTGCTGTTCAGTGGAGAACAGGGGGCCGTTGTTCAACTGCTCCCAGTCCTCAGGATCTGAGCGAGGCTTTGTGTTTCCCTCTGTCCTCTCAACTGTCTGATCCATTAACAGGATGGAGACCTGAAACTGCAGAGAGGACACAAAGACTTCAGAACTTCAGAAACACCTGCCAGTCTGTTCTAGTCTCCTTTAAGTTTGGTTCTTATGTTACGTTCTTGTTCTAATGTGGTCAACAGAGAGTGGATGACGATATCAGACGATCTGAGCTGTCAGTAACCAGCACAGAGGACCCGTCTGTTTACCTGATGGTGACACAGTCCAGCATCAGAGAAGACAAACACCAGTACACAGCGAGGGCCACAGTACCTGTCCCTCTGGGACTGCACAGACAGCCAGCAGCGGTTTAACGTTAGACAGTCAGATCTGCGCTGTCGTCTTTGTAGAATACGTTTTTGTAAAAGTCTTTCCAGTTGGGCCTGTGCTGACAGGAACACAGCTCACAGTGATGATCTGTGATTCTATTGGAGATTACATTAATTATAAAACATGGTTAACATCTAGCAGCTTCAAGGTAATTCATTTACCTGTACTTTTGTTAGCCCCCCCACCCCAACAGGCAGGGAGCTGTTGTTTACCTCTCCAGAGCTCTCAGCACTGCAGTTGCCAGCCATCTCACTTACACTCTGTCTGTGTGTGTGTTTATGCATGCAAGTGATTAAATGTGTGCATTTATCTGTTATTCTGTGAGAGTGAGATCCTAATGGCTCTCCTGACTTGCAGCAGTGTCCTCTCCAGACACCACTTTGTGGATTTCAACACTCAATTAATCAATTCAGCTTCATAAGAGGATTCAGTTACTCAGTTTGTGGGGATTGTCAATGTAGTGATCGCAACCCTAACCGAACTGAAGCCACTGGTCCCTCTAACACCAGACTTGTGTGGACATCTGGATGCTCTGCTCCAGTAACAAAGTGTATGAGGTAAACATGTGATGCCAGCCAGTGAAGTCGACCTACTCCTGCCGTCTGATGATCTGGGATCAGCCGTGCAGGTTCAGAACCCTTCAGTCAACCTCCGTCTCCTGGGTGTCCCTCTCAGGACTCGTCGAACCCGACTGACCCAAGGCGCTCGGATTTGAAAAACCTGGCAGCTCTACTTCACAATGTGAATATGGTCTGAAGTAGCTGCTGTGTCAAAAGTTTGCTCCGTCCGAGCACCTCACCAACGCTCCAATTCTCAATTCAGGTTTTTCCTCAAAGGAAATGGATGTCCAGACTGACAGGACTTGGAACTAGGGGTTGAACGACTTGCTATTTTTACAAGTCGACTACCAAGTAATAAAAGTCGCGTCGACTTCGACTAATCTCTGATGACGTCATACATACGGCATATACAGGACGGCTTTATAAAACCTGACAGGCTTTATTGCAAAAATGTATTTTTATGCTGACAACAAAGCCGATGGTCTATTGTTCGGCCATAATCATAACAAAGACATTCGCTATTTAATGAATAAAACCACTCAAAGCTTGATAGCCGAGCCATTAGCTCGTTAGCTTAGCTGTTAGCACATCAGAGGTTTGAATAGCGCCGCATTTTTAGTAAAACAAGAGAAAAAGCAAAGACTCACCATGAAGTTGATTAAATCAGGACAATCGATTGGCAAGGGCATCAAAAGCTGCCAAGAAGTATTCTTTGAGTAAATATCCATTTTAATAGCGCAGCGCCAGACCGGAACACATCAAAGGAAACGGAACTAATCAAAGGAAACCCCTTCAAAATAAAAGTTCACGTGATCAGCGAAGAGTGGACCTTTGGTTTAAAAAGTCACTACAGCCCACAAAAGTCGACTAGTTCGTGCGACCCCTAGTTGGAACAACCTTCACTTACACAAAATGTTACCATCTTTGACTAATTGTGAGATCTATACTAATGCAATGGGTTACGTGACAGAAATTTGCTAGTTTCTGGTAGAAGCAGTCCTTTTGCACAACTAAGGACAAATTAATAAAACATCTGATAGTTATTCAAACACTAAAAAGTGTGACTGTCTTTCTTCTATCAAATAGAAAGGTTTTATTATTTTAAAATAACTGAACAGATAGACTTTAATAGCTTTTCCTCTGGCAAAGTTCCAGTACAATGGAAGACATCTAGTCCCATACCAGTGGGCAGCTCGTCTTCTCACTGGTTAACACAAATACGACCACATACCAGCTCACTTGGCCTCAGTCCACTGGCTACCAGTTCATTTTAGAATGTATAGTAAAATCCTGCGGTTTGTTTTTAAACTTCTTATGGGGCTGGGATCTCTCTACCTGCCTGACCTTCTTCACTTTTATAAATACCGTAATGATTCGAATGTAGGACGACCCAGATTATAAGACGACTCCCCTCTCCTGGACTAATCGGCAGGAAAAATCTAAATTCACTTTTTAAAGAAACAATTTTTAGTGAAATTTTGAGAAAGTCATTTAAATAATACCGTAATTACAGACTGCTTTAATATTAACCTATTAATCAGGGGTCAAAGTTATTTGTTGTGGCAATGGATTTCATTCAATTGGAAAAAACGAGAAAAAAGTTTAATTAAATTTCTTTTTCTGTCTTTCATCTCTCTCTCTCTCTCTCTGTGTGTAGTGCAAATGAAAATACTTGAAAATAGTGAAGGTCATGGGTGTTGATTTAGCGTAGACGGAGGTAACGTGGACAGAGGCGACGTGGACAGAGGTGACGTGGACAGAGGTGACGTAGACGGAGGTGACGTGGACGGAGGTGATGTGGACGGAGGTGACGTGGACGGAGATGACGTGGACGGAGATGACGTGGACGGAGGTGATGTGGATGGAGGTGACGTGGACGGAGGTGACGTGGACGGAGGTGACGTGGACGGAGGTGACGTGGACGGAGGTGACGTGGACGGAGGTGATGTGGACGGAGGTGACGTGGACGGAGGTGACGTGGACGGAGGTGACGTGGACGGAGGTGACGTGGACGGAGGTGACGTGGACAGAAAAAGCGCTGGACCAATGACACGTGCAGAGCCAGTCCGAGGTGCTGAGCAGCGTGAGGTCCTCAGGAGACGAACCGACGTGAGCCCTCACCTGGACAGAAGTCCGCGCTGAGCCTCTCACAGTGAAAGCTCCTGCTCTGGTTCTGGAAGTGGACCTGACTGGACTGATCATCGGATATCTTCATCCCCAGTGGGCCTGTAACTTCGGTCTGGACCGGACCGGTCGCGGTCTGAGCTGAGCTTCCTGTTGCTGTTGCCTGTACAAAAAGTCTGCGCCCTCTGCTGGTGCAGTCGTGTAATGACCCCAAACAACTAGACCCCAATTATAAGACAACCCCGCATTTTTACATTATGTTCAACAAAAAATGCCTTGTCTTATATTCAGGTCAATAGGGTGTTTTAACCCCCAACTGCCTCCTATGTGCCATGAAACTGGCTGCCTCCGCCCCTCAGAGATGGGTCAGATTTAGAGAACAGAGTCCACTCTGTTGGACTGAGATATACTGAACAAAAATATAAACAACACTTTAGTTTTTGTTCCCATTTGTCAAGAGCTGAACTCAAAAATCTGAAACATTTTCTACAGACACTAAAGAGCCATTACTCTCATGGACAAATACATTCGATGGCGTCTGGCGCGTTGGAGAGGCGTTCTCTTCTCGGATGAGTCCTGGTTTTCACTGTTAGGGCAGATGGCAGACAGCGTGTGTGGCGTTGTGTGGATGAGGTGACATCAGCATTGTGGACAGAGCGGCCTGTGATGGCGGTGGGATTATGGTATGGGTAGGTTATGGTATGGACAACAATAACAGGTGCATTTTATTGATGACATGTTGGATGAACAGAGGAGATCCTGAGGTCCAGGGTTGTTTCATTCATCCACGCCATCACCTCATGCTGCAGCGTGATACACGGCCCATAATGCAACGGTCTGTAGACAACTCCTGGAAGCTGAAAGCATCCCAGGTCTTTGACGGCCAGCATACTCACCGGACATGTCACAGTGGAGTTGAGTTGAATAGTTTATTAGAGTTTTGCTGAGTTGAGTTGAGTTTAATTGAGTTGAGCTGAGTTGCATCAAATGGAGCAGGGAGAGTGGTCAGAGATGTCCCTCCATTGGACCCAGTCCTGAATCAGAGAGGTCTCACTCATCAAAATTAGTTTTTTCCTTTTAGGTTGAAATCCTGATTTTTAAAATTGCTACAGATAACAGCTTGTCTGCAGTTATAGACATGTAAACAAAGAAGTGGCCATAAACGTGCACACACCTGTCCTTACCAACCACAGCACCCTGCTGCAGCCTGACTGAGGAGGATCAGTAGTGACTGATCAGAGCAGCGTTTCATCTGAAAAGCTGTCTGTCTTGATGCATGCCCCCTTTTATTTCCTTGCCTCCTCCCCTCTGGACTCTTTGCTGCCCACGCTTGACCCAGCTCAGCCAGCTGCAGACAGGGAGTTGGCATTCTAAGAGCCATTAAAAGTGCTCATTATTGGGTGAGAAAGGAGAGTAGAAACCAAAGACGGAGGTGCTTATTCACTGCTGGGTTCCTGATTTGAATCACGTTCCCTGATTCTCTGGATTTCAGTTTTCATCCTCGATCTCTGTTGTTCTTTCATTCCACTTCCTTCATTGTCATGTTGCCTCAGTCAGGTTTTAGCCTCCAGCATCACTCCCCATGGCTGTAAAGTAAAGCAGTCTGCTGCCCTGACAACTCATTTATCCTACATATAAAACACTCAGGATGTTTGATTTGGTATCTTTTCAGTATTTTACGTTTTTAATAGATTTAAATTTGTTTGAAGTACAACAGCTCTGGAACTATCCATCCATTTTCTGTAGCCGCTTAATCCTCCACAGAGGGTCGCGGGGCAGCTGGTGCCTATCTCCAGCGGTCAAGGGGCGAGAGGCGGGGGACATCCTGGACAGGTCGCCAGTCCATCGCAGGGCCACACAGAGACGAACGAGACAAACAACCACACACCCACTCACACCTAAGGACAATTTACCAGCCCAATCAGCCTGACAGTCATGTCTTTGGACTGTGGGAGGAAACCGGAGTACCCGGAGGAAACCCACGCACGCACGGGGAGAACATGCAAACTCCACGCAGAGAGGCCGCAGAGCCGGGACGCGAACCCACGACCTCCTTGCTGCGAGGCAACAGTGCTAACCAACTGCGCCACCATGCAGCCGCTCTGGAACTAATAAAAAAAAAATTTTTTTTATTTGGGAGTACTATTTTAACTGCCAACTTCTGAGTAAAACAAAAAGTTGTGATGTTTTGGAGAAAATGTGAACATTTATTACACTGGTGTTTTATTAAAATGTCGTTGAAATGACTTTTTCCTGTAACATACAGCAAAGCCTGGCAAGGCAGACCACATATGTGAATATCTAGTCTGGCCACGATCCATTGGAATGACTCGTTCATAGGGGCGGGATCAACGGTTGCCAATCAAACTGTCTTCACATGCTATTGGATAGTGCTAGGACCAATCAGAGTCGTTTAGCAACAACCAGAACGGGCTGGTAAATTAAACTTTTACTGTATCCTGTCAGCAAAGCAAAGGTCCTCTATCTGTTCACGTCTTAAAGAGATGCCTAAATCTAAATCGTCCAACGTTGATGAAAAGCTGTTTCAAATGAACGCGGTTCCCGAGCTGCCCCCATGTTGTTTAAATTTAAAAGTCTAAGCTCTGCCTTCATCAACTAATCCCGCCCACCAAACCGTTATAGCGTTGTAATTGGCCTGGTATGAGACTGACTGGACCAATCAGTGGGCTGCAGAGGTTTCAGTGGAGCATGGCTAGACCAAGGTAAGTAAGTAAGTTTTCACAGATATACGTCACAAAGTGCTTTACAACATCAACAAAAGCTCAACAAGACCTGGGGATACCAGCAAGGGATCGACACTGTAAATTATGAGATTATGTGGGACATTGACTTGGGCAAAAAACTAGAATATTGGGCAGACTTTAATACAATATTTGGGCAAAACAATAAACTGAAAAAAAGGGAGCAGAAGAAAAGTTAGAAACAAGGGAGGGAGGGGGGGAGTAGCATTTTACACACAGTAACAACAACCAAACAAACCCATCAAGGAGGGTAGGTGGGTCAGGAGCTCCACCAGCAGCAAGGACACTCAGCACAGCGGACCGCCCTTCACTTCCAGCAGAGAGGGAGGAGAAGTTAAAGCGGCTCTCTGGAGCATTTTTCTCTGTATCAAAGTTTTCTAAATGTTCTAAATGATATTTCAGGTCTAAACTATGATCTATGGGTTGAGTTCCACAACATCTGTCATTCTGATGAAGACCCTCCTTCCTCCTAGAGACCCCTTTCCATTATTTCTTGCCGCCGACATTTTTCAGCCAATGAAATTCAAATTTCTGCATTCTCTCAACATGCATCGACCAAACCTGTACCAGTAGGGGGCACTGTCGTACAGGACGCTCCGTGTGTTTCTCTGTTTACCGTCTCGTTCACTGAGGACTCACGGCTCATTTCTACTAAAAACCTACCCATTCTCCAGCTAAAGATGGATTTATTTTTATTTTTAAACCTTTCACCTCACAGAATGGCAAGGCTTGACAGGGTTACGCGTTTATTTTGGTCAGAAAGTTCATCCAGGGCCGAGTCAAGTTCAGCTTCAGAGTCCAGCAGCAGCTCTCTGCTAACAGAGCTAATATCAGAAGCAGCAGGGACAGAGAGGGCTCTTCAGACCCTCGTAGTGTTGGAATAAGATTGTGAACTGTGAGTGATTAAACCCTACACACTGAGCTGTACAGTTCATGTCCAAAGTATATGCGCCGTGTGCACACGCGCCCGGATGCGCATGTCAAGATGTTTTGAGGAGGAGCCTTTGGACGCTAGATTCAAAAACTGCTCTCTTGATGAAATCCTCCAGAGTGCTGCTTTAAGATGAGAGTGTAGAAAAGGAGGGGCCGAGCAGCCGCTTCATTCAGTCTGTTGAGTGGGGGTTGTATCCTCAGGGTTTCCAGATTAGATAACAGAATGTGTTTGGAGCAGGCAGCTTCATTTGTTTCAGCCACCTTACTGTCTGTGTCACACTGGCTTCATCCCTTTCAAAGTCCCAATCCTATCCCAGCCCCACCTGATCCGTGTAGTTCGACACATCGATCGTAACTCGCTCTGCGCCAGAGTTTGTTGGCAGGCAGTCCTACGAGACAACTCAGTCCTCGTGAGCGTTTCAGTGTTCAAAACACGCATCTGTGCCTCTAAAGCACAGGAATCCTGTCAATTGTACCTGTTGTCTCTATTATTTTCAGATAAACCAGGCCCATGCAGATTCTAATGAATGACGTTGTAGACCTCCAGAGACAGACTTGCAAGACCCGCCATTCGATGCATTACAAACCCCAGAGCTCCTGTCTCTCAGTCAGCTGCAAAGTCCCTCCTCTGTTTTGTGTAGTGTAAAAAATGTTATCCATAATGTTGAGAAGCCAGCAAACCAAAGCCATATCAAGAGAAATAAAATATTTAACCAAAAGGGATAGGGCTGGGTATTGTTAGGAATGTCACAATTCAGTTCGATTTCGATTCGATATTGATCTATTAGCTTTGATATTGATTCAATAATAAGTAAATACACAAGTAATTAAGTACCTAACGGCTCTACGTTAACAGCTCATAGCACCGGTGCTACAGTTACTTTAACCTTTACAGTTGTAGCGTTTATAAACTCTATTTATATGGTTTATAACTGGCACATACTTCTGTAGTTCACTACTAGGTTTGGTAAGTTTTACACGGAGGAAACCCTCTGCTACTATCACCTTTTTAGTGTTTACAGGGATATCTAGGTTCGATTCTGGTGTCACAGTGAGTAGATTATGCATTTAATATTGACGAATAGAAATCTGAGTCATGGAAATAGACTTCATTATTTTATTAAGAAACATACGACAAATATCACAGATAAGAAAAGAGGTAGTTAGCAGGTAGTCAGCATTAAGTCATTCACGATGGTAAGGTGTTTTGAATTGAATCTTAAATAAGTTTTAGCAATCTGAGTCTCATGGTGTTTGGAGACTAGGGATTTACTTAATTTAGATTAAGGATTCTGATGGAGGGGAGCTAGTTACGGATGGATCAGTAACTAGTTTGAGTGAGCTAATGTTGTTAGCTTTTATCAAGAGGCCTTTAAGCTTTACCAGAGTCGTGGTTACTTAACTGCGTTCCCTGGATCGTCACTGTTGGGGGTCGGATGAGACGGTGGAGGTGAGGTTTCCCCCTCGGTCAGGATCAGACGGCTGCGGGGGTCGAGGACCGCCGGAGGCCACAGGTGTCGTCCGTAGATACGAAGTTAGATAACCCATCTCTAGCAGGGAGCATCTAGGCCTGGCCTTCCCATCACAGAGCGTCAGACTGAAGGTGTCTGACCTCAGAGGGAAGCTGGTTTCATCGGCTCAGACGGGCTGGGGTACCGTCTCAGGGGTGAGCCGGCAGCTAGCGTTAGCTGTGTAGAGGTTGACAGCTGAGAGGAGAGGTCTGGTCAGCGTCAGACCAGAACCGCCCTCCTTTTCTCTTAGCTTGTTCAGCTTGTTTCTCATTGAACTGAACTGACTCTCTAGCTTCCGGGGTCGGAAGTTAAGGGAATCTAAAAGGGACGTGGGCCAATGAGGAGTTATTAATGTCACGTGACTCAGACCGCTAACTCTTATTGGTTGTAGTAATGAGTGACGTGGTTGTCATAACCTTATATCAGTATGTATGTGAAATAATACTGAAGCAGATCAACATTCATTAATGCTGGAAGAAAATGCATTAATCATTTAAGACATTTCTTTAACAGATTAAAGTGTCATTTTAGGAAGAGACACCAAGAGTCTTTATTATTATTATTAGAGTCCGGTGGATTCTTCCGATACGACCGTGACCTTGGAGGAATGTTGATTCAGGTTAAAACATAATAACAGAGTCATTTTATTCCAAATTATTGGGAAAAAAGATGGTTATTATTTGTGATGATCTAGAGGTCAAAGTTCAGAGGTAGTAACGCATTTGGGTTCGTTACATAACCCCCCTTAATTTTAAGGACAATGACTCCTAGCAGAAGGTCGTTGCCTTGAAATTCCAAACCGATGACGGAGGACATCATTGATCATCAGGAACCAAAAGGGAAGAAAGGTTTGTGGTACCTTTCCACGGATAGAGTCAATCAAAAATGAGTCAGAGCTTGAGTTCAGAGATTACCAGACACAGGGGCACCTGTGTCATTGACCTTCAGGAATTAGGAAGCATCCCACCACGAAACAGAAACAGGAAGAGGGCACCGATCCAAACGATGCCAGGAGACTGAAGAGTGGGGCAGTTTGTGAAGGAGTAGGCAGCAGCGGAGGCGTCGTTGATGAAGATCTCCAACCCAGAGCAGCGTCGGCAGATGAGTCGCAGACGAGACCAGTTGGGACCTTGGACGTCCGGTCGCTGGACAGTAGAGCAGAAGAGAGGCACAGCACAGCAAAACAACCACAACCTGGTAAAAGGCATTCAAAAGTGTGAATGTAGGCAGATTTGGTTAAAATAAACTAGAAAAAGTAAATTAATCTAACTTTAAAATAAGGCTATGTGTCATGCCATTACATTTAATTAAGGATTTAACCTATTTAAATGATTTAAGAGCTCTATTATTTGTATAAAACTCTGAAGAGATTGACTTCACCCCCATGAGGTTACTCTAGGAGTGACACTTTTAAAGTGAATTTGGAAAGACATGACGTCATATTTTAAACTAAGTTTAACTATTTAAAGTTATGGAAATAACTTAGTAAACTAAGGATTGAGATTTTGATAACCAAAAATTGAGTTTTGGAAATAGTGAAATCAGTCATTTCAGATCTGAAATCTAAAGTTTTAGAGGACATTTTGTTTTCAATGGCCTAAAGTATATTTTAGATCCCTAAATTTGATTTAAGGGGAATAAATTAAAAATTGACTTGGCTCGCCTTTACAGTAATTATTAATAAAATAACTGTGAAAATAGTAGTAAATTAAACATTAAGTTTGATTCAAACATAAAGTAATTTTACTAAATGAATACAGCATTAGGCTGTAAATTAAAGGAACTCTGGCTTAGTGTTTACCAGGACGGACGCACAGCTGACTGGAGTACAGCAGGCGACGTCAACAGCTCGACCAAGTCTGTTTATCAATAAAACACATGGTTAATAACACATGGTTAATAACACATGGTTTTTAAGGAGGCATAAACATGGACACACATTCACGCCGATCAAACAGAAAAGGGAGACAGCTGGTGTTAGGAGTCAGAGAACACAGAGACTCATTAGTTGAAGTGAAAAAGAGTCTTAAAGAAACGTCACCCCCCTTTGCGTGGAGGATGAGGTCGTTGTTAGTTCTCCATAGGTTAGAGATTGTCATAACCGGGTAAGACTGATCTTTGAGAAAGGTCGTTTCTGTAGGACCGGGGTCAAAGGTGAGTCTGGGAGACTTAGCCTGCTCTTCCGGGGGAAGAGGAGGTTTACCTTGAGGTCCAGTAGGAGGAGGCTCAGTGTGAGGTGCCGTAGGGCAGTCTGGTTCTGCGGGGAGCAGAACGAGTCCAGCTCGGGGCACCTGAGGACTGAGTGGGATTACCTCTGGTTCTACTGTTGGTAGAGTAGAGTTGACCTGTTCTACCTGAGGGGGAGGAGGCTCACCTTGAGGACCAGCAGGGCTGACCAGTTCCGCGGGGAGCAGAAGGGGTTCCTGTGGACTGAGTGGGAGCACCTCGGGTTCTGCTGTTAAGAGAGGGGATTCAGTCTGGGGCGCCTGAGGGCTGACCGGTTCCGCGGGGAGCGGGACGGGCTCTGTGCCGGACGCCGGAGAACTGCCCGACTCTGGGGGAGGCAGAGAGATGTTGGACTCAGGAGCGTCAGCGTTGACCTCTGGAGGGTCTGAGCTTGACACTGGAAGGTCAGATGTTGTTAGAGGAGGATCAGGTTGTGTTGTGACCCCCCTTTCCTCAGTGATGGAAACTGAGGTTGGTGGATCAGATGCAGTAGATGGACTGGCATCTGTAAGATCAGGTGTTAGATAATGATCTAAGATGGTTTGACGTAGTAGGTCCCAGTCATATTTAACGAGGAATGGTATACTATTAAGAAATTTCTTAAAAACATAATCTGAGGATTTGTTCAGGAGATAAAGTTTCCTAAAGACTGAAAGACCAGGGTATTTCTGTAGTTGGATATCGATCAGATTGAAAAGATCCTGAAGCCATCCAGGGTCCCCTGGACTCGGCAGGTGTTCTTTGATGTGTTTTGATATCTTAATCAGCTGAAGAGCTGAAACTACAGTGGTTGTGAGGCCTTGGGCCTCTTTAATTTCTTTTTGTTCAGACATTGTTTTTAATCTGATGAAGAAAATTTTAGTTTAATTTAAAATATCTCTTATTTTAGTGTTGAAAACCTATTATTTTCAAACAGCACTGGGAAAATGCACATTTACGCCAGAGAGGGCGCTAGCAGTGGCATTTAAGGCTGAATGAACCCGGATGAAGAAGTGACGTCACCGTCCTTTATCTTCGGTTTAGCCGTGTTTACCAGAAGGGAGTTTTAATGGCGTCTGACGTTTTTACCAGCGCAACTCTTGCTTCTAATGTTGAAACGGCCTAATTTTTACGGTCGAATTAGAGATATTTGATTAACCCGGTCCCGTAGGAACAGTTTAAAGTAACTTGTGTCTTT